>JAUMHP010000062.1:2719189-2735581 GCA_032361065.1 Enteromius trimaculatus | reverse complement strand
CCCAGTCTGTCGATACGACATACGTCTCCGTTCCCTCCATCAGGGAACGGGGGTTACAATAGGTAACCTAGACGTTTTTCTTCTTTAATATATCTGCAAAAATGTCAACAATTCTGTGTTTTTCTGTCAATATGGGGTGCTGTGTGTACATTAATAAGGAAAAAAAATTAACCTAAATGATTTTAGCAAATTACTGCAATATAGCAAAGAGTGAAAAATTCTGGGAATTCTGAATTCTGTCTGTACCCACTGTATGCTATGCATTGTAGTCCCTACCAGCTGTACTGTAATTGTTGGCATTAAACTGCCATTATTTTAAAAGACAATATCTTCGTTTGCAATAAACGTTGCAGATATTGTCCAGGATCAAACAAAAACATTACACACTATTAAAAGTTGGAATATTTTAAAATGACCATCAACCACCCATTTAAATGTTATGACCAATTAACACCTGGTTATCCAGAGAAATCAAACGCTTACTGCTGTGCCACCTGAATGTCAACAACAGCCGGCCTGCCATCAGCTGTGCTGAAAATCCTTTGGGTTTGGCTTGGTTGCTATGCTAAAGCTTCAGATCAGTACAGCTTCAGGGTAACAGTTCTAAAGATTAACAGCTTAGCAGTGACTGTGCAGATGTCTAATTATAATAGTGTTCCCTTTGAGTGTGGAAGAAAATAGTAACATATCAAGTTGTGATGCACTATAAGGTTTAGAACTACTTGCACAAGAAATGTTCAGCTAAAAAAAAAAAAACTTACTGAGCATTACTGTTAATGCTTTGAGACAAATTCATACTGAAATTAAAAATCCATCTCTGTGGTGTGTCAATGACATTTCATGAGATGCTAATTCACCAAATCAGCAAAGGTGTTTCTCCTCCATAACATTTGACTAGTGCTTCTACAATCTTCGCTTTACCTACCACAAGGTTTCCGATGACCATAACCATCATGAAGACTATCAGGCACATGCTCGCTCCTGCCACCTCCATGCAGTCCCACATTGTCTCAATCCACTCTCCACACAAGATCCGAAATACGATGAGGAAAGAGTGGAAGAAGTCGTTCATGTGCCAGCGGGGCAGCTCACAGTCCTCAGAAATCTTGCAAACGCAGTCCTTGTAACTCTTTCCAAAAAGCTGCATGCCCACCACGGCAAAGATGAAGACGATGATGGCCAGGACAAGTGTTAGGTTCCCCAGGGCCCCTACTGAGTTGCCGATGATCTTGATCAGCATGTTAAGGGTGGGCCAAGATTTAGCCAGTTTGAAGACACGTAGCTACTTCCAGCACATCCGTCAGAGAAGGGCATAAACACACACACACGGTGAGAGACACAATAGCATACAAAGTTAAACCACATACCATTTTTATACTAGGGTATTTCTTAAATTCCTACATTTTCCAGATACAATAAATCACACAAACCATGAAATAAAAAAAAGGTATTGAGATTCAAACGTACCAAACGGAAGGACCTGAGAACGGACAATCCTTGAACATTGGCCAATCCCAACTCTACCAGGCTGAGTGTGACAATAATACTGTCAAAAATGTTCCAGCCCACCTGGAAGTAGTAGTAGGGGTCCATAGCAATGAGCTTGAACACCATTTCAGCTGTGAAGATTCCTGTAAATACCTTGAAGAATAAGATTTAGATGAGATGTGAGATACTACAAATAACCTAAAATTACTATATACTGTATATAATAGCAAACGTTTGGAAAACATAGGCTCCCTATGTTTTCCATCCCTATCAGTCATCTTAACTAGCTACACCACAGTCATGTCCATGCACAGTCAAAAAACAAAACAATGAGATACGCAGTGCATAGATTTTAAACAAGGGAAATCCTCAAGATTCAAATTTTTGTAGTATTGTGATTAATACTAACCAAGTTTCCCACTGACAGAACATGTTCAAAATCCTGACTCATGGGGTAGTGCTCCATGGCCATGAAGAGTGTGTTGAGCACAATACAGATGGTGATACCCAAATCCACAAATGGGTCCATCACTATAAAATGAACCCACTTCTTAAATATGATCCAGGGAGTGCAGCAGTCCCATTTAAGGAAAATATCAGCGAACTTATACCAGCCGGGGGGACAAGGCCTCTGAGCATCTTCCAACTCTAAGGAGACAAAGAGAGACTGAAAACACTATTCGAATAGTTTCCATTTCAGTGAATGAACACCAGCAGAGTGACAGCAACAAGTTCTACCAGTCTAAAGTCAACCCATGGCTCTGAAATAGCACAAAGATTAGCACCACTCAGATGAAGTTAACAGGTTTTTCTGTCTGACCTTTGCGTAAGATAAAACTCTATCTTCAGATGCTCTCAGGTTGTTCTCTCAGACCATGGCATATAAAATCCAGAAAACTGAACTTTAACATAAACTTCAGGGGTTTAAAATTTGTCTGTCTAAGCTCAGTACATTTACATTCCTGCTACTGGGACTTCACAAGGAATAGCAGAGGGTTTGCAGCATGTCTTTGATCATGTCATGGTTATAAATGTACTGCATTTAAATTGTTATATACCAAACAAGTTTGGTATCTAAAATGTTGAAGTCCTGACATTCTGAAACATCTGAAGAAGCATAAAAAATGTAAAAACTCCACATGCTCCTCATTGACAAAGCTACTTAATAATGAATTTAAATGAATATGCTTTGAATTTGCAGTTTCTTCAAGTTAGTACCCTCCATAGTTGCAGTGAGCACACTGATAGCACTAGCTGTTCGCTTGGAGAGTTTGGGCTGGTCCAGGTACTGCATGCTGTGTTTGGAGGTCATGGACTTGTGATCATCTTCAGCGGATAACTGCAGGATAAATGAAACAGTACAGGGGCCAGTTGCATAAACTTAGCCTTCATGTTAAGAGCTAGTCTGACCAACTAGCAGTTAGCCTAGGTCTTGACCAGAACTGACCAGTGTTATAGAAAAAAATAGCTGACTAACTTTTAAGACTAGTCTTAACCTTTTAAGCTTCCCTACCCCAAACATTTGAGTGAAAATAAAAATATACACATTTAAATGTAAAAAACTGTCGAATATATGTTATTTATATATATACTGTCCGAATGTAGGTTATTTTCTACTGAAGCGTAGAGCTGCCACCCAGGTAAAAAAAAAATCTGAGATTTATCACGTTTGTACAACATACTTTTCACGTTCGTACAATATAATATCACATTTGTACAATATAATTATCACGTTTTTACGTGAAAACTTTATTGTTGAGGCTACGTTTACCTGGTGCGATCAAACATAATATTATATTGTAAGAACGTGAAAAGTATATTGTACAAACGTGATAAAGCTCAGATTTGTTTTTACCTGGGTGGCAGCTCTACGCTTCCATCATTTTCTCAGTAATAATTAAGAATAATCATGAACCATGTTCACACTTGACTCGAGTTAATTTTTTAAATAATTGAACCATATGATGTGTATTTTGTACATTTAGTCTAAATTAAATTGTTACAGAGTTAAATTTTTTTCTTGTAAATGTAGCTGAATGAAAGTACAAGTATTACTCAAATGATTTATACCTCTGACTCTGAAAATAATCTTAAAATAATCCTGATCTCAAAATTTGATTACCTCTTTGTTAGAAGAGTCTCTGTTGACAACGAGGCGAGGCACTATTCGGCCATTACAGTCCTTTATAGCATCATCACCACCAAGACTGTGCAGGGAACCTGTCCTGTTTGACCCTCGACTTTGTGTTGCCTGGCTGGCCAAAGATGCTTTACTGCCTGCCTGTAATTGAAATAAACCACTATATTAACATATCAGTGAAAATCAATTAATAGTAAGTTGTTTAGTGTTTTGATATGCATAATGTTGTCAGTACGATTGCATTGTGAGGTAGCACTAGGCTTTAAATAATTTAACCAAATTTTAAAGTGAAATCATATAGTAGTCACCTGACCTCTTGCTCTTGGTTCCTGAGTTGCTCAAGTAATCTTTGAAACTCCTCTTCTTTCTTAAGAGCTTCAGCCAAGGTGGCTTCATTCTGCTCATCGTATGCCATCGCAACAACAGCCAAAATCAGGTTGATGAGGTAGAAAGAGCCCAGGAAAATTATCACCACAAAGAAGATCATGTAGGTCTTCCCAGCAGCACGAAGAGTCTAAACAAGATGGAAATGGAATTTAATTTATGTATATATTATGTATATTCCAACAGATAAACATGCATAAAAACAACTGAAAGTTGACAGACCAACTGAAAGAGATTCTCCCAATAGTCCTGAGTCATGAGTCTGAAGAGGGAGAGAAATGCCCAGCCAAAGTTGTCATAACTGGTGTAGCCATAGTTCGGGTTTCTTCCAGCCTTCATACATGTGAAACCTTCTGGGCACCTCCTTTTAAAACAACAGACATGTCATTCATCCTTATGTTTTCGTACAGAAAAAAACTTTGTTGCTTTTATGGTGTATTACAATTAGCTATTGGAAATAACCGCAAGCCCTGATTTTTATAGGCAGCCATATGAAATTACAAGCTTTTTCTATTACCGAGCGTAAACAAACTTACCCCGCATCAGAGCTGTTACCACATAACAAAGCATCTAAACTTCCTTCCAGAAAGTATTGGTTTTCTGCAGGGTATAGTGAGTATAATAATAGAGTTTATAGCAGGCAATATATTATTCATCTAATATTTTTTTTCTCAAAGTGACTTCACACATGGATTAATATTTTTGTGTCTAACACTTCAAATTTAATCCTCAAATGAAAAGAAGTAACTGTAAAAAAGTGGTACTTGCTGTTGTATTAACTATGTGATGACATAGCTGAGTAAAAATTGGAAATTTTTAATAACCTTGACCTGACTTCACCTTCATTGTCTATGTACGCTTTGAAATCGAAAGTATCTGTGACGTTGAGGGTGGTGCCATTGACCATGGTGGAGTTGTAGTCATCAAAGATGGTGCTGTTGGGAATGGGCCAACGGATGCACTTGTGGCGTAGATTTCCCATGAACAGCTGCAGGCCGATGAGGGCAAATACAGCCAGTGCAAAAAGAGTCAAAATCATGACATCTATCATCTTCTTGACAGACTGAATCAAAGCCCCAACGATGGTTTTCAAACCTGAGTGGAAAGTACAAACCTTTTTGAAATGATTTGGACATATGGTAAAAAATACAATGCAAAGGTTAAATTCTAGAAACAAATGTAACAAAGGCATACAAGAAATCAAAAACATAATTGAAAACATCTGCTTTTGTGTTGTTTTCCAATTTAAGAACTGTTGTATTATACAGTTTGTAGCACAATTATTACATACCAGGAATAACAGTAATTGTTTTGAGAGCTCGAAGCACACGAAATGTCCTCAGTGCTGACACATTACCAAGGTCTACAAACTCTGTGATGTACCTGGAAACATCCAAACCACAAATCGCAGATTTGTGATACGAGCAGAACAGATCAGCTAACATAACATGCTTGGAATACAGAAAAACAATGAATCCTATTTAACTGTATTTATATAGAAAATACGATCAGTTAAGTCTTTAGATTTTGTATTCTGTGGTATAAAGAAAATTCCATTGTACTAGTTCAGTTTTGAAATTTCCAATTTTAAAATCATCTAGTCATTTCTTTTGGTTAGCTATACCTGGCAGGGGAAAAGATTGGTTCTAATATATGTTATATTTAGATCTGTCGACCACTGTGCCCAAATGACAGTCACTGAGAAGGTGTGTGAATGATACTAAGCATGCAGGGTATCACTTGTGCAAAGAACCACTGATCCTTAAAGGAATAGTTCACCCACAAATAAAAAGTTTTCTCAAAATGTAGCCACCGTCTGGTCCTCTATGCTGTACAAGAGTATGCTTGTTCACAGGAGGATTACTTTGCAGTCAATGGGTGCTGTCAGAATGAGTCCAAACATTAAAATACTACACAAGTAATCCACATAATTCCAGTTCATCAATAAATGTCTTGCAAAGGAAAAAGATGCCGGTTTTTAATAAACAAACCTATCATTAAGGTGTATTAAACTTCATGTCTGGCCAAAATACCAGTACAAAATCCATAATAACACTTCCAGTGAAAAGGTATTTTCCCCTTTTGTCCTCTAACATAAAAATCTATCCACATATTTGTTTTGAATTATATTTGACTGTTTCCACTTCTAAATGGTGCTTGATCTGTGAATATTTCTCACCTAATTCAGACAAGATTATTTTGTTTTTAAGGCACATTTGGTTTGTACATAAAAGCAGCTTTTCCTTACACAAGATTGAGTGACGAGATGGACTGATGGACTGGAGTCATGTAGATTATGTACAGTCTAAGAATGGCACCCATTCACAGCAGATCTATTGGTTAAGAAGTGATGTAAGGCTAAATTCTCCAAAAGAAGAAACAACATCATCTATTTTTCATTACATATTTTTAAGTGAACCATAAATAACATACATGTCTGTGTATATATATATTGATGCATTTATGCATATATATATATATTTACTGCATGAACTGCAATACTCACGCCATGCTGATCACCATGAAATCAAGCCAGTTCCATGGGTCACGGAGGAATGTGAAAGGTCCGATGCAGAAGCCTCGAGAAAAAACTTTGATTGTTGCTTCAAAGGTATATATACCAGTAAAAACATACCTACAATAACAAATAAACAAATCAAAATATAGAAATGAAAAGAAAAATGTATTATGAATACGTTATAATAAATAGGCTCTGCAGAGCAACAATTATACTATGCCGGTATTAATATTGAACATACAGTATAAATCAGTTGTAAAACACAAGCATCATTTTTTTCTGATACATATGTAGGATATATTTAAATAATTTTTTTAAAGAATATATTTGTGATTTAAGAAATATTTAATCCAAAACAGAAATATTAAATGATTTCCTATAGATATTTAACTTTTGGCAGCAGCTATTTGCTATTTAAGTGTAAATACTATATAAAACAGTATGCAATAATAATGTATTAAGGGGAAATTTTATTCAATAATTAATTGGACACCACCTTATTGGGACACTAAAGCCATTCTTACTTTTTGATTATCTCCTTAATTTTTTATTAAAAATTTCGAAGTAATATGAGATTTAAAGAAATTTCTATATTAGATTAGAACTTGAGTTGGTGGCATTAAAAAGAAAAACCGCATGTGCTGCCAACAAAGTGGGCACTACATTTAGTTTTTCATTACTCTCTTACTCTCTAGACTACTAGTACTAGTAATTAAAAGATTAAAAGAAGTAACTTCTGTGTGTGTTCACATAAGGCAGCGCTTACTCGACAGTTTTACTCCAGGCTGGAGGGTTACTCATTGTCATGAACACGCAGTTGGACAGGATGGTGATCATGATGAGCATACTAAAATATTTGAAGTACAGTCAAGGTAAATATGGCAAATAACGAATGACACATTACTGCATCAATCATAATAATCATTACAAAAATTTATTTCAAATGAAGAGAATGAAAAGGATATGAATGTATAAGAATTTTGATGGCTCCTCTTCTGATGAGGCTAAAAGGACTGATACAAAATAGCGCTGGTTCAGCAGTGAACCTGTAGATTGTGTTTCCCTTACTTATGACAATAAAAGTCTGCAAATGACAAAGAGGTGAAAACAAAGGTTTAAGAACACTTATGGACAACAGATGAAAAAAGGTTTAGTTTAAAGGGGTCATATGATAACAACCACATTATTTTCCACATACTGTACTTTATTGTTTCTCCTCTAAGCCACTACTTTTGAAAGTTTGTTTGTGAAAAGCTCATCATTCTAAAAAAGGGAGTTGTGCTCTGATAGAGCAGCTATCCGGTGCAATGTGATTCGCCGAATACTGCAAGCACGTGGAGAAAATGTTATGCCCCTTAACATAACGGGATGCCGTGTCCCAGCGCTATGACACAAAAACGGCTAGGTTACAAACGTTACCCACGTTCCCTGAAGGAGGGAACAGAGGCGTTCCATATGGGAACTCGCCCAAGAGACCAGTTGCCTTTGTGCTTTAAACAAAAGGCCAATGAATACTGGCGTGCAATTGATTGCGCTTAGGTGCACCTCATCACTGCGTGAGTATAAGAGGGCACGAGCGGAATGCACCTGCAGGTTTTTCCTGAAGAGCCGAGCCGGCGTCAACGTGACCTCAGAGTCGTCTCCGCTCCCTCCTTCAGGGAACGTGGGTCACGTTTCTAACATATTTTCAGCCGATTCACATCGAACGTTACATGTGGGAACACCCATGGAACAGGCCACGACACTGGGGCTGCGTTACGTGGAGACCCCTCGCCGACGAGCAAGATCTATTTTCCAAGTTCGTCAGCAGAGGATCTACACTGTTGTTATTGCTTTGGCTTTCTCAAAGCGCGTACAGGACAAGCAACTCAAGGCTGGGTCTACCTCCTCCCGAGGCAGAGCTTGCGGGTTCCTACCTACAGTAATCGCGAAGACACAGTAGGAACCCTGCGCGGGGGAGCATAGCCGACAGTACGGCCTCCACCGAGGACGGGGCAGACACCGCGCCAGGAGCGCGTCGCAGTGTCTGCCCCGTCCTCAGCGGAGACAGTACTGTCGGCTCTGCCAGGTTTCAGCCTCACCATCTGACTCACCCTCTGATGCTGCTGAAGACATCTTAGCCTCTCAGGGCGCCCCGAAGGTCACACTCAGCCCTGTTACCCCGTACAGAACATTCTGAACGCTCTCCTGGAAGTCCCCCAGTCGCCTTGCCGCAGCCCGGGAAAGACGCGAGGGGAGCCATCTCGCGAACGATAGGCGGGACTTCAATGTAGCCACGGTCATACACTTGCAATGAACGCATTGACCATCCACAAAAGCTGTCTCAGCGTGCACTCAGCCCAGACACGCGAGACAACGATCATGTGTCTCCTGAACATAATGTCAGAAGCACACTATAGCCAGAATAATAGTTCCGACTTCTTTCTTTGTGTAAACATTTGGACAGTGGGAGAGTGTGTTTAAACAAGCTATTTTAGGGGGATACATCATAACTTTTATAAATAACTTCTCTTTGGTTTTGAAACTTTAATCTTTGCAACTTTAGGGATCTTATCTATCTATCACTAACATCTTGTAACACTCCAAAGAGAAAGGAAAATTTGAAATTGCATCATATGACCCCTTTAAATACAAAGCACAGCACTTAACATTTATGGGTCTGACCTTCTGTGTTTTGTAGAAGGGGTCTATTTCTTCCAGGGGAGTGTTGAGGAGATCCACTGGTGGGTCACCATAGATCATTGGCAGACTCTTTCCTGCCTCTAAATCGCTGCTCGGGGCCTGTGGATCCTCCTCAACCACCTCTACATCCTCCCTGGTGCTCCTCTCCTGGATAAGCCTGTCGATTTCCTCCAGCGACTCTGGGGTGAATCGGTGGAAGACGTAGTTGCCTGTGGGAGGGAGCAGGCTTGCCATCTTGGCATCGCGAAGAGATACCACCACAACGGGGAATCTCTACACCAAGCTCCTGAAAGAAAGGAATGGATTTCACATATGAAAACATTGTAATACATGCAGTGTACATGTCTATATTGCACTTCAATACTACGACTAAAATAGGAATACTCCTCAGGTCTTAATTTGATTACTGTTTACTTCGAATATGACTTTAGCCTGGTTAAGGTAAACAAAAATTTGTTTACATGGTAAATTCTTAAACAAAGTATTGTCCTAAAGGTTTAGTTCACCAATTTTGTCATTAATTACTCATCTTCATGGCATTCCAAAAACATTAGACCTTCATTCATCTTCAGAACATAAATTAAGACATTTTTTATTTAATCAGAGAGCCATCTGACCCTCCATAGATAGCAATACAACTGAAATGATTCCAGATCCAGAAACTTAGTAAATACATCGTTAAAACGGTCCATGTGACATCAGTGGCTCCACTTAGGTTTGCGACACTGGGAGTATACTTTTTGGGCGAAAAGAAAACAAAAATAGCATTATTTACTCTACCATTCTTCTCCCCTGACTTCCGTCTTCCTTCATTTGAGTATCACAATGCAACGCATAATCAGTCTTGTTTAGAGCCGGGAGAAAGCATATTGTTCGCTGATGTCACATGTACTATTTAACCAATATTTTTACAACATTTCTGGATCTAGGATCATTTCAGTTGCATTTCAACATGCGATTTAACATCTACGCCGCTAGATCTGAAGGGTAAAAGTTGTAAAATTAATGAATTCTTACTTAATACAAATTCAGTGTAAGCTATAAAGTAGCTCTGACGTGGTATTATTCAGCTCAGGTTAGTTCAATGTGTTTTCAGCAATTTAATAATCGAAATAAGTGTGGCCAGGAGTGTGAAATTTGCAAATTATATAATCAATAGCAGTTTCGATCCACAATGTATACAGACTGCATTAATTCAAACCACACTTTAATTCACCAGAACCCCAAAGAACCCTGTGTTAACAAGACAAATTTAAATTTGTTTGTAAGACAAATTTAGGGGTTTTTCCTCATCAAAGCTGTGCACTTTGACCAGTGGTGTCCAATTGCACACAAATTTGAGCTTAAACAGATATTAGAGCTCCCTCTGATAAGTTAATGAATAATTAGGAGCATATTTTATTTGCCCCGGGCTCAGAAAACCAGACAAATTCAGTTGTTCATGGTTAACTTGACTCTATGTCTCTTTTATTGAATTAGGGACATGGTGAGTTACAGGCTAATGTTTTTTGTATTCTTCTGTGCATTATAATGAAAGCTTTTTGAAAATGCACTGTCCGTATGTATGGCTATGATAGATGATCGAACCAATCAGAGGAATGGGGTGGGGAGACACATGCAGTCCCCGTCCCAGGTCCAGTCCCGCCCCGATCTGCAGGCTGCAGACAGGTCCTTCTCATAATCCCAGCAAACTCTAAACATAGACAACAACTGGCAAATAAACTGGTGAGGACTGGTGAGGAGATGTAAGAACACAAGGACTAATTAATTAATGACACAACAGGTGGAAACAATGAACTGATCACAACACAGGTAAAACTAGGTCACAATAGAAACTCAAAACACACAGACATCACTGACAGTGCTCATGTGTGTACATACATATCTACATATAAATCCTCACAATGAATAATATATTCATAAAACAGTTCACACAGAAAATTGTTCAAGAATGCCTGGACCATTGATTGCACAGGATTCTTAAATTGTATATTATTTTTAAGGTAAATGGAATCAAGATATACAGTTTAGACATGATTAATACTGTGTTAGTATCAGAAGGAATACATGTTCAATCCAAGATAGAGATTTCTGATATTATTATGCCTTGAGCTAGCCTAATTCTTATCACATTAATAAGGTAATGACCTATAAAGTATTTCTGAACAATAACCATATACCAGGTTTTAAATGTCTGTTAAGATGACTTTGAACTGCCAGGAAAGGCCACATGGCAAGCTGACTTTGAAGATGTGCACTTGGCAGGCTAATGCATCCTGCAAGACATGAACTACTACCAGCTAAACCTTCAGTCTGCAACACCCCACCTATAAAATCAGACAGAGGGCAGCCCGGATAAATGTGTCAAATATGAAAGACAGACTCAGGATCGGTAGCAAGACACTTTCACACAATACCAAAGAGAACTGAACATTACTCTAGAACATCATATATACACTTATTAATATAACAGATACAGTCACCCAAGCCAACTCACATAGATCACGACGAGATCTCAGAGACATAGCCAATGGCAGTCCACTACTACATTGGAGGAGGTTAAATGTGTCAGGCCACCATTTTGTACCTTTCTTTTTGAACAGGCTATGCAGTAAAACATTATGTCTATTCCACACATACACACATGGGGACTCTCCATAGTAATGGTTTTTATACTGGACAAACTTAATGTGGTATTGCCCTACACCTACCCTACACCTAAACCTACCCCTTACAGGAAACTGTGAGCATTGTTAGATTTTCCAAAAAACACCCTTTAGTATGTTTTTTAAGCCTTTTGAATTACGGGAACACTGAAAATGTCCTCATAAAACAACTACATATTGTAATACCTATGTCATACCCATGTCATTATACAAATTTGTGTCCTCATAAACCACATAAACCCGCCCATATATATATATATATATATTTGTGTGTGTGTATATATACAGTATCAGTACAGTATCATTGTTTACTAATTGTGTAATACCCTGGTTTAGCAATACAGTGGGTATTCAGTGCATCTTGCATCTTGTGCTCGTAGGGGAAATGGCAGAAATGGAAGTAAAACAAATTCTTACTCGCTTTAAATGAAAGCCATTGTGTTCCTGAAGCACAAAAGCAGTCATAATGTTCAATGTTTTAAATTGAGATTTACTGTATACAGTACATCATCTAAAATCTGAGTATCTAAGGTTTCCATTGATGTATAGTTTGTTAGGATAGGACAATTCTGGATAAATTCAAAATATTGAGACAATAACCTCTAAAGTTGTCCAAATAAAGTTTTTAGTGATGTATTCTACTGATCAAAAAGCACGTTTTGATATATTTATGGTAGGAAATTTACAAAAAAGCTTCATGGAACATGATCTTTACTTAATATCCTAATGATAAATCAATAACTCTGATCCATAGAATGTATTGTTGGCTATTGGCAGAAATGTGTCTATACCTTTGCTACTTAGGGCTGCTTTTGGTCCAGGGTCACATTTGGTCTTGACAGTGATCCTTACAACTTCACAAAAAACTAGTGGTCCATGGACATTGACATGAACATGAATAAATTTGGGACTCGTTTTAAAAATTACTCATTTCAATAATTCAGGGATGATTCTTTCTTTTTGAGAGACTATAACTTTATAAAAACACAATGCAGTTTCAGACTGAAAACTTTACAGGATGTTTTCATTCACTTAGTGCTGTGTTACACTGCTGGTATTATTGGGGTCTAAAGACAAAGATCTCTATGTCAAACATGACAGCGACTACAAGTATATGGGTTGTTATGGAGAGTGATTGCTGATCAAATAGGATTTGATTTGCATTTCTGTTTTTTCATTGAGCATCATCTAATCTCAGGAAATGAATTTGCACCTTCATTCAGCTCATCGCCAGTGAAAATCGCTTGAACACAAAGATGAAAAATGCTGCCGATAAGCGCACACAATAATTGTCATGGGGCTTAAGTGTACATAATGCTGGTCTAAGGTACTAACATACACCATTTAGGGGCAAAAAAGGAACAAAGGTGTTCCTCTGAGATCACTACCTCAGCGACAAGCTGATGGACCTATAAAGGTATAATTTTTGCATCTTTTTTCTAGCCAGTGTGAGGAGTTGAATGCACACACTAACCTTAGAAGATTCAGTGTTTCTTTATGGGGCATGAGGGGCTGGGAAAGTGGTAAGCAGACATACACTCTGTATCACTCTCATACACATGCGTACCACACATACACCGATATGGTGGCCGCCCAGCTGCCGTGGGCCATCACGGTTCAGCATCGAGTTACAGAAGTGCGATGACTCTGCTCATTCCAGCTTCACTCGCATCTCACCAATAAACAGGCCAACACGCCAACTCAGCTCAACCCACACCTCATCTCCCAACACCTAGACTTATGTACTCCTTTAAACACCAAAAATCCCTCCCCTTGATCCCTCCACCTATTACAGCAAACAACTTGCTGAGTTCAGACAACGAGATACTGTCAGTCCTTCACCGATTTATGGTTATTTAATTAAACATCTCTCTTTTAAAAAAAAAAAATGTTCATGTGCTGGTTGTAACATCAGTAGCATTTCTCAGTCATTGTTTCTAGATGACCCATTTAGGCAGCTTATTATACAAAAAAGTGTCTGTTTGTCTACACGGCCCATTAAACACTTTCAATAGAGTAAAGTTGTCCATGATATGCCCCCATTTAAGAAGTTCTTGCCAAAAATGGGGGACATTCTATGGCATTTTCCCACCAATATTAAGCTTCACTGTGCCATTCTGGAGGGGGCTAATAAGCCACCATTAAGATATTTTATGTCACTACAGGATGAGAAAGAGCACCGCCTCCTTCTCCAGTTTTTAAGAGACTCTATCAGGTCAGGGGCCCAGTTTTCCCCAAGTCTTAAAATATACTTCTTGCTGAGGCTTTATTGAAGATATTTCCTGATTGCATTATAGCAGATCAGGTCTTCAACAAGTAAGAGCTATATCACCGGATAGTCTGGAAGCTTGCTTATGTCTTTTTTCATAGCTGTACAGGTTTATCTAAAAACAGCATGCAAGTAACACCAAAGACTCAATCACAGGACAGAAGTAAATAATGTTGTCTGATGACATGTTAATATTTGTGGCTGGTTTGTCTCTTACTGTATCTAAAGCCAAGAACAACAGGCAGACTGTTATGCACACACACTTCTCTTCATTTGAGTGATCTATGCAATGCATTTTCAGATGAATGATACTCAGTGCCTGGTTTGGCAGCAAAACACACATGCAAGAGAAAAGAATCCATGCAGTCTTTTCATGTACAATCCCTTAGTTTAAATGAAAGAAAGGATAAAAGAAGGACAACATAAAGTCAAATAATTTAAACAACTTGGTTATGGTATTTATTGCTTATATTTATGAAGACGAAAAAAAGAACACTTTTTCTTTTTCTGTTCTATCTACTCCGATAGACTTAACAGGACTTGTCAAATCACTTACATATCATTGCTCTTTTGTTGGTTTGTTTGCTTCTGTTAACCTCATTTGTGAGTAGCTTTGGATAAAAGCATCTGCTAAATGATTAAATGCAAATGGTGTAAATTATAAAGCAATATGTAGACCAAAAGGTCCAACCTGATCTCACAGCAATTCGTACATATTTTACGAGGTGGGTAATTCATACAAATTTGTATGACCTCACTCGCACAAATTCATACGATTTCTTCTAAATCGTACGTATTTTAGGAGTTGCCAATTCGTATGAATTTGGACGAATGACCTAAACCTAACTCCGCCCCTAAACCTACCCAATTGAGGGTTTTAGGCAAATCGTACAAAATTTTTTTGTTGACTGTTTTTGTTTTGTGGGCCTTTGCAACTTTTCAACAAAATAATTAACATGAGAGAAGTTAACTTCATTTTAGACGTCTTCTGGATTCTGATTTATACCAGACTCGAACTGAGCTCAATCACTTCTTTCCAAAACGGCTTTAAGAACAAAAAGAAAAAAAAGTAAAACCCTTCCTGAGACAGACCCATTAATGTAAGACTTGAATCAATCTCATCAGCAACTATTTCTGAATTCGACTTAAACCTCACGTTCAAGTGAAGACACCTGCTTCATACACTCATTTTTGCCTGTAAAAATTTGTGGTAACTGTGTCATGGGCAATTGCATTTACATTCAATTATACACAGTTAGTTTATTAATGCGTGTATGAAGAATCAATCATCCTAATACTAAATAATAACTATATAAGTATATAACTATGCTGACACAACGTGATGACATTCAGCATAGAAGAACACCTCTTCATTTCACTTAAACATATCCTACAGTAGCTTGCCTATATCCATTCATGACTTCTTGACCCCTGTACTTATGCCTATGTGGTAAGTTGTAAACAAATGATCAGCAGTACAAACAAGTCATTTTATGACTAGTGTGATGACATGAGCGGTGCTCTGGGCCTATGTCTTTTGAAAAGGTTGTGAACCATGTATCTCTTTAACACTGCCATGTCTACTTAACCTTTCTCTCTAGTCTCTGTAAGGCCACATTTAAAGACCTAATGTATGCTGCAGCCTTACTGAACTGAAATAACTATGTAAGGTTTAGAAATGTAAAATGTAAACTATTTCAAAAGTCAATCATTTCATTCCAAATCTAAAAATATAAGATTCATCTTCTAGAAAGACATGCATGTGTATTCATTAAAATGTGGGACTGTAAGATTTTAAAAACTGTAAAAAGCATCTTTGTACATTTTGAGGAAATAGTAAAAGGTCTATATGTAGCATAAAGTCTCAGCATGTCAAGCATACGAGCGTGTTAACACTACAGATATCATTTACATTTACCCGCTCATGCCATATGAAACCAGTACAATCCCAAGATATTTTGCCTGATGTCTAACCTGCTTATTAATTTACATAGGACAGTGACCAGCAGCTGTCGAGCTCCAAACAATACATAAAAAGCATAAAAACATATGAATCATTTACAATATTTGAAGTATTCTGAAGCCATATATTTCTGTGAGAAACAGGCTAATTGTTATTTAATTGACATTTAATTGTTATTAGCTGAAAGTCCTCCCTCCCCTGCACCTCAGGGGTGCGTTTCCCGAACAACGATGTAACTCGCTGATAAACCACCATAGTACGATGCATTGTTTTGGAAACGAA
>JAUMHP010000062.1:2702847-2716134 GCA_032361065.1 Enteromius trimaculatus | reverse complement strand
TCACGCAATTTTCGATGATTACGTGACACTAACACGGAATTATGCATTAAGAGTTCGTGGTTATTTCACGCAATTCTATGAGATCAGGTTGGTTGTGGTCTATATGGATGATGCTAAAATTACAGTGTAAGGAGGTGATCTTCCTGGTCTTTACAACACCAAGCAATTCCATCTCCATTGGGGTAATGACAGCTCCTCGCATGGCTCTGAACACACCGTGGATGGCAAACAACATCCAGTGGAGGTAAGAACGATGAAGAATAACGGCTGCTACATTATTACATTATTCCAAATGTACGTACACTCTAAAAACAATCTGGGTATCACTATATGATTTATATCATAGTTATATCATATGAGTATGTCATTTATTCTCTCTCTGTCTGATTATGTGTCAAAGCTACACATTTTAAGTGTCAATTCAAAATACAATAAGAATATTGTTGTGTTCTCTCAAGTGTTATTAATGCATTAAGTTAGTGTTCAGTGATGCATCGAGTTTGATTGTGCTGAAAGCATTCTGTTATACCTAACCAATGTATGTGTTTGCTTACTTGGGTCTGGAAGTAAAAAAAAAAGAAAGAGATATGAGAAGCTGATACAACCCCTGTGTCTGTGTGATCCTTACAAAATATAACGTTGTCGACGAGGATGGCTGATATCACACTGCTCCTTTCCTCGCTCTACCCAGCGAGCCTCTGATTCCTTGGACTCCTTGGCTGGTTACAGTCCTTTGAGACAAGATGACGTTACAGGATGAAATGATTTGTGATCAGCTAACTGAACATACCAACAACGCGAAAGTGTGTGAAACGCTGCTATTAGAACACGATGATTTATTACTGTCCCGAGCGATCACAATTGCATTACAAATAGAAAGTGCAGCTGCATGTGTGTCAGTTCTAATCAACAAACAAACAATCACGGACTACTCTAGACCAGTCTCATTTAAAACATGCTCAGTGCGCCTAAATGACGTGTGTATCCCACTGCTTTTGGACACGGGTGCCAGTGTGTCTCTCCAGAATATGCACACATACAGCACTTTTTTCAGAGCACTGCCACTCTCAGCACCCTCCGCTTCACTCTGTGGCTACGGCGACTCAAAGATTGACCTAGTGGGTTCCCTGCAAGTGACTGTGGGGTATGGCAACAAGTCGGTACCCAGTTTTACCTTCCATGTTGCCCGTCGTGGGGCCGACCTGATGTTTAGACTTAGCTCAGACTTTCCGTTCAGACTTAGCTCCACCCCCAGCTGTTTCCAGAAAATCATGGTGTCTGTGTTGGCTGGTATACATGTGGCGCTCTGTCCCGCTCTGCTCCGCCCCACTCTGTCACACACCCATCCACACAGACCAGGTGTAAAGGGATATTGTCCAGATGTTACACACACCCTTCCAGACTGTTGTATCATTGGAAGAACTGAGGGAGGCATCAGAACAGGACCCAGTCCTTTCTCAGCTACGAGTCTATATTCTGAATGGCTGAACCAGAGGGGTACCAGAGGGGCTGGCAGCATTTTCCAGAATAAAGCAGGAACTGTCCTGCTGGAATGACACCTGTGTGGCATGTGGCCTGGTCATCCCCAGCACGTTAAGTGAGCGTGTCTTAGCATTGGCACATGAGTGCCACTTGGGTTTTGTGAAGTTAAAGCAGCGCTGCAGAGACCGGGTTTGGTGGCCAGGGATAGATAAAGACATTTAGGCCCTGGTGATGTCTCTTGAGTGGAAAGACTGGTCACCAGGCCCCTCCACCCTTACAACCTCTCGCTTGGCCATCGCAGTCCTGGGACCACCTGCAGCTGGACATATGTGGTGAGATACAGGGAGTTCCTCATCACCAACGCTTCCTAGCGGTTGTCTATTACTTGCACTCAAAATGGCCCGAGCTCACTACCACCGGCTCTGTGACTTCTCGGGTCATAATTAACTTTCTGGACTGGACTTTCTGTTTTCGCGCTGGGGCCTTCCAAATACTATCACTACCAACAATGGCCCCGCACTGCTGCACTACAGGTCAACCCAACACACTACAGGGGTCTCTCCAGCTTTCCTCATGCTGGGCCGTGAACTCCACCTTCCTCTTGACAGGCTCAGCCCCGCAATGCCTTAGGGACCACTACCAAGAGTCAGGGCCTCTGTTACTCGCCAGCAGAGGTAGATGCAGTTTTTGCAAATTTGATTTCTCAGCACGTGTTAAAATCCCTGACATAAATGCCGCAGATTGTGTCATGATTCATAGGCCCCACAGAGGCAACAAACTTGCTTCATATTGGTCTTCCCCTCCTCAAGTAATTTATCAGTTGGGCCCAGTCACCTTCTTGCTCAGTGATGGCACACGGTGGCATGCAACCCGCCTGCCACAAAGTGCTACCCCCTGCACATACAACAGGAATCACATCTCAAGCCACACCCCCAGTCTGGCAGGACACCCCAGCGATTCAGCAAAAATGTAAAAAATAAGAATGAGATATGAGAAGTTGATACAACCCCTGTGTCGGTGTGATGCTTACAAAATATAGCAAATGTCTTAACTGCTCTAGCTGCCAAGCTTACCTTCATTGAGGTAAGAATGACAGTTATTATACCCAGTAAGAAACTCAAACATAAAAGTATATTGAATGTGTATTTTCATTTACCCAACAGGGAACTGAAGAAGCCAACAAAACAAAAAGCTGGAATATCCTAACATCCTATTTGAAAAACTTCCTCAATTCAGGTAAAAAAAGATTCAATTCTTATTGAATCAGCAGTTCTGTAAGTGAATAGTTTAATGAAACTGAAAGGGGTCAAACCAATAAAAGAGAAACGCTCTGTAAGGCAAGACTTCACACAGGCCACATGGCCTTGAAGGTGTATAAATGCTACAAACAGGAAGTAACCAATGAAGAAGCAGGCAGTCAGTTTTCAGTAGTAGGCTCCCTCTGGTGGCCAGATGGATTGCTACCAGCCCCATCCATCCAGTTTATACAATTGTACACAAATGAGTTGGCAGAAAATGCAATAAATGTATCCTGCTCAGTTGAAAAGATATGTTTTTATGCACATATTTAGAAACGATGCACATTTTGAAGATTGCATTCAGCATTTTTTATGGAAATCCCAAAATGGGCATAAAATTAGGTGGATGGAGTGATTGACTTTCATTGTATGGACAAAACAAAGACAAAGACAAAACAAAAACCACGTAAGGTAAAGTAATGACAGAATGTTAAAGGTGTCATATGATGTTCCTAAAAATAACATTATTTGGTGTAATGCAATGTGTTTATGCGGTTTAAGTTGTTATAATGCACCGTTACTAAAGAATCTGTTGAGAACCTGTATGATTCTTTAGTGGTTCTTTGGGGTCGTAAAGGTGCTATATAGCACCACTGCTGTATAAAGAAGCCATTTGTTATGATTCCGTTCCATGTTCCCCTATTTCAAGTATTGTGAACTTTTATGTTAAAATGTTTGTTCCCCACTGTTTCTGTGTTCCCTTATTCCTCTGCCCCCTCCTCCCCCTCCTCCACCTCATTATCTTGTCTACATAAAGTGCAAAAAACACATTATTTTCCACATACTGTACATTATTGTTTCTTCTCTAAACCCCGCCTCCTGAAATTGGTTATTTGTGCAAAGCTCACCATTCTAAAAAAGTGATGTGTACTCTGACTGGCCAGCTATTCAGTGCACTGTGATTGGCGGAAATGTTATGCCCTCACCGAATGTGATGCCATGTCCTGGCACTATGACACAAAAACAATAAACAACACGTTCTCACTCCCAACTCATCAACATTTTGACGCTTGTTCAAGACCATTTTGCATCACTTTTTGACTATCAAGGTACCCCTTTATAGTCACTTTTCGTCGAGAAGGGTCCTCTGTTGTTTTAAATACAAAACCCTTAGCGTCAATCAATATGCCGCTAAATATGCTGAAAAATAATAGATTTTTCAATGTAAACAGTCAAAATTGTTAAATGATATTAGTTACAAATTTATGAGCCTGTAACCCAAACCTTTTCCCATAAACCTACCATCTGTCAATAAAACACAAGATATAGCAGACAGGTACAACCATCATCATAATTTATTTGAATCATTTTAATATTCCAAGTCTTCTGATGCGAAACATTGATTTGTTAGAGCAATAGACGCGTGGTCGCTGTATCCATCTTCTGCATACTTCCTGTGTGCTGCGATTTCAAAAAATTGCTGCTACAAGAATCCTTATGTCAACATTGGTTGTGTGTCTTGTAACTGATTGCATCATGCTGTTGTGAAATTCTATTGGCTCTCGTAACCGATTGCGTCATGGGACGGGAGTATATTCCCTGAATGAGACAGTTGATGACAGCGGGATCATTTTTAGTGATTAAAACCTATTTTACTCTCTTCTTCACCTAAAGATTTTGTTTGGCTTCAGAAGAATTGTAATTTGACACAACTTGTTTGTAATGTATTTATACTGCTTGTTTATGATTGGTTAGTGCAATAAATACCTGTACAGTAACTGCATTTGCCAGTGTGTGTTTATATTGTTCAGAGGTGGATAGATTTGAGGTAGGGGTGGGGTTTGGTTCTCCAAAATAAGTATATCATAAAAATCCAAGAAAGAATAGAACAGCCACATTTAAAATAATAATAATAATGTATAAAAATGCACACATAAATATATATATATATATATACATACAGTATGGTCTGAAATGCTGTAAGAAACCTGAAAGTGTGGCATGACTCTGACATGATAAATTGGACATTTTTTTATAATAACATAAGAACTTTAAAAGTTCACATAGCAGAAAAAAAAATGAGATCAATCAACCTGATCTCACAGCAATTCGTACATATTTTATGAGGTGGCTAATTCGTACGAATTTGTACAGTACGACCTCACTCGTACGAATTCATACGATTTATTGTAAATCGTACGTATTTTACGAGATGGCAATTCGTATGAATTTGTACAAATGACCTAAACATAACCCTGCCCCTAAACCTACACATCACGTGATTTTAGACAAATCGTACAAAATCGTACGAGTGAGGTGGTATGAATTAGTACGAATTGGCACAAATTTGGCACCTTGTACGAATATGTACGAATTGCTCGTGAGACTGTGTAGGATCAATAGACACCATACTGTTTTGACTGAAAAAAGGCAATGTAATAATGTAACCTTTTTTTTTACTCAGAAGTTCCACAGTATATGCCTACACCATATGTTCGTTTTCTAACATTTTGTTTGGTATTTCTGGTATTTTATATGCAAATGTAGGTTCATTATCCATGTTTTTCTTCAACACGGAAGTAAGCCTTTGAATTAAGCTTTGGTTCATTCTGCCCATTTTACCGGGTAGGTTTAAGCATAGGTTAGGGTAGGGCTGGACAACTTCGGTCCTGCAGGGCCGGTGTCCTGCAGAATTTCTAATCAAACACAACTGAAGCTAATCCATGTCTTCAGGATCACTAGAAAGTTACAGGCAGATGTGTTTAATTAGGGTTGGAGCTAAACTTTGCAGGACACAGGTCCTCCAGGACCGAAGTTGCCCCGCCTTGGGTTAGGGCAATAGCACATACATATGTACAGTAAAAAAACCATTACACCTATGGAGAGTCCCCATAAACCACAAATACCAACTTGTGTGTGCGCGTATGTTCCTTTGCATTCATTCTACCTGCCTGCTTTTTCACACTTGGGAGGTTAAATGAGTCTTTTATCCAGCACCATTTACTGCATGAGTGATTGTAAATCACTTTTTCTGAGTTAAAAGGATAACATGACTTCAGAGGGATGCAAATGTCCCTCCAAACCACAGACTGTTTTTGTTTGTTTGTTTTTTTAATTAAACATATATTGAAAAGGGATGAAGGAATAACAAACAATTATCATTCTAATGCAGCTTATTGTATATTTTACATGTTTTGGGAATTAATCGATTAATTTGACTCTTATTATGTGTGCAGTAGATTTGTTTATTCTTTATGGTGCCGATGGGCCACACCACCCCATCCATCCATTTTTAAAGGCTGTCCTGAGGTGCTAAGGTTGGTGCAGATTTAAAGCAGACAATTACGAAAGATAAATTCATACAATATTCAGAGATAAAGAGATGTGCAGTGATAAAGACTTTTGTAATTATGCACTGTTGTGTTTTGAAACTATATTTAGATTTTGTAGAATTCATGCGAAATGCTCAACTCATTCAAGGGCTCAGTTAAGGTGTAATTTCCTCTACGACCAACTCCTTTAGCACCACTAATGTTTTATCAAACAATAAAGTAATTTCTAATGGCTAATTTGTGAAAAGGGTGGGAATATATTCTCAATGGTTCAAGGGGCAAGAATGTTCATAGCTGAAGAAGATGCATATGTTTTGGAAAAGCACAGAAGGTGTGAATGAGGTGTTTAGGGGAACGGTTAAGCTGCAGGGTTTGTGTCTATTAATAGCAACAGCCCTGTACAGTGTCCATATACACCCAGTTTTATATGTGAGGATGAAGTCAAGTAACAGAAAACAGAATACCATATCCATCTACACATTTATAGTGCCTAAAGCAAAATATTCACAGGAGAGATGTGTATGATGCTGTTGTGAACAAAAGGGTGTTATAGTGAGGAGGGAATTTGTATCTTGTGAAGTGCGATGGACCAACTGTCACAGCATTCTTTCCTTATTTAGAAATGGCAGTAATATTGGGGAGGTGCAGCAAATTTACAGAGATAGAGGAGGGTATAAGGCTCCAATCCATGCCAATTAACAGCAGTCAAACATTGAAAAAAGGTTTCGCTTTTGTCCTATCACTTATTGTGATTGCACCACTATGGCTTCACAAAAGCCAGAGCCCAAAAAAGAAGCAAAGCCAGCTCCAGTTGCAAAAAAAGAACCAGCTCCTGAAGCAGAAGAACCAGCATTGACAGCCGATCCTAAACCAACAGTGCCAGCAATGGAAAATGCTGCATCTGCCCCAACTACAACACCGGAGTCAGCTACAACACCTCCAGAAAAAGCCAGCCCTGCACCTGAAGCAGCCCCAGAACCAGCCAAAGCAGAGGCTTTTCCAAATCCAGCTTTTAAATATGATCCTGCTGATGCAGTAAGTCTCTGTTATGTTGTCATGTCATTTTATATTATGTGACCTTATGTTATTGAGGGGTGAGAACCAGAAGGTGTCCGATGACCTGGATTAATGTGCCCATAATAATTATTGATAATTGATGTCTATATTTAAATGTGTATGTATAGTAAAAAAAAAAAAAAAAATCCAGATGATCACTTCATTGACAAGCA
This sequence comes from Enteromius trimaculatus, assembly GCA_032361065.1. Classification (NCBI taxonomy): domain Eukaryota; kingdom Metazoa; phylum Chordata; class Actinopteri; order Cypriniformes; family Cyprinidae; genus Enteromius; species Enteromius trimaculatus. Next base: position 2,708,853 of record JAUMHP010000062.1, on the reverse strand, counting down.
CTGGGTGATCAAGTTCAAATGAGGCACAATGGATAAAAATACAGATCACTAAAACTAAAATAGATATTACATAATAATATACAATGGGATTAATACAAGATTTATACGCTTTTAAAAAGGCAGCACACATAAATAACTGTTCAAGTTAATATGAAATTAACTTTTAAATGGTGGAATCTGTTAAATATCCAGTATTGGTCTAAAAATGTTCAATATCAGGCAATACAAAGAGAAAAAATTTATAAAATAAGCAAAATGGTTCAGAAACAGTATAAATCAGCACTATTTCATTTAAAATATTTTTATTGATGGATCATTTCTGTTAAAAACATTTTTGCACAATTTGTAAAGTGGTTGTAATTTTTCTGGACATGTATTGTACAACACTGCTTCATGCTTGGATTCCAGTAGATGTTCTTTTCATGGATCTACACACACCTGCTGCTATAAGGTCTTCCCACCCACCACTGTATTCATACACACTTCCTAAGTTAGACTCCCCAGGGAGATAGATATGGATGATATGATCTCATAAGCAGACTGTGTGCTTTCAGAGGAGATTATTTGTGGTGCCAGGAAAAATGATGGCAGAACAACTGCCAGACTGTTATTAAACACATGACGCTAACATCTGTGCAGTAGTACATGGTAGAATTTTGGTAGAGGATCAAAAATGCATTTTATATATTTTCCTGATGACTGCAAATTTCAAGCAATAAATGTCTACAAAAACAACTCTTGTTCTGGGTTTTAGGGTAATCTCAGTGCTGAAAAGCTTGAAGGTAAGGAACATCCTAAACGTCATCTGATTAACTTGTTTTGATTAACTGATTACCTCACTTAATGTCATTTCATGTTATACAGAGTTCAAAGAAGCTTTCCTGTTGTTTGCCAGGACTCCCTCGGGAGAGATGAGGATCTCACAAGCTCAGTGTGGAGATGTGATGAGAGCTTTGGGTCAGAACCCAACCAATGCTGAAGTTTTGAATGTTCTTGGGAAACCAAAGCCTGAAGGTAGTCTCACAGTTAGGGAAAAAAAGCTGTTGTGACTTAGTAGAGACCCAAAGACCTGAAATGGCTGTGTCAAACAAAGAATTTTTTTTTACATTTTCGGTGTCTAGGGCTCCAGAAAAATGATTGAGATCCAGTGGTCTATAAAATAACTGAACCATTCTTTCTCAAGTCGCACTGGATCCTTTGGGAGCCAACCAAGAGAAAGACTTCACACATACATCACAGAGATTGCTGAGATGTTAAGTAGCATGGACGTCAGTAGCAATTAAGTTCTCTGTGACATTTGCAAGCCAATCTCTGAGTACTGAGAACGTCTCGGTTACGTACTTTAACACGGAGCGGTCTAATGTGGGGAACGGAGACGTTATGTCATGACGACAGACTGGGGTCATTACTTGGGAGCCCTGATTCGCTCTGATATAGAGAAAACGCCAATGAAAATTGGCTAGTGGAATTTGCATGCTGAGCCACACCCCCGCAGAGTGGGTATAAATAGGGCAGCAGTGGAGTGAGTGGAGTGAGCACGCCCACACCCAGGGGACACGATTTGGGCCTGGTACGCCAAGACGATGGCATCCACTATCCAGTGGGCCAACCTCTGCTTGAAGACAGCCTTCCCTTCCTGCTGACCTCCGTAAACAGATAAAGAGCTGCTCAGAGCTTGCAGGTTCACCACCTGGTCCTTGAAGGGCCGTGGTGGGAACCTTTGGCACATATCCAGGCCAGGGTCTCAAGACCAGGTTAGAGTAGGCCGGCCCGAATACAAGCCATTCTTCACTTGCCGAAAATGCTTGGAGGTCCCCGACCCTCTTGAGGGAAGTGAGCGCGGTCAGGAGCGCTGTATTAAGAGACAAGTATTTAAGTTACCTGTCCAGCGGCTCAAGGGGACCCCTCTGAAGGCCTGCTTGCACAACAGAGAGGTCCCAGGAGGGTATCTGGGGCGATCTTGGAGGGTTTAACCTCCTAGCGCCCCTAAAGAACCTCACGACGAGATCATGCTTTCCAATGGACCGGCCATTCACTGCATCGTGATGGGCTGCTATGGCAGCCACATACACTTTCAAAGCCTGTGCTCCAACTTTTCTTGCAAGAAGGAAAGCACTACTCCAATTGTGCATGATTGGGGGTTCTTCACACGAGCAGAACACCAGTCAGCAAACAGACGCCACTTCAAGGCATAAGCTCGCCTCGTAGAGACGGCTCTTGCCGAAGTGATCGTGTTAACCACCGCCGGTGGAGGAACACTTACCTTAACACTTAACCTGGGGAATGCTCTCGTAACCCTTGGCCGCTCCTTCATCAAGAGTGGTGAGGACGGAGGACGAGTGCCTTCTGGCTGTGAAAGGAGCCATCTATGACTTTGTCAGCTCCTAATTCACCTCATGGAAGAAAGGCACCGGGGACGGACATGGCTGAGAACCATGGCCTGACCCCAGAAACCAATCATCCCGCCGAGAGCACTCAGGGCTGGGAGGTTTTGACACCTCCAGCCTGATGCTCTCATCTGCCCGAGCGAGCATGGCAATCATCTCCGAGTCGGACCTGGCTCGGGCTGCAGCACCCAAAGATGTCCTGCTGAATCTTCTTCTTCGCCAGATGAAAACCCATCCCCCGATACTGTGATCGACATACAATCCCCTAACGGTCCACCAAGTGAAATGTGAGGACAAGACAAATTACCGGCAGACTGCATGGGACAGTCTTAGCGAGAGATGTGAGTAGCCTGTGAGGATGCACCCGGAAGCGATGAACTCAGCACAGCGAGCATGGCTCACAATGAGCACATGAACCCTCTACAAACGCATCCTCAGCATGCTGGATCCCCAGACACTGAGACAGCGCTCGTGGCCATCGCTAGTTGAAAGATGGTAACTACACCCAAGAGGACACGGTAGGAACGGCATCTTTAAAAAGATTACTACCAACCATGTCAGAAACTGCTCTTTTGTGAAATGCCCAAGGGAATTGCTGGAACACATAAGAACTCGGTTGATCGCGTTGTAACGCCACACCGAACACCCTCCGTTTGAAGTTTCTCTTGTAGCACTGCATCCAGCTCTCGGCTCCGAAGCAAACTCTGATGAGTGGATGCACCTGCTGCCCTATTTATACCCGCTCTGCGGGGGTGTGGCTCAGATTGCAAATTCCACTTGCCAATTTTCATTGGCGTTTTCTCTATATCAGAGCAAATCAGGGCTCCCAAGAAATGATCCCAGTCTGTCGTCACAACATAACGTCATAGTGACTGACAGACAGGGAACTATTTAATTCAAATCATAATGGCTCAATAAGTAAAACTGCTATTCTAACCACTGGAATTAGGACACATCAACACAAAACAACATAAGAATTGCTCATGGTGACAAAACACACTAATAAACATAACTTTACTTTTTGGTATTGTGTGCTATTGAAGCTTAAACGGATAGTTTGCATTCATTTTAATTTTATGCCAAACTCTTTATTTCTTCATTGATACCCCCAAAAATGTTTTTCCCCCTTTATACAATAACAGTCAATAAAGGTTATTTGGATTTTTCAGTCTTGGCTGAACTATCCCTTTTAAGAATGTTTTACGGTGTTGTGATGATGTCATTTACTAAATTGAACTATTTAAATTGTGTCATTCAGAGATGGAATCCAAAATGATTGACTTTGAGACTTTCCTGCCGATGTTTCAACAAGTTTCAAAGTTTACTGAAAGGGGCACATTTGAGGATTTTGTGGAAGGCCTACGGGTCTTTGACAAAGAAGGTGATGGAACAGTCATGGGGGCTGAACTCCGCCATGTGCTCGCTACTTTGGGTATGGAATTTGGGAGAGGATATATATATATATATATATATTTCACGATCGGTTGTGGTTAAATGTTGAAAAAAAAATTATTGCTCATTGGGATCCTGGCTAAATTTCAGGTGAGAGATTGACTGAGGGTGAAGTGGATCAGTTGCTGGCAGGGCAAGAAGACACAAATGGCTGCATTAACTATGAAGGTAAGAGCAATTGCTCAAGACTTCCCTGTACTGACAAAAATTAAGGCTCATTTAAATTAATCTTCACATTCTTTTCCCAAGCTTTTATAAAGCATATCATGACTGACTGAGGGAAGGTAAGTTCCTGTAAACACTTTTCTAGTAGTTTGCTAGGACATTTTAAACTTTGATTTACAATACCAATGCCTTTTCTGTTGGCCTAGGTACAGAAGCAGCCTCACATGCACATCAGCGGTGGTTAGCTGAAGGTCATGTGTGAGAATTGTCAGCAGTGATTGATGATGTCATCAATGAATCATAAATAATGCAATGTTTTTTTTTTGTAAAGAATTATACAACTGATTAAAATCAGTTTGTTCTTCAGCCATTTCTGTGAGTCTGTTTTATGTCAAGAAACATCATCTGTACAAATGCTAATTACAAATCTGTATAAGTCACAATGAAGTAGACCGTTGAAAAATTTGTTCTGCATGTCCCAAGAGAGGATCAATGCAGCTGTCAGCAGATACAACTTTGCCTTTGGTTTAGATATAGCTCCTGGTTTGCTCTAATCCTCAAATGTCAGGAACATTTACCAGGCACGTATGATAAACCCAGACTCTTAGTCACTAGACCTCTCTCAGAGGACTTTACAAAGAAATACCTTGTGCTGTAGCCAAGTGTCACACTCACTAAAAGGATGCGGTATTAAGCTGTAACGTGGAGTTGGAGGGGAGCTAAGCTACGATGCTATTTGCATAGCTCCGGCATGAAATAAAGTAGCGAGGCATGAGACGAAGTGAAGGGATTTCCACACTGTACATTTATTCCCAGATACAGACCATACAAGCCAGGTCTCACGGCATATAACCTATTACTTTCAGCAAAAATAATAACTGTACAAAACGTTTGTGACCTGTTGCCTTCACCGGCATCCACATTACTGGAGTCAAGGAAGTCGACTCGGGGTTAAAGGTGATACCCAGTGACAAAACAAAAAGGAGGCGCCACTGTGTGGCGTCAACTGGTAATGCTCTGCCATATTCTGGCTGTTACAAAGCTGAGCTTATTTACTGTACAGAACCTCATCCTGAACAAGTGGGTTGCAGTCAAGTAATTATTGGAAAGATATGGATCAAGTTCTAAGTTATTTGTTAGTGTGTTGTGGGGAAAATACCAAAAATTGTGTTGTGGCGATGCAGCATGAAAAGAGAGATTGGCAGCAAGTGACCTTTTTGGGAGTTTTAATGGTATAAGCAAAAGGAAAATCCAGCACACAAATATAAGGAAATTTCTTCAGGAGCTGACATGCACAAAATAACAAACAACATTTAATTATTTTTTTATTAGCCACTTTCTTAAACCCTTAAAAAACTAAATTACAATAAAAATACAGTATACTATACCTTTATCTCTTCATGATTCCCTAGAACACATCTTAAGAAAAAAGATATTTTTGTTCTGTGACACTGAGGCTTTGTATAGCGCTTTTCACGATACATATCATTACAAAGCAGCTTTACACCAAAGTAATGTTTTACAGTATATGTAGTAGTAGCTTGTACATGTACACATGGCATAGATGTGAGGTAAAGATCAATTACTGATGTAATCAAACAGACAAGGAACATCATACATTTGTAGCAGAGTTCTGTAGTTTTTTGTGTTGTTTCAGGGTTGGCATCATCCGAAGTCCTCTGTGGGGTTGGCATCATCTCTTCTTAAGTGTTCTGGATCCAGACTGGAGCTTGTGAAATCCTAGTTACAACGGGATGACAATCCCATGGCAGAACAGAACAAATAGGAACAAGATTAGCGTAGCTGCTGTTCAAACTAAGAAGATTTGTTAAACCAGAGCTAAGAGATTAATAATGAACATCTGATCAGATATAACGGCAGGAAAAGTTGAGATGCATTATTGGAATGCTTGGCTAAAAAGATGTGTCTTTAATCTAGATTTAAACAGAGAGAGTGTGTCTGAACCCTGAACGTTATCAGGAAGGCTGTTCCAGAGTTTGGG
>JAUMHP010000062.1:2685371-2696707 GCA_032361065.1 Enteromius trimaculatus | reverse complement strand
AGCATGCATGATACGAGGAAATGGTCAGAAACATCATCGCTTTGAGGTACGATGTCTATATCAGTAAGATCAATTCCATGTGATATAATTAAATCTAGTGTGTGATTAAAACGATGAGTGGGCCCAGTAACATTTTGCTTTACTCCAAAAGAGTTTATCAGGTCGGTAAACACAAGTTCTAAAGCATCACTTTTATTATCAACGTGAATGTTGAAATCCCCATTATCATTAGGTTTTAGCCAGGTTTCTGTTAAACAGAGTACATCAAAACTATTATCTGTGATCATTTCATTCACATTAACTGCTTTAGTTGCAAGTGATCTAATGTTTAGGAGTCCAAGCTTTAAAAATCTATTTTGTTTTTTTCTGGTTTAATTAGGATCAGATTTTTTTATAGATCCTGCATTAAATTTATGTTTTGACCTCACTATTCGGGGAACAGTCTTTTGGGACTAGCTTTTAATTAACAGTCATGCTATTATATTTCTGTGAGGATTGGTTGTGATTCTGTGACATTCTGCCCCTGTCTGTCCTGTCTCCCCCGTGTCTTTGTGTATTTTGGTTTAGTCCTGTCTGTTTTGGTTTCACCCTAATTTAGTTCATTGTCTCACCTGTTTTGTACACCTGTCCTCACTTTAGCCTTTGATTAGTTTGTGTTTAAATACCTCTGTCTTTCTGTTTGAATTCAGGTCTTGTTAACGTTATGTTGTGCTTCCCTGCCTGTGTGTTTCTTTTTGCTGCCCCGTCAGCCGTTTTTCTTTGTGTTGGAGTTTTTGTTTAATTAAATATCTTTTTGATTTATTCCGTCGTGTCCTCTGCTTATTGCTCCACTGAGAGGCTTGCCACGCACTCTCAGCGAGCCGGCGTGACAGATTCTGTTTTATAGTATATCTGATTATATGTATGTTTGATCTGTTTTTATAAATATTTTTGTAAAGCATTTTGTGACTCCTTGTCTGTGAAAGGTGCTATATATATATATATAAATACATTTACTTTTTTACTAGTTTAATTTCCTAACCAAAAAAGTCCAAAAAGAGGTTACAAAAAACAATAAAGTGGCGTCAGTTGCCCTACTTTCTAAAGTCTTCAGTATTTCAAATTTTATGCAAATTATCTACAAAGTGAAACAAGCACATTTAAATGGGGCAATCCAGAACAGTGTCAGTAATTAGACAAAACAAGAGCCCCTGGGCACAAATATAAATAAGAGACAAAATAAAGATTTGCTTTGGTAAATGCCAAATATCAAGTTAAACAGCCTATTAATAAATGCTGTAAATATGGATGCTGTCAAAAATAATATCATAAATAGAACTTATATTAACTATTTTAAATTAACATTTGGAGCGACCATCCGTTTCATCTTTTGGTGCACTTGCACATCGTTTTTCAGGCAGCTTTGTCTCTTGAAATATCTTGTAAAAAATGTGTGTTCTAATAATTCTGGCCATGCACAACTGTACATTGATGGAGCTGAAGTGGAGTGCATGACTTCAAGCTTCAAGTTCCTTGGTGTCCATCTAATGGACCTGCAAAAATCTCCACTCGGACCAAAAAGGAGCAACAGAGCCTTTACTTCTTTAGAAGTCCCCCCACATCCTGCTGAACTTCTACCAACCTGAAAGGATTCTTACAAACTGCATCATAGTATAGTATGTTAACTGCATCTTCCAACTGGTGTTTACTCAATTCTGATTTAAGACACTGAACGCTACATCCTAGCCTAATGTGAAAAAAAGCTTTGTACAAAATCATATCTTGTATGCAATGTGTCTTATTTCTCCTGATATTTTGCACATTCCTTTTCACATTTCTACCTACTAATTTGCACTAGGTCACAGAAAAATGCATTATTGATATAACTCACTCTGTTTAATGCACCTTCTATGTCATATATGTTCATTTGCATCTTATGTTATATTTACAGCAATCACAGAGCTGCACTGAGCAATTTGCGTGTATTGTTTTTTCTTTTTTTTTTTGCTAAGCACACAGAAACATTATTTTCACGAAATACTACTCATATACAGTACATGCTGATTACATATTCTTGCAGCCCAGTTTGTGCTGATTGCTGTGTAATCAGAAGTTATGTCATTTTCAACAATCTTCAGTGTCACATGATCCTTTAGAAATGATTGTAAATCCAAATAATGATTCATGATTCTTTGAATGATTAAATAATTTTTATTTTTATAAATGTGTTTCTTTTGAACTTTTTATTAATCAAAGAATCCTGAATAGGTTATCACAGGTTCTATAGAAACATTAAGTAGTACAACTTCTTTTAGAAGACTGGTACAACTGATAATGAACCAGTTAGATATATTATAATAAAATAATATATTCCAGTAAATTGACCAGATCTCTGACTCATTAGCTTTAGCTAGACTTGGTCAATTTTACACAAAATAGTATGTAGCCTATGGAGGGTTGCACAAAGTGGTGTTTACATAAAACAAGATGTTTAGAGAATTTGTTTAACCAATGTTGTTTATCGTCTGTCAAAAATTTCACCACAAGCACCAGGAAGTATGATCTTGTAAATATCATTTTGTACTGGCCTATATGGCAATACAACAATTATCAATTAAATAGTTTTATATGTTTTAAAAGTAACTCAAAAATTAGCCTGGAATTAAGTAATATAATACACATAAAAGCCTACACCTTTTTAAAATTAATTTAATCAATGTGTTTCTGTAATTGTTTCCAGCAATTTACAACTAAAAGAGCAAATTTAAGTCATCCTTTTCTTGTTGTTTTTGTTTTTTTTTTTATTATTAAATATTGGGTCACATTAAAATATAATACATAATTATAGTAGATTAAAATATATTGGCTAATGATGAAAATAAATCTAACCGGCATGCACTGCGTAATGCCAAACGCAAATTGGTCTGAAGTAGATAAATAGACCCTGCTCTCTTCCTGTACAGAGTTGGCCTGGTTACTTGGGTCGTTTGCGCAGCAGGTCTATGAGAATTGGCTATTTTTTTTTTTCCTCGGTTCATAATATGTCATTATCGTGCAAGGCCCTGAAATGACGCGGAACGCGAGTTTTAAGATAATGATAGCCTTACTGATGAATTGGGAATTTGTAATATTGACATTAGCCCATCTTAACAAAGACAATGCACAAGTCGATGCAAGTCGTTCAAACGAGTCGCTCAAAGCACAGCAGTCTCCCGCGGACTTGGAGAGGCTGTATTTGAGAGCCGCGGACGCTCGCCAAGATGACTGTGAACCAGCGATTTCAAGTGACTCGACGGGCCAGTCCACTTTCAAATGCCTTGCATGTGATGACCACAGTTTGGTTAATGATACGGACCAAAACGAAACGACACACTCACAAAATGACGAATTTGAGGAGATTCTCAGAGGACCTGTGACTTGGCGAATTTTGGGTAAGAAGTTAAGCTGCTTAATATTAGTGTTTTAAAATATTTTTTGTTCGATTGATAAAATCCGCCTATTCGTTCAACAAGCAGATCAAGAGAATGTGAACGGAGTCGTGATGTCTGAAGACTCTCAGCCTGAGTTTACCTGTGGCGAGGAACACCTTTGGATCAAGTTTTCCTTGACGCGGCACTCAAATCCACGCTTGATTACCAGTGAGTACTCAATAATTATTTAGAGGCGAAGACAAATCGATTTGAGTAGTTTGTGAATTAAGTTTTTATTTGTCTTTCTACCTGTGCGTGATTAATTTTAGTCCATTAATTTTAGCGTTTGGATTCGCGCCATGTGCGTCAGGTTTTAAAGAGTGAATAAATAATTTAGTTTCGCATATACAATGAATAACTTGTGAAATTAAGCTCAATTAGGAACGGTCATGTTTTTTAAAACTTAAAATATTTCAGAAAAAGGTGTGAACACTAAAGTACAACTGATTTGTACTTTAACTGATTTAAATGTTTTTTATTTGATTTTTAGTTTTCATGTTCAATCTTTAAAAAAAATTACCTACAATATTTTGTTACTTCTACGTTTGTTCTCATGTAATGTTGGTTTAGTTGAATATTTAGCGCCACACCTGCACATTTTTGCATGAACCTGACCATTTAGGTGTGCACCTTAAAGTGTGCATCATTTCAAATTAGGGGGACCAAAATGTGTTTATTAGAAGTTGCATTGCGTTTGTTTTTTTTACCCAAAGGTCACTTTTTTTTCTTGTATAAAAATGCTTGTGTATTTGTTTTTTCAACACTAAAAGGCTTGTGTGGTGTGTGTTTTTTTTTTTTGAAAGATCCAAAGATCAGCGTTCATCTGAAATTAAAAGCTTTCCCATTCAAAAGCTTAATTATAAAAGTAGAATTATTTGTGTGTTTTTAAGAAATTAGTAGAAAAGATTTAAGATAAATGCTGTTCTTCTGAACTTTAAATTAATAAAGAACCCTAAAAATAAATGGTAATTTTGAAGTGTGTAAATATTTCACGTTTTTACTGTTTTGCTTTAGGCCTACTTTGGAACAAATAACTGCATGCTTGCTGAGCAGAAGAGACTTCTTTGAAAAACATGGTGTATAGGCAACTTTCTAGCTTATTGTCTTAGAAAGCAGATAAACTGCTGGACAATATCCAATAATATAATAAACACTAAAATGTTTATATACTACGCTTATGATAGCAGAAATACAGTATTAGTTTAAAACAAGAATATAATACAGTTTTAATACATCTTTAGCGGTCATTATTGTGGTGAAGAAAAAAACGAAAAAAAAAAAAAAGTTTTTACCCATATATTTGTTAACGCAGTTTTTGCATGAGTACTCCGAGCGTTATTTTGACTTGTGTACGAATTTGACTATTCAAGTGCAATTTGTGATCACATGTGGTCATAGAGGGAGACAGTCTGTACGTGTACTTGTAGCTGTATGTTCATTTTCAATGCTTATTACACTTAACGTTATTAAATATCATGCAGGTCCAGAATTTGCGATTTGTATGCTGTTTGAGAAATATTACTTCTCTATGTACACTGTCCATGTGGATAAAATATTAATATTTATTAGTAAAATATTACATCAAGGCCTGGTAGATAAAAATATTTTTAGACATTTTGACAGATCTTTTAGAAATTTTATGTATTTATATTATACTTTTTATAAGAAAATTAGGATTTAAGAATGTATTCATAGGTTACATGATAAATAATCCTGCCGTATTCGATTTGACATTAAAAAAAGGGGCAAGTAAATTTAGGAAAACTATAAAAGCATTTGCATAACATGGTCCTAATTAAAATTTCACATAAAAAGAAATCACAAACTCAACCACATTCCACATTCAAAACAGAAGTAAATCATGAAAAGCTGTTACAAGTATCCTTTAAAACATTTTACACAAGTCATTTAGAAGTACTCTGTGTTGGAAGTGTATCTAAATTGATTACATTTATCAGTTTATTCCAGGTTCACAGAACATGCACAGAAAAAAGTTATCAAGTTTTGATAATACCCTTGGAACTGTTAATCTAATACAAGAGCCTGAACTAGTGCTGCGACTATTCATTAACAGAATAATTAACAATCATGATACATTGGATGGTAATTTACCCAAAAGAGCTTTCAGAAATATTGTATACGCATGTAATTTTCTCCTTTGATACAATTTTTAAAAGCCGATAACGTTTGAAAGGAGCAAGTTTTAAGACTGTTTAGATTACAAACTTTTTAAAAAATACCTTCCTTTGTGTTTGTCGGAATGATGTTCCAAAATATCGGTTTGGAACTACTCCAAAGTAAATGACAGAAATTAGATTTTTGGTAAACTATTTCTTTAAAAGCACCCCTTTATCAGCATATTTTTTACCATTACCCCATTTTTAGCCAAGCGGCGCTGCAGACATGTACTAGTATTACTATGTTTATGTGTAGCCGTGACGTGCCGCACACGTGTGCACTGATGCACACATCAGCTCTAACATCTAAGAATTTTCTGTTAAAAACGAACCATCGATTAATTATATAATCATGCAAAACATGCACAACAAATAGCTAAGCTTTCGTTTTTGATTTCATAGATGTCATGGTATTTCCATATTGACATGCCTGCAGTTACAAATCATTTATGTCCCTACGCATCATATATGTCATCACTTGGTGACATTAAATTGCAATTCAGTTACTTTTTTTTTTTTTTTTTTTTAAGCATTTAGTGGAAACAGAAGAATGTGCACCTTGTTTGTTCTTTTTCATTGATCTTAAACGTAAGCTGGTTGTGCCAGCGCAACGTCAACCCCAGGGAGGTATTTATTTATTTATTTTAATTGGTAGAGGAAAAATTAATGGGGAAAAATACTTCCAGAACCGCTGCTTAAACAGTGGGTGTTGAGTACTATATAGATATTGAATATGAGCATTCAGTTTATCAGCAGTTTTAAATTACATTTTTAAATAATTTTTGCAGAGACCGAGGGGGCAGATTCTCATACACAAAAACCGTGCCGGTGCATCAGAAAGAATCATGGGCCATCAATGCTGCTGAGGATTAATTTCAAAGACTGCTATGCTTCAAACTGGGTAAGATTCTCTTAACAGTACTGTAAATGCCATGTTAACAATGTTCATGATTTTATTTTTTATTTTTTTTTTATCATGTTTAGTCTTGATATAGGCAATATCATTAACTGACAAACTACTGAGGGGGTTTAATTTGTCTACACCTTCAGTTGATATTTTGTTTTGTGAATGGTCATGCATTCTGCAGATATTGTTGCTTTTGGGTTTTATGCATTGTACATGCTCCTGTTTATCACATTCGTTATGCATGTGTATTTCCCAAGTCTAAAATATAAAACGGCTTCATAGATGGATTAATTTCATGTCTGAATGCCATTTTCTGGCATTTGGAGAAATTTAAAGAGATGGTTCAAACAACAGTACGTTCTGTTAGAATTGTTCAGGTTTTTACTGCAGATACCACATCTGTAATACTTGAATTGCCGAATAATGAAACTAAAAATTTAGTCTCAGTGCAGTTTCTTTTTACTCCAGTATATTTTTACATTTGTATTTCCAACCCGACTGCAGTGTTGCTGCATACAATTAAAAGAAAATTTAAAATGGTTCAAAGCAGTATATAAATTAATAGCAAACATTGAAAAACGTTCAAATGTTTCTCTTAAAACAAAAAAATAATAAAATGAATAAATAAAAAGCAACATTGCATATTATATTGTGTATATAATACTCTGTATGCTGTTTCAAAAATGGCAGAAGCCAAATTAAACCAGCAATTTATCCTAAATTGGCAGTTAATACAAAGAGCTGTAGGTCAAGCTACACAATATGTTCCGTTTCGCCGGTGATTCACTGACTGATAGTCATCTTTGTGTATTAACTGCCGCTCCATCTTATGGAACACTGCTAATCAAAGAACCGACTTTACTCACAAGATGTGCATGAATACTAACATCTCGCCCTGCCCTACCTAAAACGAACACTTTACCTAAACCTGCTCTTTAAGTTTCAAACGCTCATCAGACACTCTCCATATGAATAAATGCCTTTATTCCAACCTTCTCCAGCTGTACTGAATTCAGTCACACTACTGTTTGCATGCTCTATCTAAAAGAAAAAAAACGTTTTAACCCAAAACCAGAATACGCACATGCATAAATTTACGTATGCGCGTTTGTGGGTATATATACAAACAATAAGGTATGCGAGGCTGTGACTAAATCTTTGCTGAAGGACTTTAACCTTGACATGAAGCAAATATTTATAAAAAGGCTATCACACCATAAAATAAAGCAAAAAATGTGTGTTTAAATGTTTGTTCTAAACAATAGTTTCTTACAGCAATAGTAAATGGCATGAGATGGAGCATAAATAAAAACGAAAAACTAATTTGCTGTCACTTTTATACCAAAGTTGGGATCTCCTTTGTCGCCACCTCCATAACAGCACTTGGTGTTTTCTTTCCCCTTTGCAATGGGGACTAAAGCAAGAAAGTATCAGTAGAGCTCGCACTTTTGGTCCAAGTATCTTACAAAATTAACATTCATAAGCATTTAGTTTGGATATTTATTTATTAAAAAAGATGCTGCTTGATTAAGTTGTTGCATACCTCACATGTATGTCAAGCTGTTCAAGTACACATCTGTGGTTTCATCCAGCTCATGTCCCATTGCTTGGGAATTTTGGATCTCCTGCATAATAGGCTTTTTAATGACTGCTGCCAGAATTCCCAGCATGTCATTACGTTTTTCATACTTCACTAATTGTTAGCTGGATTTGATTGTTTACAATTTCACTTGATCTTGGATCATTTGGTTCTTCGAAGCTCATCCTGGAGTTGCTGTCATAGCATAGTCTGTAAGCTTGAAATGACTTCAGAACATGTTTATTTCAAGTAATCCGCATTAGATTGCATCTTTTAAAGCAGAATTGATACTTGTCTCAGGATGCGCTACTTTATTGGAGTACCCCACTGAACCAGGCACATCTAACTGAAAATCATAAAAAATTTGAATTTAAAAATAACAATGTTGCTCTGTATATAATATTATATATTACAGTCAGTTTTACAATTGCCGTCATTTAACATTTTCTAAGATAAAATTAAATGAATTGCTAATTACAACGTTGAAATGGTGTAAAGCCTGTATAAATACTGGAACTTGTGAATATAAATAATTGGGAATCAAATTAAAAAAGTAAAAACGTTTTTTTTATGCATCTATTACAACTAGTTTTGCTCGCTTGGTTGTTTCCTTTATGAAGGTCCAGAAATGGTCAACTTTCGTGTCTTTTTAAGAACGCTTCTACGTTAAAGTCTTCCTTCATATTTAGGAGATAATTTGGCCTTATGACATCACTGCATTCTCTTAATTACACAAAGCGTTTAGTAAACTTATAGAAAAGGAAGAGCAAAGAATATGCATCAGGTGTGTTTTGCTTTTTCAGGGTTTCCATAGATCCTTAAGTTTTACCTCTTAAATTTTTAAAGTTTAAGTACCATCTCCTGCACAGAGCTTTTTCCCAGGGCTGCGCGAAGGTAATGCGCTAATGTCTTATTTTGATGTCAACACAAAATTGCTTGTGATTTTTAATTTTAAAAACTACTTAATTGATTCAGAATCAACTTTCTTTTGTGAGAATAACTTCAGATTTAAAACATTGCAGGATGATTCACTTAGGGCTGTTAAACACTGCATGAAATCTTTTTTTTTTTTTTTTTAAATAGGCACACTTTAATACAAAGGAATCATGAAAAGTGATCCATTTGTAAATTCATGGACGATGGATAATTTTTTGCCACGTCATTGGCCCTGTATTTGGGAATAAATGTTAAAAGGCCAGATAACCGTGTGATCTGATATGCGTTAGCAAATTATTAAATGTAAGTTTCAGGCCTTTCCATTTGTAACAATGTGATCATAGCAGCAAAACGCAAAGCCCATTCGCACTAAAAGCAATACGCAACTTGTAATTTTAATATTTTTCATAATGATGCTATAATAACCATAGCATGCAGTAAGTAAGTAAATTTGATTTTTTTCAGTGTTTGATGTTAGGCTGCAGGGTTGGGTATAGCTTAAAAATCAATGCAGAATAGTCCACATCCACATCGTGATGTATCGATGCAACAATTGATTTTGCCACCCCTACTTAAAAGAGCTTTATCTGAAAGGGCAACAACGCAAACAATTTTGATATAAGGATGTACGTTTAGTTTTAGGGGATAGAAAATATTATTTAGCCAGTCTGTGGAAAGCCCCCACAATTCACAGAAACATAAATTGTAGGTCTGTTTCTAACTTTATCAGCTATTGCCAATTTTGTGTATTGCTTGCTAGAATGAACATGAAACTGTCCGTTTATTCCCTTAGACTCAAGACCGGAAGATGTACTACTCTTTAAGGGTACTTTACTATGATCACCTTCTAATGAAGAGTTTCTCCGGCATTGCCACCTGTCATGGAGCCATCCTGTTACATGATGCACCTTCTACAGAAGAATCACCTGAAGTTATCTGTGGCAAGCCATTTGTGATTATAAAATTACCAGCCAAGAGAATTAAAAGTGTTAAAGTTTTGGGTGAGTACTTGTTGATGAGTTAAACCACTGGTTGTATTCAATATTCATGGAGATAGAATGTTGAATTTAGTCTACTGACTGTTTCTGTTATAATGTAACCTTTGTTAATGAATAGATAGGTTTAGCTTAATTGGTGCTGCCCAAATTGATTTATTTAATTAAAACTTAAAATAAAGTGGATTTGAGCCATTTCAAATCGTGAAAGCTGAGCATCCCGTGTTCATAGACCGTGTGTGCCATCCACTAACATCCAGGGTGCCATTTCTTCCTGCGGGGACAATCCAGGTGGGAGAAGACGACAGGAGAGAGATCCACAATTTAGTTTTGTGGAGTTTGTCACCAAAGGCTTTAGGGCCATTCACATACAGCACGTTTTGCGTGCAAGGTCTTTATTTTCAATAGAGCAGCGTAGTTTAAAATCCAAAGAGTAAGTTACATTTAATGCTGAAGTATTGGTAACACGAATGCAAACATTATTTTAGCGTGTTAGGGCAGAAAAGATGCAGCTCTGCTTAAAAAGCTGGATGCTGGGTTGAAATGCATCTGGAATTGGTCGTGGCTTCAACTGGAGGGCAAGGTCTCAGTAAAAGGGCAAGAGTTGTCCGTATATTTAAGGGATGTACATACAGTATGTCTTTAGGCAAATGTCAATACAGTATTTTTTCAGAATATGTGCTTGGCTTATTATTCCATTCAATTTATTTGGCTACTGTAAAATTAGCAAAGGCAAACCTTTATCAAACATTTTTTTCTGGCATGCTCTGACTACAATAGCAAATAGCATTTGTAGTTTATTGTTATGTTTTTTTTTTGTTTTTTTTTTTGCCGATCATGGCGTTCACTTAAATTAATTTCTTAATAATCTAATGTTAAAATGAATAACTCTTAACTATACTGTAAGAACTAATTCATAGGGACATCAGCAGTATTGGTATTAGTGATAATTGCCATTCAGTCATAAATATGCAGTGAAACAAAAAGGACATACTGTCTTTGATTCTACATTTATATTGCAATAATTCGATACGTTAAATGGTCAAATTAGAGTATATTACCCCCCCCTCCAACTCAGGACCAGACTGAAATTCCTCAAAAGACCTTTAACCCCTGTTCTTCACAACTACCCTCACGTAGGCTGCAACTAACGATTATTTTGATAATTGATTAGTTGGGCAATTATTTTTTCAATTAATCGGATAAAAATTAAACGTTTCTTTAATTTGATGTTTTGTTTATAACTATATGGCCCGGTTTCACAAACGGGGCTTAGCTTAAGCCAGGACTAGG
>JAUMHP010000062.1:2630993-2676853 GCA_032361065.1 Enteromius trimaculatus | reverse complement strand
ACTACCCTTGGCACCACGTCTGCCGAAACTACTACCCTTGGCACCACGTCTGCCGAAACTACTACCCTTGGCACCACGTCTGCCGAAACTACTACCCTTGGCACCACTTCTACAGCAAGTACAACCTTAGGTACCACATCTACAGAAACAACTACCCTTGGCACCACGTCTACAGAAACTATTACCCTTGGCACCACGTCTGCAGAAAGTACAACCCTTGGCACCACTTCTACAGAAACTACTAATATTGGCACCATGCCTGTAGAAAGTACAACCCTGGGCACCACCTCTGTAGAAAGTACAACCTTTGGGACTACCCCTGCCGAAACTACTAATATTGGCACTGCTCTTGTAGAAAGTACAACCCGTGGGACAACCCCTGCCGAAACTGCAGCCTTACTTAGTTCAACAGCAGTAGTATTGCTAACATCCTCTCCAGTAATGACCGCAATGACTAAATCTACCACTTTTGGCACAATTTCTGTAGAAACTACACCCGAAACCCAAGTTTTGGAAACATACACACCTGTTACTGCTGGAACAACATTAGCTGTAACTACACCTGCCTTAATATCGTCGGCAGATGCCCCAATGGCTCAAACCATTAAGCACCAATACTGCAGAAACTACAACACTTGGTACCGCTTCTGCAAAAAACGCCAGCGTTGGTCCCACTTTTGTAGAAGGTACTTCCCTGGGTACCACTTATGCAGTACCCTTACTACTATATCTGTAGAAGCTACTAACTTGGGCACTACTTCTCCACAAACTACACTAGGAACCACTCCTGCTGTAACTGCAATGCTTGATAGCACTTTTGCTGAAACAATACCCTCAGTTAGTTCAGGAGGAACTACAGCTATAGGTACACCCATCTTAATGTCAGCTGTTGAAACCACAATGGCTCAAACTACCCTTAGACATCACTACTGTAGAGATTACAACACATGGCACCACTTCTGCAAAGAAAACCACCACCACTGGTCCCACTTTTGTAGAAGGTACTTCCCTGGGTACCACTTATGCAGTACCCTTAGTGCTACTACACTTGGAACGACTCCTGCTGTAACCCCAATGCTTGATAGCACTTCTGTGGAAATGACACCAGTTAATTCTGCAGAAATTACAGCTGTCTTAACACCTGCTGTTGAGTCCACAATGGCTCAAACTACCATTAGGCACCACTACTGTAGAGATTACAACACATGGCACCACTTCTGCAGAAAAAACCACCACCGCTGGTCCCACTTCTGTAGAAGGTACTTCCCGGGGTACCACTTATGCAGTACCCTTAGTGCTACTACACTTGGAACCACTCCTGCTGTAACCCCAATGCTTGATAGCACTTCTGCTGAAATGACACCAGTTAGTTCAGCAGAAATGACAGCGGTGTTAACACCTGCTGTTGAATCCGTAATGGCTCAAACTACCATTAGGCACCACTACTGTAGAGACTACAACACATGGCACCACTTCTGCAAAGGAAACGACCACCGCTGGTCCCACTTTTGTAGAAGGTACTTCCTGGGGTACCACTTGTGCAGTACCCTTAGTGCTACATCTGTAGAAGCTAAAATCTTGGGCACTACTCCAGAAATTACACTTGGAACTCCCTCTGCTGTAACTACAAAGCTTGATGGCACTTTTGCTGAAATGCCCTCAGTTAGTTCAGCAGGAACTACAGCTATAAGTACACCCATCTTAATGCCTACTATTGAAACCCCAATGGCTCAAACTGCCATTAAGCACCATTTCTGTAGAGGCTACAAAACGTGGCACAACTTCTGCAAAAAGAAACCCCACCGCTGGTCCCACTTTTGTAGAAGGTACTTCCCGGGGTACCACTTATGCAGTACAGTTAGTACTATATCTTTTGAAGCTACCAACTTGGGCACTACTTCTCCAGAAACTACACTTGGAACCACTCCTGCTGTAACCGCAATGCTTGATAGCACTTCTGCTGAAATTACACCAGTTAATTTAGCAGAAATTACAACTGTCTTAACACCTACTGAGTCTGCAATGGCTCAAACTACCATTAAGCACCACTACTGTAGAGATTACAACACATGGCACCACTTCTGCAGAAAAAACCACCACCGCTGGTCCCACTTTTGTAGAAGGTACTTCTCGGGGTACCACTTATGCAGTACACTTAGTACTATATCTTTTGAAGCTACCAACTTGGGCACTACTTCTCCAGAAACTACACTTGGAACCACTTCTGCTGTAACCACAATGCTTGATGGCACCTTTGCTGAAATGCCCTCAGTTAGTTCGGCAGGACCTATAGCTATAGGTACACCTGCCTAAATGCCTACTATTGAAACCCCAATGGCTCAAACTACCATTAAGCACCATTCCTGTAGAGACTACAACACATGGCACCAGTTCTGCAAAAAAGAAACACAACCGTTGGTCCAATTTTTGTAGGAGGTACTTTCCTGGATACCACTTGTGCAGTACCATTATCTCTCTATAAGGTACTAACTTACTACGTCTCAGGAAACTATACTTGAAACCACTTCTGTAGTGACTACAATGCTTGATGGCACTTTTACAGCAACAACACCCTGAGTTCTATAGGTACACCTGTCTTAACGCCTGCTGTTGAAACCAGTGGCTCAAACTACCAATAGGGACCACACCTGTAGAAACATGCTATATTTGGCACCACTTCTGTTTAAAACAAAAAGAACAAACCAATAAAAAAAAAATGCCATTGGTCCCTCTGACAAAAATATGCCATACCACAAATGGTATCAAGCAAAGTAGAAGGTGCCTTTGCCACCACTTTTTCTTGAAAAATAGAGTTCAACAGGAATAGTATTGAGATCTACACATTATGGCAACTGTTGGAACAACTTGCTGTAGAAACCACAATGGGTCGGACAACTGCTTATGCAGATAGTACAAAGGGTAGAATTTTTGTAGTAATATTTCTGCAGAATTTGCCCCTAACTCTGCAGAAACTACAATCCTATGCACCACTTTTACTGAAACACTGTTAATAAAGCAAAATTATTCAGAAATCCTCACTGGTAATGACAACTGCTGGAACAATCACATCTGAAACTACTGCAGGCTTAACATCTGTTAAAAACAAGGTAGGCTCTGAAAACTCCCACTTTTCCTGGGCATGACTTGACCAGAAACTACGGCAATCTCAACATTGTCTTTGAAGACTGGAAATTCCGCAGTAGGTAGTATACCAATTCTTTTAAAAGCAAAGTTTCATTTTGAAAACATCTACACCTTTATTGACTGTAAAACAAGTAGGGTAAGAAGGTAATTGATCAATTACAGTGCAAGCTGTAAGTAAATCTGGCCCTAGAATTTTAACTTTTCACATGTGTAATGACACCTGCTGCAAAATGATACTTTATTGCAACTACACTTGTCTCCCTTGGTGTTTAAGCACCATTACTACACACATTTTTTTCCAAGCAGAAGTAACCTGAACAAATTTGTTGATACAAAAATTGCTATAAAATATTCACATCTTTTTATTGAATATCTAGTTTCTTGTCTCTTTCGTTAAAGTGATTGACCTTTGCTGTTTGTCACAATGCCACAATGGAGGCTACAGATTTAAAGATTTATGGACAGAACATATTCAGGTTAGTCTTTCAGATGCATATCAAATATACAGTTCAGTATACTCTATGTATATCAATATATAATATAATATAATATAATTTTTATTTATTTTTTAACAAGCTTAACAGTGGCCATTGCTTACATTTGGCATATGTCGTCTTTAGCATGGGTTTTTCTTTTAAAAGTGTACATTTACTAAATCATTCCAAAGTACAAAATTGCATGCATACTCCATCTAAACTAAGAGGCTTACTCAGTCTTATTGTAGGGATTCTCTGCAGAAGAATTTATTCAAATATATGAATTCAAATATATGATTTGAAGCATACAGTTCTTTCATAAGAAACAATCGTAGTGATGTGCCATTCAGTTTCAAGAGAATGCTGCATAATGACTGTATAGCCGGATTAGTGAAGAAAAAAAAATAGGCTGTGCAAAAATTTGGGCACCCTATCAGCTGTTGACTTACTGTTGAAATGCATTAAGTGACTTATTACTGATTAATTACAACACGATATAGATTTGACTGGCTCTGTGAACCTTAACACTGCAAACAGGTGCAGCCCTTCATGGAAAGAAATATTTTAGGTAGCTCATTGCTATCAAAAGATTCTCAAAAGCTGTGAATTTTTTTTTTTTTTTTTTTTCTTCTTTCTGGTGTTTTTGATGTCCACATTTTAGAATGCGAGTAGTAAACAAAACTGTTTTTGCACCATCTGCTATTCATTCATTGTGGAAAAGAATTTGTCCACATTTTAGTATTTAGTATGAAGCATTTGCAGTCTATCAATGAAATGAACACTAATATCATCTCCAGCTGCTAAGTCATTAGCATTTTTAGTTTTCCCTTCAAAATGCGCAAATGAAAATTGTGAATTGAAAAATGTTGTTTGTGTGCATTTCAGGAATTGCATTTCAGGAATATAAGCCTGTATTATAGGTTGTAAATTGAAATTACAATTATCGGGGTGCCCAAACGTTTGCATAAAAATGTACATGTAGCACATCAAATATGGCAAGCAAAATGGTCTGTGTAATGTTTTTCAGTTTTGTATTTTTTGTTTGTTTTTCAATTTGCACCATCAAATTGGCTCCAAATTAAAATTTTCCTAAAACCTCACAAATGGATAATTAATGGAGATAATGGATCTCCATTTTAATTTTCAATTCTATAAGTTTAGGTTGTGTCTGAATAATGCGGGTTTTTTTTGTTGTGTTTTTTTTTTCTCTCTCTCGCTTTCTTTCTTTAAACAAAGGCAGTACATTTTAACAACTAATTTATTGCCTATGTCAGAACTCATTACTGCTATATCGAAATGACAATCCATGTTTGTTAATGCAGAGTCACGGGTAAAGGTAGTTTTTTCTGTTCAGTTTCCTCAGGATCACGACAAACTTGTAGAATCGAAAATTGAGACGATTATCCATTAGTGAGGTATTCCAAATAAATTGAAGAAATTTTTACCTAGTTAATTTTAATTTTAAACTTTTCCAAAGTTAAACAAAGACCTACACAGTCCATGAAAGCTCAAGTGCAACAATAAGGTCCATTGCTGCACACCACACGTTTTGTAGATTATTAGTGTATGGCCGAAAATAAGAATGAAGATAAACAATTTTTGTAGTTTTGGAAAGACACAATGAGTATGAAAAGTACAGTTGTCAGTTTTTGGGTCAACCAAATCTAGAGGGTTGTTTTTCTTTTTCATGTTAAGTATGTTAATCCACATAACCTTTAATACGCTAATTATAATGATCATGTTTTGCAGTTGTCCATGTTTATCATTGATTGCTCCACTTCTAACAAGACAAGACCAGCAGATGATGGACAAGAAGATAAGGACAAGGTCTTTATTCCATAAAGACTGCAACTCTGCTACAGAGACTATGCGCTTATGCTGTTTATTGTGAATATAAATGTTAAAAAAAATTCATGTAAGAATTCTGTGTAATGAAGAGCTTTTTGACAAAATATTTAATTTTATTTGTTGCAACTGAAAAATGTGTTTTATAGTCTGTGTAATGTAAGTCACTATATTAAAGGTTTCTCACTTTAGTTAAAATGAAATGTGGTCTTGATTTATTTACATTTAGTCATTAAAAATACTATAAAAGTATCTTCTAAATACTCCCTCAGAAACCAACTATTGCCTTGATCAATGCATTCAAAGTACTTATAGTTAGGTCAGTATTTTGACATGGGCACCATTTTTATTTTGTAGGCTTCTGAACAAAACAAGTCACTATAATATAATGGACTAAATGCCTTTGGTCCGGTTTCACAGACAGGGATTGGATTAAACCAGGTTCAATTAGAACATTTATTACAAAAAAAAAAAATTACTTAAAAGTGCTTAGGGGGAAAAAAAACATATCAGTGCCTTTGTTTTGTCTCAAGATGCACCCCAGTAATATTTTGAGACGAGTCGGTGTAAATGTATTCAGCTAAAACTGAGACTTGCATATTAGTTTAGGACTATAGGCTTAAGCCTTATCTGTGAAACCAGGGGTTTTTGCAAACACTTTGAAGTTATTCTCATCATATTTGGAGGAAAAGTTAAGAAATTACAAAAATCCATCAGAGAGACAGCGGGAACATTCAGAGTGGCCAAATCAACAGTTTGTTATTCTAAGGGGGAAAAAACACTAGTGAGCTCAGTAGTATAAAAAGGCCTGGACGTACACAGGAAGGGAAAGGAAAGGGCACATGTGGCCAGGTATGGTTTGCCACAGGTATGGGAATTTGTGCTCTCCATTTAACCCATCCAATTGCACACAGCAGTGAGAAGTGAACAACCACACAAACACAAGTTTTATTGAATGTGGAAAGAGTAAAGAAAAGGTTTACACTTTATTTTGATAGTAGACATGTCAACTAATTTTTATTAATTCTCAACTACATGTAGTTACAAAGTTACTTATTGTTAGTAGAATGTCTAAGTGGACTAACTCTCAAAGTAGACTGTTAGGGTAGGTTTAGGGTTAGTAGAGTAAGTTGACATATACCTGCAAAGTTTCTGTTAGTATGTTGTGAATCCATTAAAATAAAGTGTTGTATATATTAAGTAGACTGTGTAATTCATAAGCTTTTATGCTTTTGCTCAGCCCCTTGAATAATGCTTAAAGTCTGCAATCTTCATTGTCATTTTAATTGAACATTCAGTAGATTCCATTCGGGTGGCATACAGAGATGAAATTATGAAAATTGTATCAGTGTCCAAATAAATATGGAGGTAACTGTGTTTATTTAATGATTTGTGAAAATTGTATCAGTGTCCAAATAAATATGGAGGTAACTGTGTTTATTTAATGATTTGTGTTTATTTATATATATTATTTAAGAGTATTATGTTTATTTATATATATTATTTAAGAGTATTATTACTGAACAAAACACTGACTATTACACAAAAAGCAGGCTTCATCTATAATCTGAATTTAATCTTTTTCACGCAATATCACTGTAAAGTTTGTTTTGTTCCCCCTAAGTACTGGAGGCCTATAAGCACCACCCTCTTGCTTGTTATCTAGCCTTGCAACATATTCTACAAAACTCTTAGACAGTCATCACAGCACTACTCCACCATCTACTGGTTAACCGTGATACTTCAGCTGCAGTCAGATGCACAAAGTGCCCAGGTAAAAGTTGCATTCGTTTGCTGCATTCTGAGTTGTTTACTAGATTAAGTGAAGAGCACACGTTTATACAGTGGGTACAGAAAAAAGTATAAAAAAGAAAGTATTTTCACTTTGTATTATTGCAGCCGTTTGCTAAAATCAAGTTCATTTTTTTTCTCATTAATGTACACACAGTACCCCATATTGACAGAAAAACACAGAATTCTTGACATTTTAGCAGATTCATTAAGACCATGTGATATTTCAGTTTTTATTTTTTAAGTATTCAGAGTCTTTTGGGAAAGTTGCAACAAGTTTTTCACACCTGGATTTGGTGATCCTCCTGTGACACTTATATATTTAACTCAGGTGCTGTCCATTCCTTTTGATCATCCTTTAGATGGTTCTACACCTTCATTTGAGTCCAGTTGTGTTTGATTATACTGATTGGACTTGATTAGGAAAGCCACACACCTGTCTATATAAGACCTTACAGCTCACAATGCATGTCAAAGCAAATGAGAATCATGAGGTCAAATGAACTGCCTGAAGAGCTCAGAGACAGAGTTGTAGCAAGGCAGATCTGGCCAAGGTTACAAAGACTTTTCTCACTTAAGGTTCCTAAGAGTGCAGTGGCCTCCATAATCCTTAAATGGAAGAGGATTGGGACGATCAGAACCCTTCCTAGAGCTGGCCATCCAGCCAAACTGAGCTATCAGGGGAGAAGAGCCTTGGTGAGAGAGGTAAAGAAGAACCCAAAGATCACTTTGGCTGAGCTCCAGAGATGAAGAAAGTCAACTATCACTGCAGCCCTCCACCAGTAGGGGCTGTATGGCAGAGTGGCCCGACAGAACCCTCTCCTAAGTGCAAGACACATGAAAGCCTGCATGGAGTTTGCTAAAAAAAACACCTGAAAGACTCCAAGATGGTTAGAAATAGGATTCACTGGTATGATGAGACCAAGATAGAATTTTTTGGACTTAATTCTAAGCGGTATGTGTGGAGGATAGATGATATGGTCAAGTACAGGGATATCCTGGACCAAAACCTTCTCAAGAGTGCTCAGGACCTCAGACTGGGCCAAAAGTTTACCTTCCAACAAGACAATGACCCTAAGCACACAGCTAAAATAATGAAGGAGTGGCTTCACAACAACTCTGTGACTGTTGGTGGACAGCCATTTAATTGGGTTTGAGTCTGGGCTTTGGGTAGCCATTCAAGAACATTTACCATCCAACCTGACAGAACTGGAGAGGATATGCAATGAGAAATGGCAGAGGATCCCCAAATCCAGGAGTTAAAAAACGTCTTGGGGTTATGTATATAACCCTAGTTCCTTTAGAGAATGAGACACTGCGTCAAAGAATGCT
The DNA here is from genome assembly GCA_032361065.1 of Enteromius trimaculatus. NCBI lineage: Eukaryota > Metazoa > Chordata > Actinopteri > Cypriniformes > Cyprinidae > Enteromius > Enteromius trimaculatus. The sequence continues at coordinate 2,668,265 of JAUMHP010000062.1, read as the reverse complement.
ATGGGAACGCCTCAGCGTGACCACGCTCTGAATATGCTGTGAAATCTGTTCAATAGGGGATCAGGATGCCCGAGCAGGTGACGTCATGTTCCCAGCTTAAAGCAGGTGCAGATGATTGCTCATCAGCCTCAATAATGAAGCAAGCCCTCTACATGGATGCAGTGGGTGTGGCTAAAAGACACAGTGTCTCGTTCCCTCAAGGATCTAGGATTATATACATAACCCGAGACGTTCCTTTTCAGGGAATTCACACTGCGTCCAAAAACGCTATGGGAACAAAATACCCAGAACCCCAGACCCGCCAGTTCCTGCCTGCTCGCGGGAAGAAAAAACCTTTCACCAAACCGGGTGCAAAGTTTATACAAGTAGCAGCCACTGACAAGGCCTGCAAGTTTCCTACTCTCTTGAGTGAGGAAAGTGCCAACAAGACTGCAGTCTTGAGGGTTAAATGACGGTCCGAAATCTGCACCAGGAGTTCAAATGGAGCTCTAGTAAGGGCCTCCAGGACCACTGCCCGATCCCAGGTTGGGACTCTAGAAAGTATTACAGGCCTCAGGTGAGTGCACCTCTCAAGAATCGCACGACTAGTGGATGTCTACCCACTGAAGAGCCATCAATAGGTGTGTGAAATGCCGAAATGGCTGCCATGTATACTTTTAAAGTAGAATAATCTATCCCCGTAGATAGCCTTGCTTGTAGAAATTCCAGAACTGTACCAATCGGGCAGTTAGCTGGTTCCTGTTCTCGCCCTGCACACAATAAAGCGAAATACAGTCTCCTTGTCTTATATCCCTTCTGGATATAAGGAATATATGTCCTTGCTGAGAAGGGCTTTTTCCAAGATCTACACACCTCAGTGTGAAGATCTGGACAGAATGGAAGAGAGCGGCGTGAGGAAGGCGGTCTCGACCGCAGAAAACGCTCGTCCAGGCTGCTCACTTGTGATTCAGCCTGCTGGGCTTCAGGCCACTCTAAATTGAGTCTCTCCACAGCGCGAGTCACCACTTGCAATAACTCCTCATATTGTGGTGACTGAGGCAGCGGCTGGCTTTCAACGCTGACAACATTAACCTCCTCGGAGGAAGATGACTGTCTAATATACTGGCCTGCCCGGGGAGAAGAGACTTACTTGCGGTACTTCTTGACCCGGTGCAAAGCCCGATCTGATGGGCTGGGAAAGAGATAGGGGATCGCCCATCTCTATTCCCTCCATCAGATCGATTTGTGATCCCCATGAGTGCAGATGCTGGTTCGCTTCAGCAACAGCGGGGCCTGATGAGCAATCATCTGCACCTGCTTTGAGCTGGGATCATGATGTCACCTGCTCGGGCGTCCCGATCCCCTATTGGACATATTTCACAGCAGATTCAGAGCGTGGTCACACTGAGGCGTTCCCATAGCGTTTTTGGACAAAGTGTGAGTTCTTGAAAAAGAACTTGTTGCATCTTTCACAAAAAGACTCATGGCTGTATTCGTTTAAAAGGGTGCTTCTACTAAATACTAAGCAAAGGGTCTGAATACTTAGTGATATTTCAGTTTTTCTTTTTTAATAAATCAAATTGCAAAAATGTCAAGAATATTTTTTTTCTGTCTATTTGGGGTGCTGTGTGTACATTAATGAGGAAAAAAATGAACTTAAATGATTTTAGCCAATGGCTGCAAAATAACGAAGAGTGAAAAATTTAAGGTGGTCTGAATACTTTCCATACCCACTGTATATTGAACTGTACAGCCTGTGATAATCGCTGAAGACAACTAAACAAGTTGAGTCATTCTTAATTTGTGATGGCAAGTTGTGCCTACCTTTATAAAGTACATACCAATAAATATATTTATTTATTTGTATTCTGTCAAGTAACGTTGTCACTATCGTTCATGTGTTTTAATTGTTTTGTTCTCAATAAATGGGCCTAAATCTAGAGTTCTCAACATCATACTAAAACCGCATTTAAAAAGTGCATACACACTCAAAAGCTGCTTACCATGTTAAGAGAAGGTACTTAGGGAAATGACCTGTAATTTTTTGCTGATCAGGATATAAAGAAACACCTGATTGACAGGAAAAGTCCAGCTCAAGACAAATCCCTCTGCCTGGAAAATCAACTAGGCTAACAGATGTTTCCCTGGGCTCATGTCCAGAAAAGAGAGAGAGAGACTGTTGCTTGCTTACATGTTCTCACAGCTCTTTGGAGAGTACAATAATCTCCTGAGATTACATAGCAGTAAAGACTTGTACTGAGAAATCAACTGCAATGAGAAAAGAGGCAAGAAACAAATACTCCATGTAACACATAGTGGCCCCAAAAAGTGTACTTAGTGAACTTTGTGGTACTGTATGAGTGAACATGGTAGGCTACTTGAGCAAGAACTAATTTTTTGGAATCATACCCCAATGAATCACCAGAAACCTTATATACCGATCTTCACTGGTTACCCATAAGGAAGGTAACACCGGTGACAAAGTTAATTAAAAATGCATTTTACAAAATGTCTACTGCAAGGTATGTTATAAATCATGCTATGCACACTAAATTAAGTAGTTTAATCCATCTTTACTGTAATTATTATTATTATTTTATTTATTTTTTTTTTTTACAATTCCCTAACAATAAATAGATCATAACAGTGACGTCAATTAAAAGCTTCATATGAAATCATTAGATAAAGAACATTTCTGATAACTGATAGTAGAATACATGATTATATTTTAAATGGTAGAAAAAACTGTTTTTGACATCAAAATAAAGTGCATTTATTGCTGTGGGGACAAGCAGTTTTGCGGTGCTTGGAATTCTTCATAATTCATTAAAAACAAATATTGCCACATTGATGGTTCAAGAAGGTCTAATTGTTCAAAAACATACTGTTTTATTTAAAACAAAAAATAACCCTAATGGTTTTTTTTTCCAATTGTAATATTACTGTAAAGACTATGGATAGAAAATTGTACTCTTCTGCAGAATGACCCAATTGTTCTGTAATTAACAAATTATTGTTGGTATTTTTAATTTGTTTTTTTTATATATTTAGGCCTATTTAGGCCTGTTTCTGCGACTTTTTTTATTATTATTATTATTTTTATTATGCAAAAAACAACCATTACAACAAACAAATAGTAACACAAAGACAATGAGGGTTGACATTAATTCAAAGCATATTATAAAAGCTAACAGGATTTACACCATGAAAGAGTCTTACATGCAATAGAATTATTAGAATTTCTTAAAGAGGTCACATAGCTAAATATCAAAATCTTTCCAGAAAATAAAAAAGTAAGGATTTTCTTTGAAAATTTACATTTATGAATGTAAAATTTAGCAAGGAATAACAGTAAATTTACAATAAGAAGGATCAAAATTCAAAGAGAATTTTGGGGGTTATAAGTTTGGATCTAAGTATGAATCTAAAAATCTACCCAAAACACTTTATATTATACACATTCCCAAAATAAAGGATTGATTGTTGCTTCAGACTGATGACAAAAAGAGCAACTGGAGGAAATATTATTATTACATTTAGCAATTTTGTAGTTTATCGGAGAATAATTAGAATGTTGAAGTCTCTATTAAAATTATCACTATGTCATCAAATATGTTATCTGTTTGTATTTTACTTAGAAGCATGTTGAATTCAATGACACTTTCTTTGATGTTATACTATATAATACATTTTAAAGAGTATATATAGAGGGGGCTTATTCACATCCACTGTACACACTCGCCTATTTTTAAACACTCACTTTTTTTTAACAGATATTTTTAAGTATGTTTTATCGAACGTGGTGACTGCCTTGTGAGATATGAAGAAAGCACTTTATCCTCTCAGGCAGGAGAATGTCTGTGTGATGCTCTCTAGCGCCTCCTGTCGTAAACAGGTTCTCGTCGTGCGCTCAGCGAGCGACTGCAGCTGGAGAGACAATAACAGCGACCCGTGTACAGGTAAGTAAAACCTGCCAAAGCCGCCGTATGTGATGTTTAAATGCGCTTTATTAGTGTGTCTCACTGTACTGTATTCGAAGATTATTTGTATTAAACATAAAACACGCGTGCCCTGTTGCAATTTTTAATTGCGTCGGTCATGTCATGTTGTTAAATCGGGCCTGCTTGCGTATTAATTAACTAATGCTCTGAATATAGAATATGCACGAATATCGCATATTATGGGGGAAAATACGTGAAGTAACAAGATTATTCAAATTGAACAACGTGTACATGTAACGGTATTTATGGGACTTTACACTAAATACCTATATAATGTCGTGCTTATTTACACGACATTAACCCCAAAGACGTGCAAAACCTTTTCCCGTGCGTTTCTTATTATTTGTTAACGCATATATCGAGAGCTGTTTTGTTCAGTGTGTCATTTTAATACCAGCTAAATATTCCTGCTGCACTGACTGCAATGCTATAAAGAATTCAAACAATGCGATTATTTCCTTGAAATGAATTTAAGTGAGTGTTTCTTCTTTAAAATCCGAATATGTCTGCAAGTTCAAGCTTATTGTAAATCGATTTGGGTTGAAGGATGCTTTGTTGGAACGCACCTCCTCCCTCCATCTCTAAAGAACAGAGATGCGGCCATGATTCCAGCTCTTCATGTCGTCTGTGTTCATTTGCCTGCATTCAGCCATCACAGTGTCTCAGTGTCTGAAACCACGCTGTGTGTCTGTAATGTCAGACGACTCATTTTTATTACAAATTGTGGTTCCGCTTCGTCGCTGACCGAATGCTGATTCAGATAATGGCATGCAACGCCTTTCTTCAGCGACAGTAGGCTACAGTTGTCTAAGCATGGGGATGCATAATTTTAATCAGGGAGCAGCATTATTCTGTATATGTTCGCACACGCGGTCGTTTTGGTAGCGGAACTTACAGTATATTATCACCGTGTTACATTGCATCCCTGTGGACTGTAATCCGATTTAAAATGGGGGTTGAGAGGAGGATTTTTTTTGTATTGGCTGCACACGCCTGTCTGCTTGTGTTATTGGGTTGCCTCACCTTTTTTCAGTAATTACAGTTGACGTTTTCTATCGATTACATGATTTTTTTCCCCCGTCATTGCTTGTGGCCGATTGCTGTTTGATGGGTTAAAATTATATGAAACTGTATTAAGGTTACTGATTCTGGATTACAAATAACTGTGGAGGAACAGACATGTCCTCTGACAAGACCCTTCAAAGAACCCTGTAGGGTATATCCAGAGGCAACACGCACACACACACACACACACACACATATATATATATATATATATATATATATATATCATATACATTCATATACATACAACACACACACATATATATATAGCATATACATTCATATACATACAACACACACACACACATATATATATATATATATATATAGCATATACATTCATATACATACAACACACACACACACACACACACACATATATATATATATATATATATAATGTAGTTTTTCATTTGTTTTTTTGCACTTAAATGTCAACTTACTCTCATTACAGTTTTAGCGGACTGACACTCTATTCTCCTTTTACTGTACACCTCCTCAATACTGACACAATCTGTATTTGTTGAAAGCACTATATAAATAAAAGTGACTTGACTTGACTAACAATGTGTTAAAGGTTGTTAGTGTTAGTGTGTTAGTGTGTTAGCTAAATGTACTTGTTAGATACAAATATTGTCTTTGCTCTGAAGAAGGAATAAAAACAATAATATTAGGTTGTTTCTGTAATTATCACATCACTGTTTGTGCAAATATGTCTGTTGCAAAAAAAACCCAAAAAACAGCATTATAAATATTAGCCATGCACTCTTATTATTTTTAATGATCACTAAGCTGCACAAAAACATCTGAGCAAATTGTTGTGGTTTAGTGATACAGGTAGGCTTACAAAGAGCATAAATCTCGGACAGAATGCCATATGAAGTCTCTCATGTGGTACATGAGTGTTTAATCGGCACGGCACTGACGAGGGGTTTCGCTTGCTGCAGCAGCAGTCTCCTCAGACTAACTGGCATGAGAAGGTGTGATTGGGATTTCTGCCACAGACCTAGTGCTTTGTGTAATTTGAGGTGAATTTGCAGCTGTAGAGACTTAGGCCATTACCTCTCCGACAGAAGCGTGATGAACAGAATTCCAGAATTCCATGTCTACATGCATCCACATGGTGCTTTGCCCTGAGAACTTAAGCATGACTGTTCTGGAATGCTGTTGGCCATGAACTGAAGCATATGTAAAGTGTGCTACAAAAGGGACAAGGAAAATTACTAAAACAAAATAGAACATTTTATTTGTAATTTAATAATGGCAAATTATTGCAAATTAGGCTTTATAGTCATAAGTATATAGATTAATTAAGAAATGTATTTCAGAATTCAGTATTTGGTTTGTCCTCTTTTTAAAGAAAGCAGCACTCAAGTCAAGTCAAAATATACTGTACATGTTATTATCTTAAAGCAGCATGATCATGTTTATAGTATGCTGTATAATCACATTTAGCATTTATATTTGTCCAAATCTTTCAGAATGAAATATTTTTTAATTGATGGGCTGGGCTGCAGTAGTAAAACACTAATAACATATTTAACACATCATTTTCTGAGTACAGTGGAATTGTTCTACACCCCGTTCACAAGAGAGTGACTCATCATAAGAATCAGTTCACATGCTACTGAGAAAGTAGAAGTTGCTTATGTCATCACAGCACTCAGAAGGCATTTTGAGGCATCAGATTTACATCTAATCTAATATCAGCCTCCACGTAGATTGCTAGGATCCTATGCAATTACGATCTGGTGGATTTCATATAAAAAAAGTCATTTTGTGACCCTGTTATGAGACTGTGTTTGAATTTGAACATGACTGGCCCTGCCCAAAAGGAGCTTGGCATAGAGAGAGAGCATGAGAGACGAGTAACTGTGCTTCATAGCAGTGCAGAGCAAATTTAGGTCAGGGATACAAGGGTAGTCGACCATGATGAAAGCATCACAGACATTCAGCCATTCTAAAGCACAAGCCCGGTGCGTGCCAGTGGAGAGCGGCATTTTTCCATTTGGTGCCAGATAAACAAGCAAATAACCCTAAGGAGATACATTCAGACTTTTTCTGGTGCCATCCATGGATTTATCACGAAATCCAACCAACGCGCGGTCGGATCTGCTGGTTAGAGATTTGCCTGGTTGCATAGAAGCACAGTTTAAAAATGTTCAACATATGACAAGCACCACACAACATGCTGACATGAACAGCTTAAAAATTCCAGAAGTTTGTTGACATCCTGTCAGAGTAACAGTGGGAGCTTTGTTGCATGAGATGTCTTGATGCTCCATGAGAAGAATCAAATGCTCCCACGTCTGTTTGAACTACCACTTTCACAGCGTTCAGTGAAAGGGGAAGTGTATGTTTACAAGGAAGCATTCATCTGCATCTATTAGTAGCATACAGTCTAGTTTGAAGCCGAAGTTCAAACCAGTCTATTGAGATGATGCAGAGTGCAGTGTCATGCTGATTATTCATGTGTCTGAGAAAGCAGCAAAGCATTATTTAAAAAAAAAAATCACATTTCAAATTCAGGACTATATTCAGAATGCTTTATTAACATATTAATACTACTCTGCACAGTATGCAGATTTTCTGTTTGCGTGTAAAACACAGATGTGCTTCCACAATAGCTGTATATAACACTTTTCATCACTGCATGGTAAAACGTATCCCACAATGCAGTGGTCCTGACACTCAAACACTTAATCTGCTCAAATACTATGGCATTTTACGCAAAACAGAATAGAATAACAAGTGAACAGATATTAAATTGACAGCTTTATTTTCCATCATGTTAATGGGATAGTTTGCCTAAGAAGTAGTAAGACCTTTGATAAACGTCAGAACACAAATTAAGATATTTTTATGAAATGCAAGAGCTTTCAGACCCTGGATAGACAGCAATGCAACTGATATGTTCAAGGGCCTAAAACATAGTAAGGACATTGTGAAAATAGTCCATGTGACATCAATGGCTCAATTGTAATTTTATGAAGCTATGAGAATAATTTTTGAGTCCAAAGAACACAAAAATAAAGACTTTATTCAACACAGAAGAGAAGAAGTGATCGAATGAAGCTTTTTCTTTATGATTTTAAACTGCACAATTATTCAATAATAAGTTTTAATAAGCATTCCCCACCGACTGATGCATTTTAAAATGAAAAAGACCACATGTTGTCGATTAGCAAATCAAAGGCCTGTGATCTGATCTAGTGTCCAGGCAACTATACATGTTAACTCTCACCTCTGCTTTACAAAATGAGATTCGTTTGAATTCCTGCGTTCAGTTACGGACACATCGGATGGCTTTATGTGTGTACTTTGTGGTGAATATTTCTTTGCATAGGATCGCAGGTGCTGTGCTAACATCTATGTTGATCTTGTGCTTCTCTAGCTGCACACACCCTCTAAATCACCCTGTTTATGTGGGTTTGCAGAAGAGCCATGAGCGGTGCCAAGTTTATCATTCTTGTTTCTTCAACACACACACACACACACACACACAGAGCCAACTGTGCAGGTTTTTTATGTTTTAACACTCAATGAGGCACAGCCACACAAAAGACAACAGATGTTAGTGTCTGGTTAGATGGTGCTCTTCAGCTGCCCTTGGAGGCATGTGGTGTTTTATAGTACTAGGTGGAGTCAGGATGTTTTTAAAAGGTCTTTAAACTCAAAGTCAAACTCCAAAAAAATCATGATTTGATCTGAAATGGAAGTCAGTTGCAGTTGGGATGATGTTAATGTAACATACGTCTCTTGCATCCCACTGTGTTACAGTCTTATACTGTGGAGTTGAGTTGTTTGAAGATGTTTATATTAGTCAAACAGTGACAACATTTGAGCAGTCATCACATTCCCAGTGTACAGAAAGCTTTGAGCAAAGGTGAGAGAGCAAAGATCCTGGATTCTTGTGCAAATTCTGTGTTCCAGACAGCTTGTGTGCCAGATGCACATAAAACAGGTGAGATTTTTCCCACTGCCCAATGCAATGACCTGGAGAATCCAGAGAGGGTTTTTTTTAATCTTGTTTCTTTTGGCTGTGGACTTTAGTAAAGCAGAGCAGGGAAACCCATAAGAAGATGAAAGAGAAGAGCAATTTGTTTATGTAACAGGGAAAGTATTCAATAAATGCTAATGGGTTACATCATGGGTTAGATGCTGGTAATGCTCTATGGCAGCCTTAAGCTTAGGCTACATATTCTTTCTCTAAATCATGTAGATCCACTATAATATGCTGCTCGTTACTCCAATCAATGTTTGCCATCAATGGTTAACACTCAATAAATAATGCATGAAACTTTCTGTGGCTGTACATACCTCATTCAAATTTAAAAAGAAATGATTTGGGTAAGTAAATAACAACAGAACTTTCATTTTTGGGTGAACTGTCTATCCCTTTAAAGAAATTAATACTTTTATACAGCAAAGATATGTAAAATGAATGAAAAAGTGAAACTTACATTACATAGTGATTTTTTTTCAAGATTGTTTGATTAATAAAAAACAGCATGTATTTAAAACTATGTATAAAAACATTAAGCAGCAGAGCTGTTTCCTAAAATGAAAATGAAAATGAAAAATATATCAGCGTGTTAAAATTATTTTTAAATAATTATTTAAATTATTTTTAGAGTAACGGCTGATGAAAATTCAGCTTTGCATCACAGGAATAAATAATATTTTATAGGTATATTAAAATAAAAAGCTGTTAAATTGTAATAGTATTTCACAATATTATAGTTTTTACTGTATTTTTGATCAAAGAAGAGAGTGTGTTTGTTGAAAAGTCATTATATTCCCATTGCACTAGAAAGAAACACAAACACACACACACAATTTCTTAATGCTACAAGCACACGTCAGAATGAGCTGGCATTAAGTCTGGAGGGCTGGGCGCTGTGTAATGGGTGTGTTTTGTATGTAGGATGAATAGTGCATCAGGATGGCTGTGAAATATTCAACATGTATAATCTGCTTTGGGGTGGGTAGCTAACGAAATATCCTAATAACAAGTATCACTAATGGGATGGATTTTCAATATTAGCGATTATAGTATTACAAAATGATTATGTAGTCATGAATGCATATTTGGATTTCTAACACCTCATGGCTCTAGAGCGGGAGTGTCTGTGTAGAAACAACAACTCAATAATAGGTCAGTGGAAAAAAAGGTGTTTTCTGTAATTTGACAATTGGGTAGTAAATTACAATTTGTCGTTATGCAAGGTGTGAATTTTTATCTTGCAAACAAGAACATACCAAGTTAGTTTTGCTAGTGCACTGTGTTATGTTTTGCGATGCAATGGTTTAATAAAGTGACTACAGAAAGGCTTGCAGGAGGTGCATAGGCACACGTTGGCTTGACTGCACTATTTTAGGCCGCACGGCAGTAACCTTAAGCTAGGCCGGCATGTTTGGCAGTATAAATATCCAGGTTCACACCGGCACTCTGGCTCTGTTTACATTGAGCTTGTGACAGCCCTGTGTGAAGAGACGGATCCTGCCGATTGGATATTGATTCAACCCACGCTGTCCTTCGAAAAGTTGATTGACACCTCTAGTGTTGACTCACTGGAGTCATATGGTTGGTTTGACAGTTGTTTCTGAAGTTTTTGCTGATGGATTATGATTTTCAACCTTAATTTTGTTCATAACAATTACTTTTTCTTTTGTCAGCACTGAAAAGCCATTTTGAATGGTGGCCAAGTGGTGCACAACACAAAAAAATGTCCACAACACAACAAAATGTGACTAATTTTATTGTGTTGTGCTAATTTCTTTGCATGAAACTTGTTTCCGTTGTATTGTGACTTGTTTCAATTGTATTTCAGCTTGTTTCCTTAATGCTGCAGCTTGTGTCTGTTATGTTGCATATTGTTTCCGTTGCACTGTGCTAATTTTGCTGTGATGTGACTTGTTTCTGTTGTATTTTGGCTGGTTTTTGTTGTGTTGTAGCTTGTTTGTGTTGTATTGTAGCTATGTAGTGTTGCCGATTGTTTCAGTCATGTTGTGGTAATTTTGTTGTGCTGCGTTTTGTTTCCATCGTGCTGCGCTAATTTCCTTATGTTGGGACTTGTTTCCATTGTGTTGTGCTAATTTATTTCATTAGTTGCGGCTTTGTTATGCTGTATGTACGTTTGCCGATTATTCGCATTTTGCTAATTTTGTTGCATTGCAGCTTGTTTCCATTGTGTTGCAACTTTTTCCATATTATTTCGACTAGTTTCCATTGTGATGTGCTAATTTTGTTGTGTTGTAGCTTGTTTCCATTGTGTTACAGCTTTGTTGTTTGTGTTGGGGCTTGTTTCCATTGTTCCAGCTTGTTTTTGTTGTATTGTAGCTAATTTTGTTCCGTTGTGTTGTGGCTTCGTTATGTTGTATGTACGATTGTTTCAGTCGCATTGTGCTAATTTATTTGCGTTGTGTTTTTTTATATTGTATTTCGCCTTGTTTCCATTGTGTTACAGCTTGTTTCTTTGTGTTGGGGCTTGTTTCCTTTGTGTTGCGCCTTTTTTCTATTGTATTTCTGCTTGTTTTGTCTTTCCATTGTTTTTGTGCTAATTTCATGATGTCGCTACTTGTTTCCGTTGTGTTGGGATAATTTTGTTCTTATTTCCATTATGCTGTGGCTATTTTGTTATGTTGTATGTATGTTTATTGTGTTGGGCCACCATCATTTGGCACAAGGAATCATAGCAAAATAATCAGTGGATGCACAAAAGAAACGCAGATCAAAATGCTTTTGCCTGGCACTAACTCATTTTTATTTCCCCTCCTCGCTCTTTTCTCTCTTACCTCTACCCTCTGTCCTCCCCTCCCCCTTCAGTACCCTCATTTGGACTTGCTATGGACCAGCAGCACGATTTACTGAGCTCCTCGCCCAACAGCCACACAGCTCACTACAATTCTGGCGATACCATGGCAACCTCCCTTTCTGGAATGACCATCAACGATCATCACCATGGCAACCAGTTCCATAAGGAGAATGGAATTGCGGTGGGGCTCGTGAGACCAGGCGACTGTCCAATGAAAGGTGAGCTTGCTTCTGTGGGAAAACAGGTTGGTTGTGTCACAGCCAGTCAAAATAAATAGACTGATCAACTGATTAGTCAGAACTATTAAGCTCTGCAGTGTGAACAGGGTGTGTGTATCATGACAGCATTCACATGTAGTTTAAGAACAAGTTTAATTGTCTTTGAAGGACATACTGGTATGGATTGCGATCTACACATTCAGCAGACCTTCAGCCACAACTTAAAGGGCTGAAATGTAGTGCTTTCGTTTAAGTTTTGTAATGTGTTAGCTGTTAATTTGAATTAAAATAGATAAGCATAATTGAGTGGTAGCTCAACTGATCTTAAATGTATTGGAACAACTTACAAAATTGTTTCAGTTGATTATTAAAATGTTAATGGCGCTAGTTTATGCTACAGTAGTTGTACAGTGTTGTTTGTTGGTTGAGGTGGCTAATTCATATTCACATAACCTCACTCGTATAATTTCTGTGAAGGTTAATTCAGGGGCAGGGTTAGGTTTGCGAATTGACCACCTCGTAAAATATGTATGATTTCTCACACATCATATGAATTCTTACGAACTAGCCACCTTCTCAAAAATGTATAAACTGTCGTGAGATCGGTTGAAAGTTGTCATAACTCAAAAAAATTGGTGCAAACTATTGCATTATTTTTTCAGACAAAATATTGGTTCTCAGAGTGTATAAAAGATCCACAGCCAACAAGGGTGATATATTCACAAATAATATCTATTTGCATGTAGCGCATATGATTAAATATTACAATGGCAATGTTATCAGAGATTTATCAGATGAATCTTGGCTGCCAGGGGACGATATTATCAGACAATGTTGTTCTGTATAATACACCAGAGAAAGATTTGCACATGTGCCTACTAAATTAAATAATATTAATGACTTCATTAGCACATGAATTCGCCGTGATACAGCATACATGCAGATGTGTTTTCTCTCTGGGCTTCATTAGCATGACTGCTAACGTGTGTTTCCTTCAGTCACGAGCAAATTAAACGTATCAAATTATCAAAGACACTGCAGACCGTATGATCTTTATACATATTTTAGTGATGAATGTGGCCGCAGTGGCAGCAGCTCTTTGATACAGCCTTGTGTTTTAATTCCTTTACATAAACCACAAGGCTATGCTTGACTGGGCCCTCAATCCAGGCTTTGCAGCTGCGTCTCACTGTAATCCAGGCATGTGGGTCACCCTCCTTTCAGTACGTCCTCTGGTACTAATTCAATGGCATCACACACCCTGCTTTCTTCGGCATGTTTGTGAGGTTTTGTGAGAGATTTTTTTTTTTATTTGCCTTTTTTGAAAAAAGTAATGAAAGTAATTGTCGCGTGGTGTTGCATCCAGTATAGCCAGCAGAATAGGTTCTATTGTATTTTGTCGCGACGCACTGCCCTGCTCACGTCCCGTGTAGACACGGCGAGAGAGGCGAGTAGCCGAGGCCCGTCAGATAAACCGCGGATGATGAGAGAACGTTAAGGAGTTCACTACTCCACCAACAGTATAAACAGTCGTCTTATTCAGTAACTCAATCACAACAATGAAAATTGAGTCATCTGGTATTCTTTGCTGTGATTTCTAGAATATTGCTTTAAGAAACTATAATCTAGTTTTGATCACGCTATAGTTCACACAAAAATGGAAAAATTGCTGTACTCACCTTCAGGCCTATTTTCTTCATCAGAATAGATTTGGGGAAGTTTAGCATTACATCACTTGCTCACCAATGGATTCTCTGCAGTGAATGGGTGCCATCAGAATCCAAACAGCTGATAAAAACATCATAATAATCCACACCACTCATATATTCATAATGTTTCTTTCTCCATTGAACAAAATCTTGTCTGAATCGGGAGAGAAATATGCACAGATCAAGCACCATTTACAGCTCTAAACAAAAACAGTACGTGGGTGGATTTTAAAGTTGGTCACTAGAGGAAGCATTATTATTGATTATTACTGGTAAATGCTGGATTTGTTTTTTACAAACATGCAACTTTTCACCCCTCAAGATGTTAGTTAGTGGACCGGAGTGGATTACTTTTGGATTATTGTTATGTTTTTATCAGCTGTATGGACTCTCATTCTCGGGAATAAACTAGGATTATATTTTTAGGCAATATTTTTCATGGGTGAACTGTTCCTTTAAATAAATGATGTTGCAATGTAGTTCTGGCAAAATAAGACATTTTCTAAATGTAGTCACTTATTTAAAACCTCGGCCAATCGTTGAACTCCAAGCATTTGTATGGATGGAAGGAACAAACACAGTGGTGGTATTGACTGACAGTCTTTTGTAAAGGTGCCAGCTTGCCACAGAGTCTTCCGTTGTGTTGTATGTATTCACATGCCATAAATGGGACCATAACACTCTCTCTTTTTCCTCTGTGACCCCCTGCATTCTTTAGTGCGTGGCTTATATTTCCCTAGTTTACAGCCTTCACTAGTGCACACTTTCTCCCCTTTTGCTCTTCCCGTTATGCCACACACAAGGAGGAAACACTGCTCAGAGCATCTGCCACCAATAAATGGCAGATACCGCAGTGGCACAGCAGAGAGTGAGTATGTTAGATATAGTGAAGCTAGTAGTGGCACAGTATTAAGCATTAGCCGCCTTCACACAAGCAAAAGATGAACATACAATTAAGATCCCATTCACACATCCACACCAAAATACAGATAAACTCATAAAGAAATTGTATTGAAATGCTGAGCCAGCGTTCGTCATCTGTCTGAATGGAGAAGGAATCAGTTTCACATTTTTTTGAAAGGTTTTAAGGGAAAAAAAACCTTTATTACTCAACGTTCCTGAGAAAGATGCTGAAAAAACAACGATATGTGGTGGGAAGTGTCAAAAATGTCCATTAAGTGTTTGTTTACATAGAAAAACAATTAAAAAGGTCTTTTGTGTAATCAGAGCAATCAGCAGTGTTGGGGGTAACGCGAGTTACATAATAATATTACGTTTTCCAAGTAACTAGTAAAGTAACGCATTATTTTTTCATTTCAAAAAAGTAACACCAGTTACTTTGTTTTCTTATTTATTGACTGACAAGTCTCCTGACTCCATGTGGGGAGAAATCAGAAATACAGACGCATTGTGCGCAATGTATGAATACAGTGTAGTTCTAGACTAAATGTGAATGCGCATTAATTAATCTCACTCTCACTTCAAAAACTTACTATTGTGCTTCATTGTTTTTAACTGCTGAAGAATACTGAACCTTCTTCTCCTGTATTCTACTTTACAGATGTGAATTAGATTTTTTTCTTCAGCCTGAAGTTTATTCGTGACACTTTTTGGTGTGCTTTTACATTTGCTATAAATAGAACTTATTATATTAAAAACAAAATTTCAAGCTCTGCCCCTATTTAAAAAGCAGCGCAATGTAATGTAATGCGTTACTTTCCGTAAAGACTAACTAAGTAATGCAACCTGATCTCACAAAATTCTTTGTTATTGTCACAAAATCGCTGACAATTTGGTCACGGGCTCACGGAAGAGATACCAATGTAAGTCAGTGACAGGCATCAGGCGTGATCCACGAACAGATAACTGGATTCATTTTATATAAATGTATGCTTTCATTGTAGCACCTAGCCCCACCTTTACCCTAAACCTGACCACTTCTGAACAATATAAAACACAAACAGATAATATAAGCGCTGTCACAGGTATTTATTGCAAAAACTGAACATAACATGTAACATGGTTTGTAATGCTTTTTTTACTGCTTAAGTCCTTCTGAAGCCATACAATGTTTTTATGTGAAGAAGAGAGTAAAATGCAAGGTTTTAATCACTGAAATTATCCCGCTCTGTTACTCTCACATCTCATTCAAAAAGACACACTCGTCCTCTAGAATGATGCAATCGATCACCAGACACACAAGAGCCAATAGCGTTTCACAACATCTACCAGTTTATCTTGTGTTTTATTAAGGGATGGTAGGTTTATGGGCAGGTGTTGGGTTACATGCTCATAAGTGTATAAATAAAGTAAAATAAATAAAACTGTTTACAGTGAGATATCACACCCCAATCCATATGCAATAATGGCAATATCATTACCCAATTTTTGAATCCAGTTATCTATTTAACAGTTTTTATCAAAGTGGAAATGTACAGGTGATTTTCCAGAAAGGGTTGTATGTCTGAAACCCCATATTGTTTATCTTGAAATTATATATAGTGATTTTTTTTTTTTAGAATTCACAGAATGGCACATTTTTCTAACAAAAAAAAAAAACTTTAAAAATAATAAATTGTCATCAGAGCATTTCATGCATGCTCAAAACAGTGTTTTCACCAGTGTCCTCCATTATTGTGATCCACATGATCTTTTTGCCATCAGCTATCATCTTGGATTTTTTAGCAATTCATTTCGCTTTGTGTTAAAATGTTTTAACTTTTAGAAGTCTGCTTAAATAATATCATAATGGGCTCACATGCACAATATATTGTGAAAAAATAGAAAGAATACTATGATTACACCAATAAAAATGCAGTGGACTCAAACATTTAATAAAGCAGAATAGTGTTGAGCAGATGCTTGTGATCTGATCATGTGATTTGAATGCATCTCTTTTTGAAGTTTAAACATTTATGCCAGAGAAGCCCAAAGCGTGGCCAGCGCTGACCCATGCTGACCTTAATTTGGCCAGCCATGCCAATGAATATTTATTTCTAATTCATTATTTTGTGAATTTGACTGAAAATAAATGTTTAGATTGTACATGCTATTAGAAAATAGTTGGATATAATCCAACGTTTACTTTTGAATTAATACTTAATTCAGTATTATTTTTGACTGATTTATACTGTTTGAATGCCAATGCTTTTTGTGTAAAGCTAAATGGGCTAAATTTCTTTTGGATACTGGCAGTTAAATAAGCAGTTACTTTCCAACACCGCAGGTTGTTGCTTTGCCAGTACATTCAAATAGCCCCTTATATTTTATTTGACAATACAATTAGCAGTGTGAATTTTACATGTACAGATGTACTTACACCAACTCAATTCATAATTTTTCCCCTCTACCAAGTTCAGAGACCCAGTTGCGAGGAAATACTGTTGAGGTTGCATAGAGGTCACAGTAAAGTGTGACTAACTGCTCCAGCTGTTTGATATTAATTTGTTGGAAAAATGTAAATTTTAAATAAATTACATTACATTACATTTGAAAGTTTGTGAATCATTTTCTTTTTCTATTGTTTTACGAGCCAAAACAAAAAAAATGTCCTGTTACCTATGTACAGTTTTTTTGCCAATTAAGACAGAAACATGTTTACAATCCATTTGACATTGTATTTATGAATACTGATTGTTCCGAACAACTGATAACTCCACATTAGTTGTGTCTTGTGTGTTTTTTAACAACCATTCTTTCTCACAGAGGAGTTTTCAGAAGAACAGGTGGAGGATGAGCACAGTAACTCTGCTGAGGAGAAGCAATGTGGTATGCATTGCTGCACTTGTAATAAACATACTTTGAAATGCATTTTGTCTTCCCTTTCGCTTTCATATTGGCTTATTTTAAGCAAAACCTTAACTAAGGTTTTTTTTTTAACCATTTATTTTTATTCATGTAATGAAATGGCTTTTACTAACTGTGCCTTGATAAATATAGTTTTGAGACCAACAGGCTACCATCATTTCTGGTTGTTTGCATACGTGTTTCTCTCTGTTTTTTTCTTTTGTGAGTTTACCATCCACCTCTTTGCTTTCAGCAGAGCACTTTGGAACCCACCTAAAGTCTTGCTGTGGAAGCTAAACCTTTTATTTCCGCCATGCTTTTGACTTTAACAGCAGCTTGTTTCAATTTCACAAGTAAACCTGGACTTCCTTTAGTAGCTTGGTGTGTCAACTGTTGAAATGACTGTTTTATAGAGAGCCCCCAAGATTCAAGACAGGAAGAGAAAAAAGATCAGTGCCAGCCTGTAGTGGAAATGGCGATTGGTACGGATCTCCATTGACTGCTGCCTCTTCTGACTGACATGCTTTGCTTGACTGCCCTTTTGTGCTTTAATTTATGTGGATGCCTTTGTGCCTTACATCCTAATGTTTCTCTTTTTTTTTTAGTTCTGCTTTGTTGCATATTTAAATCCTGCAGGGTGCATTTGCTTCTGTTTGAAGTAGGCCTATCTTGGATGCAGTTGTTTCAAAATTGCCATTTCTTGCTTTCAAATCCTTTTTAAGTTGCACTTACAATGGGGTGATTTGTAACGTGTAAGATAATATGTATGTCTGCAAGCACACAGTTTGATTTTGACATCACTGCTGAGGCATGCTGACAGGTTTCAGGCGTTTAAATCAAAATAAACTGGAGGGAGACTCCAGCACCATTCTCAGTTTAGTTCCCATGTGATTAGTCATAGAGACCTCAGTGAGCTCAGCTGCTTTTGCCAGGGTAGGTGTGAAGTTATGCCAAGTCTGGAATCAGTGCTTTGTGCCAAATAGGATCTCAGCCAAAGCTCTTTCTTTCACAGGTCACAATGCTTTAATTGCAAGTATTTGTTGCTTTTGTGATTTTCGAAAGGAAGTGTAGTATTATTCTTTTGCGGCTAAAATTGTCATTTTCTAATCATGTTATTTATGTTTTTCTCTTTGTTTGCTACATATCCTGATAATCAATAAGCTGGAGGAACAGCATCTGCAGGTAAAATAAAAAAAAAATCTCTCTATTTCACAACTACCAATATATTAGTGTCATGCATTGTAGTTTAGCCATTGTGCTACATGAGTTATGACCTTGTAGATTTAATTTTTTTTTTATTTAACAGTTTGTCTGGTAGTACTCCACCTCACTGATCTGTATCTTGAACATATGGTATCTCTGATTTCACAAAACCAGATAACCAGTACATTTTATTTTAATAATCGGGAGCAACTAGGTGCTTTTAAAGAGCAGACTCCAATCATTTTCTCTTAAAAATGTAGAAGTGTTCATTGGTTGTGCAAACACTGCTGCTGTGTTTATTTAGTAAACAGTGGTGGAAGATCGGGGTTTAACTGTTTCTGTTTTAACCAACCAATGGCAGAAGGGAGGCATGTTTGTTTGTTAATTGCTACCCTTATGAAAAAGAAGTGCACTTGTAGTGTGCTTCAAATCGATTAGGTATATTTCTAAAAACCTGTAATTCTGTAAAAATTCATGACATTATTACTAAATGTATTTAAGCATGTTAATTAATTCGAAATTGTTTATTAAGACTCTTAAACACTTATTTTGATGTTTTGACTCAAATGTAAAATATTTAATTCAAATAAAAAGTTGACATTTGCCTATATTTTTGCTATTATGAATGCTCATCAGTAACCATATTTCAAAGACAGGAGAAGTTATTATGAAATAATATATAATTTAGTTGGTAAACAAGAGCTTTTGCGTTTAATATATACATTTTATTACATTGTTAATAAAATAAAATAAACATTACGAGTATATTCTTTTAACAGATATAATCAAGTGTACATCTTTTTCTAAAGGTTTATGGCATAAAAACAACATGCTTTTAGTCAGAAAAAAAAACACTTTTGCTCTTCATTTGTACCTATCAGCTCATATTTCTGTGTTCAGTGTGAAGTCCGGTTTCATCACAGCTCTTTGTTTTGTACGGTAGCAAAGGCCAGCAAACCGGTTTGTTATGCCCGTTGTCTTTCTTCTACGGTGGTCACCACAAGTGTTTTTGTTCCCTCCTTATCATGTGACAGCTTCCTTGAGAAGAGTGATATAGATGTTGTCTTTGCTTTCTGTAAATCTTCTGACCACTCTCTGTCCACGCTGCATGGGACGTGCATTAGTGACAGGCAAAAGCGGCTTTGTTTCCAGCTTTAGCAGCAGGGTTTTCGTCAGATGGTTATGATCAACACTCGGACTGGAGCCGTGAAGACCCCCAGAGAATACTAGAGCAGGACGAAGACCTCCTGAGAAGCAGCTGGTCTGGACGACCGGTCCATTCCCATCATCGGCGGACGGCCGTCAGTCCAGACCGCACCAGGAGCCTGTCTCTGGAGAGCGAGCCACCTGCAACTTTTCTGATCCGCAGCTTGGCCCTGGAAGACCTGACATCAGTCGGGGAGAGGATTGTAGAAGCCAGAGCTCCATACAGCGAGGCTCTGCAGGAAGAAGAAGAGCTGTCTTTTTACGCCAACAAGAGCAATGTTGAAGAAGAAACGCTCCCGGCATGGGCCAGCAGGGCTGAATATGCACCTACTGAAACCAAAGAACATAGTGTTTCCAAAAGCCTACCTCACAAACAGATGGAAGCAACATTTTCAGGGGTTGATCTCAGCGTTATCACCACTGCCGAAGATGACAGCAAGACAGAAGCCACTCCTCCATCTACAAGCACAAATGGTTCTCCAAAAGGTGTCCACATCTCCCCGGCAAGAAAATCCCTGGTGCCGGTGGCTCAGTTCAAAGGTCTGTGCAGATAAGCTCACAGAATCCCAGTGCAGTGTCTCTTCCTTGGTTTGCCTCCACCTATGTTTTACAGATGCTGCTTAGCTATGCACCACTTTCTGTCTATAATGAACATCCTCCAACTTGAACGGCGTGCTGAGGAGAACGATCTGTTGTCCTGCAATTGTTTGCTACACGTCGTCCTTTTTTGGGCACTCAGTCTCACTCTGTCATTCTTTTTTTCCCTCCGGCGGCCTTGCAGCCTGTTTTGCGCCGATTGATGAAATCCATGTTTGCTGGCCGTGTTTCAATGAGTTCAGTTTGGCATGACTGTGTGCATGAACGTGTTACTTGCATGTGTTCATAACACCATCTGGTGCAGCGCTGCTTTAACAGATCCCCTCACTTTCATTTACAGCTTAACATTTCTCAAGTGTTTCTTAAAACCAATAGAAATATATGAGATCCGGTTGAAATTCCCAATTGAAGAAAATGAGTGAAAGGATCAGGAATAAATGTAGCAAACTGTAGTTATTTGGGCAAATGTTTTCTGGGTCTACACTCTTAAAAATAAACGTATATATTTAGCAATATCTTTTGTCATTAAACAGTCTCTAAAAGAACCTCTTTTTCCTACTATAAAGAACATTTATAAAGAATCTTTTTTCATTATAGAGAACCTTTTGTAAAAAGGAAAGATTCCATGCGTTTTTCAAGGTTCTTGATGGAAGAACATTTATTTTTAAGAGTGTACGGAGGAAGAATTTTAAAGAAACATATGCATTAGTTTTATTAATTTATATCCTTCATGGAAAAGGCAGATGGCAGGCCAGGTGAGAGAAATGTTGATTATAAATGAAAACCATGAGACTTAAAAGAATTTATAAAAATAGTAACAAACTATTTTATCCAGCATCCAATTGTATTTGTTATGTATTTGTGTCGCCTTTGTTAGCAAACCGCATTGAAAAAGATTGTGAGTTAAGTCTCTAATGTTACAGTTTAGTCCCTTGTGAGGTTTAGCAGTGGTTAGGGTTAGTGGTTAGTAATGGTTAGGCAGCTCACTAGATTTAACATCAAATTTATTCACATGCTGTTTCCGATATACTGATTGTATTCATATTGGTGCATTTTTTGATCCTTCACAGCTCAGTCCAAGACCAATGGTGATGCTGAGAAGAGGGTGAGTGCTAATAGCTGTTTGGCATAATCTATCACTTTCATTATAGTATTTCCTGCCTTTTATTTTGCTCTCTGTTGCTATTTGTTCTCCATGGAGTTTTCATCTGCTGTTTTGCTCTTTATATAAAGACCCCTAAAAATAGTAAAGTCAGGCCCTCCTCCCATAAAACAACTTCCTCCATCCCGAAAAAGACCTCCTCTAGTAGATCTCCCTCAGTATCTTCCACCAGTTCTGGTCCCAGAGAATCCAGGCCGAGAGTGAGTAGAGCTGCTGGTGTCGGACCCCGTGTCCTCTAGCTTCTGTGGAGAGCTTTAACTTTGCGCCTGTTTTGCACTGTCTGGTGTGATTGACGGCAACTTTCTCTCTTAACTAACTGACCAACATCTCATTCACACATCTTTCATGTTAATTTTGATTTAGGAAACAGCATCAACACTGACGGCTGAAAATAGCATGATTTTAGAATGGTTGTAGTGCATAACTTCAGCCGCAGCTCTGTTATCATGCTTCCAGTGGATGGCTTGATAATTATCGAATGTGCTTTAAACAGATTGTATGTTTTAGCAGGCATATATGCTATTAGGCCAATAATGAATGCTTCGTAAAATGAATGCTTCTGTCCGGTAATACATGTATTGCTAGAGAATTGTCATTATGAAATGCCATCAATGTCTTTTTCAACACACCTCGTTTAGTGAAAAGGACGTACTGAGCTAGAAACATTTTTGCAATAAAAATGACAAACTTATTTTGTTTTGTTAAAGCAAATATAGTATTTTGTGTCATTAAATAATATTTTTACAGCTTTTGTATAATTTTAGAAAATTACAGCTTGATTGGAAATGTATTGTCACAAGTGATATCTCTTTTCTTTTACTTATTTCAAGCTCTTTCAAGTTTCCTTCTGGGTAAACTGAATTTACACTAACGGAAAATTGTTGGTCATGTAGGAATTATGGCAAAACGGATGGAATAATGTGTCTTAATGTGGATATATATTTTTTTAACAATAAATATTAAAATATTGAATTCACTGTATTTATGTTATCATAGTTTTTTTTTTTTTTAATATTATCAGTATTTTTATTACTTTTACTTATCTTAGTCAAGGGTATAACAATAAAATCTAGCTCTAAAAAAGATTTGAAAAGGTAATATATTACCATGATTATATATATATATATATATATATATATAAGTTTAGCTTGTAAGTGACCTTCATATAACAAAGAGCACATTTTTTATTAAAGTTTTAATTGTAAATCAACCCCTGTAAAATTAAAAAAGACATTAGCAGTTTTTTAGTTACCTCTAATAATTACATTTACTATTATATGAAAAAATAAAGTATCTCTGTTGCTTTCTCTATCTCTAGGCTCCTAGTAGCAGTAGACCTCATGCTGCTGGTACAAAGATTCCTGCCATGACTGCGGCTGCCAAAAATGGAAAAGGTAATTGGGTTTATTTCAGAAAGGAGATTTTAGGATTGAATCTTGTGTATATTTTTTAAGAAGATTTCATGATGAGAAGATTACCATGTGCATAACCTTATACTGGGTTTCCCAGACTCTCCTAAGACCCCGGAGACCAGCGGGCACAGCAGCCCCGGCACTCCCAAATCCCCTGCCAGCAAGGCTGCCGGTGGCAAGCCTCCAAGCACAGGAAATGAAATCAAGAAGGTCGCCGTGATTCGCTTGACCCCTAAATCTCCGAAGAACCGCTCACCCACATCACTGTCGGCCGCTGCCCCCCTGCCTGATCTGAAGAGCGTACGCTCCAAAGTCGGCTCCACTGACAACTTGAAGCACCAGCCTGGAGGCGGCCGGGTAAGTCATCTTGAGTTGACTCACTTGAATGAACTGTTTGCAGTCACGTTTAAGATCCAGTTAAAATCTGTATGTTGATAAAAAAACCTAAACACTTAATTGGCAGCAACTTAAAGGAATAGTTCACCCAAAAATGAATATTCTGTCATTTACTCACCCTCGAGTAGTTTTTTTTCCCAACTATGGAAGTCAATGGTGATCCAAAACAGCCTTCAGATTTGAATGTTTGGAAGCACAATGAGATTTCCAGCCTAAATTAATTCACTAAAATTAGCTTTTTAAGAGAACTCTCACAATGTTCTTTCTTTTTACAGATACAAATTCTTGATCAGAAGGTGGATTTCAGTAATGTTCAGTCCAAGTGTGGCTCCAAAGCCAACCTCAGGCATGTGCCGGGAGGAGGAAATGTAAGTATTATCACCAAACTCAACATTATCAGTAAACTGTCACTGTTTGCCAAAAATTAGCTAAGGATTGTAATTTTACAGTGTCAATTGACTAACATATTAAATCTAGGTATTGTAATGGTTACATTTCCCAAGAATGGTAACTATCCGGTTGTGCAAACAACCAAAAGTGTATGCGGTTTCAAGTCTATTTTGGGAAAGCAGTTTATAATATGTAACCCTGGAGCACAAAACATTGAGCGGAGTAAATAAGCCTTCCATTGATGTATGGTTTGTTAGTTGTTTCTCTGACAAATATTATCCTATCCTATTAAAAAATCTGGAATCTGACAGTGAAAAAAATCACCTTTAAAGTTGTCCAAATGAAGTTCTTAGCAATGCATATTACTAATCAGAAATTAGGTTTTGATATATTTACAATAAAATTTACAAAATATCTTCATGGAACATGATATTTACTTTATATACTAATGATTTTTGGGTAAAAAAAAAGATCAATCTGACCTATTAAATGTATCTGTGGCTATTACTACAAATATTCCCGTGCTACTACTGACTGGTTTTGTTCTCCACGGTCACATATATCTTTATGCTTCATGAGAATCAAGGAACCATTTTGGCATTTTTGCTTATTGAAAACTTCCGAACATTTGCTTTAAACAGGTAAAGTTAGTAATGTCCCTTCTAAGTGTGGCTCCAAAGACAGAATGAATTCCCAGCCTTCCCTTACTGACTCGAGATGTTCCTCAGATGCTCCTCATGAAATTAAAATGACTGTATGATGTCAGATGTTAAAAGTAAAAATACTTTTTTCAGAAAGTTTCTGGTTTGGCTTCACCCAAGAAAGGTAACTCTTCTTTTCCTTGATTTCTGCACTCTTTCAGGTAAAAATTCTTGACGAGAAGGTGGACTTCACTAATGTCCAGTCAAAATGTGGCTCCAAAGGCAATTTGAAACATGTACCGGGAGGTGGCAATGTGAGTAACTATGGGATGAACTCAACACCCTCTGTCTTGGTTCTTCCTGGAGTTATGACCATTTGTGGAAACCTTGTAAAAAAGTAAATTGTCTCATTCAGTGTAGTAGTTCTGTCTGTTACACGGTCACCAGCTACTCACATGATAATGAACTGTAAATGAGGGTCTTCATTCAGTTACTGAACGTTCAAGAGTGAGTGGGAGACAAGTTTGCCCTGTATCGTTCATACTTACGTCTCTTTCTCACTGGCTGTTCATCTATCTCTAAGATAACTGCAAAGATGACTCCTGCTCTTCCCAACTTGATTTTCCAGGTAGAAATACTGGATCAGAAGTTGGACTTTAGTAATGTCCAGTCGAAATGTGGCTCCAAAGACAATATCAAACATATACCTGGAGGTGGCAATGTGAGTAACGATGGGTTGAACGCAACACTTCAGTTTTGGTTCATCCTGGAGTTATGACCATTTGTGGAAACCTTGGGTTTAGCAATTTGGACACCCCAGTCCATCTACCCTCTCAAAGTCAGAAACACATGGTCCAAAAAAGCCTTTCCTAAACATTTTCCCTGGCTTCCTCTCTGTTCCTGGGCTAAAAAATGCAGATAACTCTTCTCTTCCCCAAATTGTTCACTCTTTCAGATTCAAATTCTTGATCAGAAGTTGGACTTAAGTAGCGTGCAATCTAGGTGTGGTTCCAAAGATAATATGAAACATGTACCCGGAGGTGGAAAAGTGAGTAAACAAGGGCCTGTTTGTTGGTGTTTAACCAAAAATCATAATAAAGAGATTTTAATAGTTGAAATTCAATAATATCGCTATTGTGGCTGATACGATTTAGTCAGTTTGGCCAATAAACAATAATAATATTCATCTAAATGCATAAAAAAATAAAAGTAAAAATAAATCTGTGCATTTAAAATAACTATACATTCATTGCTAAATGTAATCTTTAACAAATCTCAAAATTAATATCCATTTTGTTGTGATGCCAAAATTCACTTTTAGCAAAGCAGTGTTATTTATTAAAATATTAGCATTTTTAGATTACATTTATCTAAATCAAATCACTTCTCATTTTAAATGTACAAATATGGCAAGTGAGCATTCACAATTAAATGGGCATAGATCTGATGTTCTGTGGATTAGGTCTTAGCTAGGAAAGCATTCAGTATTTACCCTGAATTATGACTTTATGACCACTCATAAATTCTGTGTTGTGGTGGTTTATTAATTGTTTAACCATAGTCCGCATTTTTGTTAGCTTCTAAAATTGTAAAATGAATTCATTGAATCTTTATATTTTAAACTACTCTGAAGAACATTGTGTGTGGCATTGACATTCAGAGCTATTACACTGCACTCAAAAAAGAAAGTTCCCATACTTTAATTATAAGTCTTAGAATTATATAGAAAATTAAAAGCCTGTCTTTAAGGACAGTCAGTACACTCATTAAAAGTACCAGCGACTGATCCATAGAGATCCTAATGCACTCAAGATGAGTTGCTCTCATCTACTGTTGAAAGACATGATCTCTTTAGCACAGAGGGGTCTTGTTGTAGCGCTCTGGTCAGCCGAGTGCTGCTTTGTGGTGAGCAGTTGGCTAGAGCTGAGAGCTGACCTCACCCTGAAGACACTGAGGCCTTTTTATACAGAAAAAAAACCCAACAGCTGTGGCTATGAGGTCATTGCTACTATTTTTGGGAGCGAGGATGGTACACAATTGTACTGTTCTCATGCTTTCTTTTCAATCTATGGTTTACGGTGAAGAACAAGCTACTTTTTAAGACAGATGAGCCTCTAAAATAACGAAGGGGTTATGGTTCATTATCATTTGGGGTAAGATTACATCACTATTAATACAAAATGGTCTTAAAATGATATTCCCAGAGATTACTTAACCACCAAGAGGGTGCTTTGTGTTCAGTGACCAGTTGTACTTTTGCAATTATGTGGCTTTTACACAAGTTTCTTTGGTCACACTTTACTTTGGGGGCCAATTCTCATACTAACTGTTAACCATGACTTTTGCCTAAGTTTAACTACTCATATAGGCCTGGTTTCACAAACGGGGCTTAGCTTAAGCCAGGATTAGTTTAATTAAGATATTTGAGCACCTTTTCAAAAATGCCTTATAAGAAAATATTACAGGTGTGCATCTTAACACAGAACAATGACACTGACATGTTTGAAGATATGTCAGAGCAAGATATTTTCATCTGAGACAGCTCAAACATGCAATTTAGTCTGAGACTAGCTTAAGCCTTGTCTGTGAAACTGAGGGTTAGAGATTTAATTTAGGGTTAGGATTAAGGGTTATAATATATGCAGAATAAGGCATTAATATGTGACTTATATCAGTGCTAATAAACAGCACTTACACTAGTAATATGCATGCTAATAAACTACCATTTAATACTGAGAATCTGTCCCTAAACTAAAGTGTAATGCTTAAATATGCTTTAATGCTTAAAGTGTGTTTAAACCGAATCTTGCATAAATACCTGGAAGAATAATGAAAACACTTCTTATTTTATTGTTCTGAAAAGGTCCAGATCCTCCACAAAAAGATTGATCTGAGCAACGTGCAGTCCAAGTGTGGATCGAAAGACAACCTTCGCCACAAACCAGGTTAATGACACATCTTGGGTTTTAGATACCAAACGCAAGCACAGCTCAAATCTTGGACTTGATTTACTTAGCGTTATGAATGCGTGTAAATAACTGCTATTTAATTTAGTGAAATCATGCCTTTTCAAGGTGGAGGAAACATTGAGATCAGGTCTGAGAAGCTTGAATTTAAGGCTCAGTCAAAGGTCGGATCTATGGACAACATTAAACACGTACCTGGAGGAGGCAGCAGAAGGGTAAGACGACATGTCCTCCACTGATGGGATATGATACTCTGCACCCTAAAGTTAAATAAGAACATTCATAAAGCCTTATCATTTTACAACCATGCGTGTGTAAATCTGTCTCGGGTGCTCTCTGTGTTTGAATCATTCGATTTTTTTAGAAGATGAGGTTTAAATAAATCCCCTAAACTAATTTAACTTCTTTGAAATCTCATCTCACGGTCCTTTGTTTGGATTCTGTGTTCTCTCTCTTCAGAGTGAATCCGTTGCTTAGAAATGTCTTAAAAAAATAAAAGCATTGCATGCATCATTTTTAATTTTAATATTTATTTATTGATTCAGTTTTGTGTTACCATCATTTTCCTTTTTGTTGAACCCGCATCATTTTGTGTTTCTTTTTGTTTTGGTTGACCATGGTGTTCATTTCACCATCCATTGTCCACCTGGGGTACGTTTCTAGAGAGAGAAGGGGAAAGGGGTAGATACACCCCAAGATGAGGGCTTCCTGACCCCAGACCCCTCTGATACCCCCACCCTCTCATCTGCCAGTATGTCCCCAGAGCCCATCCTCCTCAGCAACCCCCAAATAAAGATTGAGGACTCCAGTAAGTATTTCAAGATGGGGAGCTATATACATCCACAAATTATCTAGCACTTAACTGTAATGTATTTGGAGACACTACAGGTAAATAGGGTAAACTATTGTTTTAACTAATAAATATCACCATACTATACCCAGCTGATTATTTACAGTACATTATATTGTTTTGTATTAAGTTTTATGAAATGTTATGTTTAAATTATATATTTACCATTTTGTTTTATACCATTATATTAAAAACATATATCAAATGAGTGATATATCAGCAAACCCTTTTTTAATAGCCTAAATAGATGCAATAGAGTGTAATAAAATATGCATGTAAAAGCAAAAACTGAACAGTGTATTACAATGTATGGTTTTGCCTGTAGTGTCTTGCCTTAAAAGATATTAATATAAAATAAATAAATAAATGGCAACAATAATAATCATCATCATCATTTGATAAATCCATTGGCAAATAAGAAGTTTCTTTCTTAATCAATATATAAATTGGCAGATGAGCTAATACAAAATATTTGATTAAAGCTAAATTGCATATTGCGTTTAGTCTATTGTGAAATGCATCTTTGGTGCCATCTCCTGGCACAGACTGATGTGAAATCAGCATTAGAAAAAAGCAACTGACAAAATTGAGAAATATCAACTATTTTTATTTATTATTTTCTTATGATTTTTTTCTCTGCTCTTTTGTCCCTTTTAATGTCATCTTACCACTTTTTAATGTTTGTTGATTTTTTTTTATTTTTATTCATTGATCATTTAAGCCTAATATCATTCAACAATTTGAAGGTACTATTCTGGCTCTTAAATCAAATACACTGATCTAAAATGAACCAGTATCAGAAACGCCAGTACTCCTAGGAAATAGTTTATGGAAATAGCGCCATTACATTCGATTTTCAGTCCATAATTAGGTTTTAATCTTCATCCAAGAATCTGAGGCCTGCTCTGAGCCAACATAAACCAACGCTGGATGCTCTTCATTTCACCTCAGAGGTTTCATTTACGGTCATTAGTTCACATATATTTCCTTTTCCCAGATTGAGTCGCACAAGCTGATGTTCCGCGAGCAGGCCAAAGCGCGAACCGACCATGGCGCAGAAATCGTGTCTCTAGAGGAGTCGCCACACGGCCTGAGCACAGTCTCCTCTTCTGGCAGCATCAACATGGCAGACCCGCCGCAGCTTTCCACCCTCGCTGACCAGGTGTCTGCTTCGCTGGCCAAGCAGGGTTTGTGATTGGACCATACCGCCACCAAACCACACCCCCCAAAACCCTGTTCCCTCCCATTCTCTTCCGCATACCTGATGGTATTCTAACCTCTCTCTGAAAGTCATTTTGTGGCCCAGAAAACAATGCCAAGTAACTTTTGGCAGTCACTGTTCGATTTTGTAATACTTTAGATTTGTTACAGGCCAATGAAGCTGTTTGAACTGTGAACTATGTATGAATTTGCCTCGTCCTTCACTTTAAGGCAGTGCCCACGGCGGGAATTTTTAACAATTGGAAATTTCCTCCAACCGCCCTCCCTTGACTATATTTAGTAGCAAAAAATTACATTCACATATCGGTATGGTTTTTGTTGACCATTATATATTTCTTTACAAATGTCATTTTTTGGTTACTACTGGATTTAGGCCAGTTCATACAGAACCCATTTTTACTTTCAGAGAGGATTGTTCTCATTTTTAAACCAGGCTAAAATTAGACTGAGATTATGAATAAGTCGCTTAGCAGTGCTTAAAATGAAAATTAGAGCATCGTATCTTGACTGTGAGAAAGAAAGAAACTTAAAGCCCCACAGTTTATGCTTAAAATGATTTGCGAGGCTTATGTGAAGAGAAACAGGTGCATAACGGCTTTGTGTAGAAAGCTCTCGTATGTGCTGTCGATCAGAGATTACACTTCACATCTAAAATGACCATGAGATTCTGAGTGCTTCATAAGGAAACAGTATTATTCTGTGGATGAATATGGGATATTTATAAAATGGAAACACTTTTTTTTTGTGTGCCTTCTGGCAGTCTTAAAATATTGATTTGCTTCATTGAAAATGCCTCCTTTTTTATTTGCTTGTTCACTAACTTGGCAACTAACAGAACATTTAACTTTTTTTTTACAGAAACATCAAATTGTAGCCATGTGTTTCAAATCAAGATGGTAAAATTTTACAATGAGGTTGGTGTTGTTAGCATTTGGTATCATGAAATAACAACAAACTATACTTTTACAGCACTTATTAATCTTGATAAATGTCCATTTCTACATATACTAATGCATTTTAACATTTACGTACTAACAACGAACAATTGGAAAGAAGCAGACCTGGATTAAAAATGTGCTGTAAAAGAAAAAGACTCCTTTTGTTTGATTCAAAAAGCATTGGCTAACGTTATTACATAAAATGTTTTATTAATAACAGGCTGCATGTGAAAAATCTGAACGTTGTTTGAAATATCTTGTGGAAAAACAACCTATGCACCTGTAAATGTCCTTCATAATACTGCCAACAGTTCCTCTCATTTCTCTAGCTGAGAAATAATTTATGAGACGAATTGCCAAACTGTTCTTTTTCAGGCACGCACTGTATTATAAATCTTCTGGCAACGTTAATTATATCAAGTATTGTATTCTTCACGGAAAGCATCACACGAGCACAAGCATGCCGTTCAACTTGGATCTGTCCCACGTGACCACATCATCCGCTTCCACTTTATAGTTGTAAAACGTTACGTCAAGATCTTCTGTTTTACTGAACGACGATGTATATGACCTCAGCCAATCCTATGGCTTAAATTCTCTCCCCTGCACTGCACTATCGCAGAATGTTTAATGAGCTTCGAACCACTCCACATGATCTTTGCTCCTTGCATGCATTTCATGTAAGCAGCCCGAGATAACTGCGTTGCCTCTTACACGCCTACTTGCGTATATCCCATAATCGCTCGTGCTTATTAGGAATCGATGTAGATAGAGCACTACTCAGATGGCGACCCCTGTTTCTATGTGTTGGAGATGGAGCTGTGTAACTACCATTAGATATTTAATGTATGTTTATTGTATGTTTATGACTGTATTTTATAGGGACTTGAAGAGACTTCAAAAAACAACAAAAAAATTAATAAAAATAAATAAGCAGAGAAGTTCAGAAACCATGCCTGCAACATTTTAATCTGCATGCTGAGTTTTTACATGAATTGGCAACACGTTTCTGAACGTTTTCTGACTGGGGTGTTTTTGGAAAGAGCTTGGACGTGGGATAAGCTGTTTGTTACGATTTTGATGTTGTGATGTGAGGGGAAGTGACAAGAAGAGGGAAAGAAAGTCGGTCGGTCCTTTAGTTTAAGTGTCTCACTCTATAGCACACCTTCCACAAGGTTCTGGGTGCAGTTTTGCCATCCTGTTGACATTGACTCCATTCACCATTTTTGCAGTTGTACATTTTAGCTTGGGAACTGTGCTTGTCAATATTGTTTGTGTGTTTTATTAATAACTGGTTTACAATGATTCTTGTTGATGTTCATGTGAATTTGGAAATAAAGGATATTAAGCAAATGACCCGATACTTTTTTTTCTTTTTAGACTTAACTGACTTAGATTTTATATTTTTTTTGGTGACCTATCATTTTGTCATAGACTCAACAGTTGCGGGTAGCCATTTATAGACCTTTACAGTATATGGGGTTGAAAAGACAATGGATAATAAACTATTTGATTTCCAATGTTCTTCAATGTATTAATCTATCCATTTAAACCAGAATTCAAAGGGCTTAGAGGGGAAACATAGCATGAAAGATTCCTTGCTAAAGTGAAAATTAAATCAAAACCGACCCAGTTTACTGTAATACATATTTTGGTCTCACTGCGTTCATCATTTAACATTCAAAAAAAGTAGGTCAAAAACAGAGATATTATTTTAGGCCAGGATTACACCCAGGCAGCTGCATTGGGGAGCAAGCGGGTTTAGCTATTTTAAAAGAGACAAAAATATTAACTTTTTTTGGAAGAAAAAAATATATATTTTCCCTAAACCCAGTGAAGAAAAAAAAAAAAAAAAAAGTAAACCTAAATATATACATTCAATTTAATTTTACTTATTTGTCTGTGTATTTTTGACAAAAATAAGAGCTATTATTAAATTTTGCAAAGATTTGTAATTTCATGTAGGATGACGTATCATTAAGGGGTTCTATATCATCAAAAGCTTCGATTTTTGAAATGGCGTTTGAAAACATGTTCCAGGTAAAACAGCACAGCCAGTAATATTTTCAGTAAGTCCTTACCGTTAAATATAACAACTTAAATGACCATTTAACATAAACGTTACTCAGTAAGCCTAAAAAGAAAATAAAGAAAACTTACCGTTGGAAAGCATGACCTCGTCCCAATAAAAGTCTTCTCAACAGTTTTGGCAGCGTTTCAGGTGTTAGCAATAAAGTTGTTTAAGTTACACCAGTAACGACAACAAAGATAACAATGATGATAACACTAAACTAGCTTCCTCAACAAATAAATAAATATCTTGGAGTTTCTTTAATTCGGCGCGCTCATCTGCCGATTTAAATTCTGGTGGATTCTGATTGGCTGCCAATCTTTCAAACGTTCTAAAAATGATTCCAAAGATTTCGTTTCTTTGTTATTCAATATTCTCATAGAATTACAATAATAATTCAGTTTTCATTTAACGTACTTGGTGTGAAAAAGCCTATGATTCTCCTTATTTATTTGCAATCGTTCATTTGTGGCTCTATACTCCCGTGTAAACTCTTCATGATCTGCTTAACTCCTGATAAATAAAACAAAATTAAAAAGTTGTGCCATTTTCTTAACAGCTAAATATAGAATTTCTCAAATTCTGCATTAGATATTAAAAACTCTTTTTGGCAATAATTGTTAGTAGTTTTCAGCACACAGTGATGAGACGTACAACCTGAATGGAGTTTGATTTGTTTTAATGGTACTATTTACAAAAGGGTGTTTTTTTGTTTTTCTTTTTTTTTTTTTCTGCAAATGATTTAACATCTGAAACAGTCTGAATTACAATGAAACCTGTCTCAAACAGCTATGAAGAGAAAGACACATCAAAGAAATTTCAAAAAAAGACAATATGACTGTATGAAAAAGAAAAAAGGACAGGGCCACAATAATGTTGAGTTGCATAGCAAGTAGATTCTCGAAGGGGGCGACAGTGTGGGATAAGAACACTAATATGGGGTCACACCGACAAAGTGAGAGAAAAACAGACACCATGTTAACACAAGTTTCCATACAACTGCGTAACCTGAGAAGGGCAGGTCTGTGTGAAACATCTGGCTCCTTTCAGAAGGAATACAAAGTACAATCTCAACAGATGATGTAGAAAGAGCCTGGAACACGTAAGGGCCGAAGTGTGAGAGCTAAACTAATGTGCACTAAAAGGCTTCGTTTCGCACAGCTTGCAATTTCTCCATTAACATTGAGATCCATGATGCCTTGAACATCAGCACAGCCACACTGCATATGCTGGAGGGAAATGATTAAAAAGAAAGAAAAAGGGAGGGTTGAGGAAAAGAGCAAGATATTGACGCCCTGTGAAGTGCTTTTTAACTGAGGAGAAAATCTCTGCTTGGTACGTGACCGTCAACCGAGAAGAACACGGACAAGTATTTTTGTCAGGTTTTGGTTTGTCACTTCACAACACAAGCATACATATATAAGTCAGCAGAGAGGCACCCTTTGGTCAAGCCCTCTTAAGTCTGCTACACAGTGCACTACATAGTGTTCACCTGACAGGTTAGAATACCACACTGAATCCCAATGATATATTTAGCGGACTATGAAAACATTTATGGAAACAACTTTCATACATCTCGTTTACATTTTTCTTCTGAGAAAAGAGTTTTAGACGACAGGTTTAGCTTTCTATGTACGGTAATATTCACTAAAAACTGTGAAAATAATTGGCTGATGTTTGAATATCAAACAACAGAAGTCCTGACAGATTTTTGTTTGTTTCGATTAGTATGAGTTTTTTTTCTCTCAATTAATGCCATAGGAGGTGTGGTTTTAAGGTCGTTAATCAGTTCGTCGTCACGGCGAGGAAGCGTCGCTCTCTAACTCCGCCCTGAGGTGGGCATCGGCTCCGAGGCCTGTAGGAAAGATCGGTTCACTCTTGTCCGTCTCGGGCTCCACTATCGGGTCCTCGGGTAAAGGAAAACTCCTGGGTTCCCAGGGCTGGACCGTCTGTCAGGGTATAAAAAGCAGCATCCAGGATATTAAAAACAGAATTTGTAGTCAAAAAAGTTGTAAAAAAATAAATACACTGAAGAGTAAAGTTTTGAATTCTAAAAAAAAAAACCACACACACACAAAAAACGTAATTTTACATATACATAACGTAAAATAAAATATACTAGTTACCATACTAACCCCCTACCTTCAGTATAGTGTCTTCAGTATTGCTAATAATAACTTTCATTAATAATATTAATCTAAGCAGCAAATCAGCACATTAGAATGATTTCTGAATGGTGATGTGACACTAAAGACTGGAGTAACAATGCTGAAAATGACATTTCCCCCCCCAAAAATTTAAATTTTAAATTGTAATAATATTTAATTTAAAGAATTTTTTGAAGAGATGCAAACGTCTGACTAAACAATACTTCATTTTCATCTACAGACTCATTTGTTTTGCTATGGTATATAAAAACAATGCTTTAAAATGTTGCTAAATTAAAGTCATTTACACTGTTCCTGTAAGTCCAAAAAAGTAAAAAAATATTTCTCATCATTTTAAGTTTTAGTTTTTAAACTATTAAATGTTAACCAAAGGTAAAAATGTTCTCGTAATTTATTAAGCTGTGAGGTGGTGATAAAACAAAGTTTAAAGGGATAGTTCACCCAAAAATGAAAATTTGTTGTTTATTTGCTTACCCCAGGGCATCCAAGATGTAGGTGACACAAATGAAGATTTTTAACTTTACGCGTGGCAGTCTGGTAGTCATTAAATGGAAGTGGATGGGCACCAAACCTGCACAAACAAATCCAAATGACACCATGTGGCTCATGATGATACATTGATGTCTTAAGACACGAAACGATTGGTTTTTGTGAGAAACTGAACCGTACAACTCTGAACAGCTCTGGCTCGTTCCCAGAGTACGCGCTTTGGCGTAGGATACGCAAACACCGGAAGTGATCTGTTGTGTTTATACGACAGTCGTTGTTTACACAGAGCACAGAGATTGTGGGTAAAGTCGCTATTCAAAATGGTAATTACTTGCGCTTATCCTAATTGTTCAAACCGATTTAAAGCTAAAAGATTACGTTCGCTTGCTCGAACTCATCCAGGACTGTCGACTTTTCATCGATTCCCAATTTTCTACGCCTGATCACTTGAAGTTATGGTTGCTTGCTCTTCAGCTGGATATCAACACACCCATAAACTTAGTAAAATTGCGGAGGGTCTGCAGCGATCATTTTTCCCCTGATGATTTTAAAGACGCACGAGGAGATCACGTACGATCCTACGCCAAAGCTCTACACAGGGAACGCCCCTCATGCTGAGCACGACCCTGCGACGGTTTGGACATGGTTGTCTATCAGAGGTAAAAAATTATAGAAATACTGTTCAGTTTCTCTTAAGACATCAATGTATCATCACGAGCCACAGGGTGTAATTTGGATTTGTTTGTGCAGGTTTGGTGCCCATCCACTTCCATTTAATGACTACCAGACTGTCACGGATAAAGTAAAAAATCTTCGTTTGTGTTCTGCTGAGGAAACAAAATCACCTACATCTTGGATGCCCTGGGGGTAAGCAAATAAACATCAAATTTTCATTTTCCCTTTAAGCACTTTTCCCAAAAATACTAGCACCCAAAACAGAATAATTTGCTTTAAATTTAGAAATAAGGTTTTAAAATAGAAGAGCTTTTTTAAATTCAATTGTCTCTTCTATGGAGAAAAAGAGCAGGGTGATGATCATGAAACTGGCGTGAGTATGTTACCGTCTCCTCAAAGGTGCAGTCTGAAGTGGAGCCGCACGTGTCTTCGCTGTACAGCAGTCTGGGTGTGTCTCTGGTTTGAGGTGTGTGTGCGTCGCGGGAGCACGCCATGTCAGGGCTGGGTGGGCTCAGAGGTGACGGCACCGGCCCGTAGTCCTGCAGCAGATGGAAGTGACTTGCGTCTGGGGATGAGGGCTGAGGCGTTGAGGGGTTCGTTCCCATAAGTGATGGTGTTGTTCGACCGTCCAGGGATTTATAAGACCTGTGGGACGGCACGGTTAACTCTAACAAACTCACAAAACAGAAAACGGTTGTCTTGTAAGATGAAGTGGGACAGGTACCTGCTGCCTCTCCTCTTGGCGGGTGCGAGAGCCGTCCATCGCCAGCGAGAGCGCTCCTGATCCTCACACAGCTGGTGGAGTTTAGTGAACGCGGCATCTGAAAGATCCTCCACCTGCACGGAACAATCGAGTCACTAATAAGGATCGACAAGAGGTTGAATTGCAACATACAGGAAATGAAAGGAGGAAAAGAACAGATGGCTGTTATACCGAAATGTTATTGTCTTCCTCTGCCAGTGGTTTGGCTAAAATGTCCACTTCCCTCCATCTGAACAACAGGGGAATAAATGTGAGTTGACACATTTGAAATAGAACAATTTATTGAACCTTTAGACAACAATAACAACAAAAAATGTCTGCATGTCTATTTTTTTGTTCAGCATCATATTTTATATCTGGATTTTATGTAGTATGATAAAGGGAGAATATGGAAGTCAAACACCTCAATGCTCAATATCATATTTAGGAGCAGTTCATTAACTGTTCACGTTAGCATCGTATATTTACCATTAGGGCTGGGCGATATATATCGTACGATATATTATGCGCATCTCATCAGTAAAGCCGGTTCTTTGATTAGCGCTAAA
>JAUMHP010000062.1:2611009-2629073 GCA_032361065.1 Enteromius trimaculatus | reverse complement strand
ACTCTGTTGTTCTATTTGATAATGTTCAGTGCTTTGCTACAATCTGTATTGTTAAAAGCGCTATATAAATAAAAGTGGCTTGACTTGACTAAAGATAAAAAACAAGAGCTCATTACAGGATAGTGCTGCAATATTTTGACCGAAAAATGAATGCCAATTATTTCCCTTGATATTGTAATAATGCTTATTAACGTTGATTAACAGCAACATAGATTGATCTTATCTAAATGTAATGCGTATTTTGGTATTTGAATTCATTTTTGGTGTCTTTTTTTGCACCAAGCCCCCATTGATATCTGACCCTGGGTGGTACCTCAGTCTACTGAAAGGGGATTTTATGACTGCATGCTTTGTTTTATGCTGCTGTCAGCAACTGTGCATAGCAGAAACAACTGAAAACATTCATTAGACAAGGCCGTTTAGGGTCACGTTTGTATGCAAAGCATTGCACTCACAGTCTGCTCTGTCCAGTGAATGCTCTCTGACCCTCTTCCTGCTGTGACTCCGGTCCAGCGCACGATCAGGCCTGCAGGGTGTGAGTGTGTCCGGCTTTGGGACACATGAGATGTTGTCCACCTGCAGCCTGTGCAGCCTTTCTGACCTGCTCTTATGACGGGCCAACCCTAACAGAGGGAAAGAATAATTCATCAACGACTTCAATCGCTCTGTCACGGTCAGTGGCTGCGAGCGGAAATGTGTGTGCACTCACGGACTGCAGCCGCATGCGAGTTTGACAGTCTGAATATGTGTTTGGAGAGGAAGGAGGAAGATGGTGTGGTGGGGAACTTGTGTTTGAGGGAGATCTTCTTCAGCGGTTTGATCCTGTCAAAAGGACGATTCTGCCAATGAGATCTTAAGACCTTCTGCAACTGTAAGGTGAGAGCCACATCTGAGGAGGAGGAAAAGAGAAAAAAAAAAGTTGAATAAAATCATTATTCTTCATAAAATTTTAACAAATCTAGGACTGGAAGAAGTCATCAATAAAATTGAGAATCTGAAAGGTGAACTTCTGACAACAATGATACTATCCATACATACATTTACACACACACACACCTTCTACAAATTCAACGACCTGTTGTTAATTATTCCTCACATATATTTAGTTAATCATCATTTTAAGCTAACCAAATAAAGTGACTTTGAGAAGGCCAGTCCATAATTTTCCACTTTTGCAATATACACACATAATAAAATGTTTAAAAAAACATACATATGTATACACACAGTATATACAACATGATAATATTTTCAGTAAGATCTATTGTGAAAAGAGCTGTTAGCTCTTCGGACTGCATCTCACCCGATTGCATGGACAGAACAGGGTGGATGCTGCGGTCTTGATGTGCGACTCTCTCCAGCAGAGGGCGAGTTAGCTGGAAGTCCGGTTTGGAGATGGGAGGTGCACTGCCACACATGACACACGAGCCGTTGACCTCACACACACGTGGAGGTGAGAAAGACACTCTCTGAAACCGATAAAAGAATGAAACTCACTTCAGATGCTCTTCAAAATCAGCCAAAAAAGTGCTCCTGGAATACTGATACATTCACACCAACAAACATCACACAAACGCACCTTGCTGTTGAGATTGTGGACAGTGTTGGGGTGGATAAGACGTCTTCTCCTGCAGGTCAGCAGCGGGCGTGTTCGTGCAGATGTACAGCTGTTGTCCAGACTTGACAAGCATGTGTCAGACACTTCTGCCACACTACTGAAAAATAGGAAACAAGTTTTTGTCAAGTTAATGGATAATATGATCCGTACTGGATTCACCCCGTCTTGTCGCCAGAATGGTCCGTTAACTGTATTTTATACTTCACTAATAATGTTTGATAGTGTTAATACATGTATACATTTTTTTCATATAATAACTATTGTATCATGGACTTTATTATATCACAATATTATTGTATCATGAGATTTCGATATCGTTACATCCCTACTATGTACTGTAATGTGTAAATCTATAGAAAAAAAGCAAAAAACTCTTAATTAAATGAGGATACATAATAGTTACAGATACTTAATATGAACTGGGTTTGTTATTAGGAGCGCACTGAAATTAAAATACTAACTTAATAAAATAAACTTTAAAAAATTCTGAAATTTCTGGATGCACTTGGCAAAAACCGAAAAAGCTGTGTAATGATTATTTATTATTTGATTAAATAATACAAAATAATTACAATTATTTTATGTTATAATTAACTCAATTATAACAATATTTAATAAAACAATTAATTATATTTAAATTATATTTAATAAAAAAAATATTTTTAAAATCAACAGTTGTGCCTGTTAACAGTTATTGCACTCATGAACTAACACTGAACTGTATTCTAACATTAGGAAAAATTAATAAATACTATAATGTATTGGTCATGCTAAACAAATAATGTATATTCTTGCAAAGCTATTATTATCAGAGCATGAGAGTAGCGGAACAAATATAGCCTACTACAAAGAAATATCCTGTCAGCGCATTATTTGAGGAGACTTTGCTTTTCCAGTGAGTATGAGCGGTTCATGAGCAGAAAGCATTCATAGAGCAAAGCATTGAGCGGCGCATCACACAACGGCACATATTTTATATATATTTTTGCCTCATTATTTCGTCTGTTTTTCTCTTTTGGCCAAAAAAACTAAAATGCCTTTTTCAGCTGATAATTTTCAGCAATCAAAAATTCTGTGCATATTGTAAGTTACTACAACTTATACTAATAAGAAGTTACCTAATGGAGATGTCGTTCTCGGATGTCTCCGCCAAACGAGACTGGGATTCTGTGGAATTCTGAGATGTTGCCGAGGTCAGGACATTCTCATTAGTCTCCGTCATATTTACGGCTGTCTGGCAGGAAGGGGCGGAGTCTCCCAGCTCCACAGGACCCTGCAGAGAGAATACAGAAAAACAAACAAACACCTTTATATACAGCCAAATTCCTTTCAACTAAATCCCAATTTCAAACATTCCTGAACCTGGATGCTGTATTTGTCTCATAAAGCGAACACAGTAGATATAAAGCGTCTGCTAACCTTGCTGGAGCGGAGCTGGCGGTGGATGTCCACCTGCTGTCGGATGCGGTACTCCAGGTCAGATATCTGAGCCTGCAGCCATGTCCAGTGACTGATGATTGTGGCTCTTTCCCTGGCAAACCGCCCTTCTGCTCTCCTCCATCTGAGACACAAAAGTAGGCAGTCCGGTTAAACACGTTTCAAACAACTTGAACATTTAGTTGTTTAGCTAACTAGGAGAGCCATTAGAGGGTTAGCTGTGTTTACTTAAAACTGGCTGTGACGACACTTAAAACAAACAGGAAACCCTCAGGATTGTTCTCGCTGCCTTTTCCAGCCCTGATGGTCAAGATTAAACAATTAATCAGTCATCTAGATTGTAATGGTGATGTTTACCAAACAGAGGGCGCTGTTGAACACATTCAGTGCAGAATCCCATCATGACTTGACGCACAATATGAGCCATCTCTTGTTTAAACACAGTCAGTAGTTTTTATGTCACAGTCCCATAGAATGACACATGTCAGCAAGAATTTAAACAACTTCCTTTGAAACCCAGAGATGACAGGAAAAGGAAATTTATTTGGGGGTGGGTGATATGACCAAAACACAAAAATGAATAATTTTGCAATAACACTGTATGAAAGGCAGGATGGTTGTTTTCACAGAAAATATGGCTGATGCAATACCAAAATCTTAGATGACATGTGATAGAAGTAAAAAAACAATAGAACATATACAACAGAGCAAAGATATAAATGAAATAAACATTACGTAAACTGAACGTATTAGTTGTCAGTCATATCACATACAAGTTATACATTAGGCTGCAGTCATTTTGTTGCTTTTTGAGTTTTTCCAAGATTTAAGCATAAAAAAAAAATCAAATAAATCAATTCAGTACTCTCACTGTGTAAAAGCCTGTCCGAATTCTCTTTAAAAAAATGCCTAAACTTAATGAAATAAATGTACTTTATAAAAACAGCCCTTAATTTACACTGGTTCATCGTATACCGTTATCACGATTTGCTGTTTCCAGTCACAGGTTTTAATGACATACTAGACAAAAGTGTGTGTAGTGCAAGGTGCATTTTTGTTTTGACTACAGACATGAAACTGGTTGTCCGTACTGCTCTATCAGGGTTATCATGATAAACACACTCCTGTAGTGTGAGCGGTACAGCCTACACAAAAGCACGCCACCACCATCTCATTGTAAAGTCCCTCTCAGCACATTCCCACAGCGCCTTGCCTCAGAATACACACACAGAGCACGCCCTCTCTCGCAGCCGCTCACATTTGTCCACGTGGAACACGGCAACTCGCTGTGACAAGATAAATCAGGGAGGAACTGACGGGCACCAATGAGGCCTATGAACCATGGGATACTCAATATGATTACACTGCTCACTGGAATACTTCTGTTTGATTGGCCTGGGATTAACAAAAACATTAACATCTAACAGCTATTTGCCAAAGCAACTTACCATTTTGTTCAATTTAATTTGACGCACTAAAATAACCAACTAATAAATAAAATGAATAAGCAAAATTTAGAGAACTGACAAAAATCACAAAACAATTATTATAGGTTTAACTAAAATTAAAGATAAAACTAAGATAGCCTACACTTTATTGTCCGTAAGAGAAATTTGTGCGAATGAAGCATTAAGCGCGAGGGATTTACATGTTAAGTGAGTGCAAAGACGTCCTGCGGCATGATTCATGCGAATTAAATGGCGTGAATCACGCAATTCATTTGACGCGCTTAACACGTGATTCACGCAAATCGCTCAAGTTGAAAAATCTGAACTTTGGTTGCAAATTTGCCAATCAGGAGCTTGTTCTAGTAGTGACGTGATTACTACACAGCGAGCAGAGGCAGAATTCTGAAACTATGGAGGTCAAAATCATTGTCTCTGTATGGTACATTGTCGTATTTTCAAAGAAACAGGAATAAAAAGGAAACCATTAAACCAAAGTTCGCCAATGAGATATATCCAAAACAAATTTTACCTCATGTTTACCCACTACAGAGACATCAGGAGGCAGGGGCAAGTGTCAGAATTACTAGCCGCGGTGAGGCTGCACTCGGCGGATACATGAGCACTGAGCACCCGGTGTTTGCATGGAGCTCACAGCTCCGAAATCGAAGAAGCAAACTTTTAAATAGGCGTTCTCTTTTTTTAATAAACCACCGATTTGTGTTTTAAACAACTACATTCTCGCCTGAAATACTCTTAAAACTGCATTTCATTGTGCAATAACAGCAATCTTTAAAAATTTCTCTCATGACGCGAATTCGCAACTTTTTTTGTGTGAATGAAGCGAATGTCACGCACGAATGAAGCGAGTAAACTCAAAATGTTCAAGTGCCCAACTACGCGAAAGTCGTGTTGGTGTGAACAGACTCCGAAATTAACAATTTAAAGCGCCATCCGCCACATAGCAAAGAAATCTTTTCACCAGTAATGTGAAAATCTAAAATGACCAAAGAGTTGTTTTACTTTGTTTTTAATTATGTGGTCACTCCTCTCTGTCCAGAGCACACATGATATACAGAATAACATTCTTTGGATATATCTTAAATCGTTCAGAATTTTGGCGGATAAAAAAATAAGCTTGGCCAGTCGATTTTTTAATCCACCAGCCAACTTGGCCGGTGTGTCAAAAACTTAATTTCAGGCCCGTACGTGAACGTACCATTAAGCTCAGAAATACAACATCACATAAAGTGCATAGTTAAAAAACAAAAAAGGGTACACAACAGAGTAACACATACAATAAAAAATAAAATAATAATAATAATAATAATAAAATTACCTTACATAACATGTTTAATAACTTAATTGCAGAAGGAACAAAAACAATTTAGTAACACTTCAGAAGAGATAACACTTGTTTACTATTAACCATGTCTTTTCCCTCAATAAATTATTTATTTGCTGCTAATTAATAGTTTGTGCGTTAGTTGTTAAGTTTAGGTATTGGGCAGGATTAGGGATTTAGAATAAAGTCATGTAGAATAAGGAAATTATAGGTGCTTTATTAGCACTAATATTCTAGTAAAACGCATGCTAATAAGTACTACAAACCCTTCACCTGTAATTATATTCACTATATAACAATTGCTTAAAGGGATAGTGCACCCAAAAATTTAAATAACCATCAAGTTGTTTCAAATGCTGTTGATGCTAGTGATCGACATCCATAGTGTTGTTTCCTCCCAGACTATGACACGCAATGGCTACCGCCAGCTGTTTGGTTACCAATTTTCTTTTTTGTGTTCAACAGATGAAAGGAGCTTGTAGATGTTTAAGGGTAAGTACGTGATAACAGAATTTACATTTCTGGATGAACTAACCCTTTAATTATTGTCATCTGTCTATTTTTTCTTCCATACGTGTGCGTTGGGATGACGGGGTGAACGACAACAAAGCAGTCGTCCTCCCTCGCTGTGTCCGCTGTGAAGTGAATCACCTCATAATTGTGTTTCATAAATCACATTGGGCTGATGGAGGGAGTACAAAGACAGTCGTTTAGCATAAATGTTCTGCTGCCTTTGTTCTTGGGTTTCAGACTGTGAGACGGAGGGATTGGATGAACCGAAAACACAGATAAATACCAGCTGACTGACACGCTGGCTTTTCAAACTGTTTTATATGGAGCCCTGCCTGTTATTTTTCACTCATATAGATCAAAGGTTACGCTGTATTTTAGGTTAAGGAGA
The DNA here is from genome assembly GCA_032361065.1 of Enteromius trimaculatus. NCBI lineage: Eukaryota > Metazoa > Chordata > Actinopteri > Cypriniformes > Cyprinidae > Enteromius > Enteromius trimaculatus. The sequence continues at coordinate 2,622,327 of JAUMHP010000062.1, read as the reverse complement.
AAACGAAAGCAATAAAAGCGAGAGATTAACTTCTAAAATATGATAGTGTGTCTATTGTCTACTTCCTGCCTAAGAAGTTGCCCTTTAAGGCAACATGGTAACTGATATAAAGCCTAAAAAATATGTCAAACAGTGCATGGGAGACTTAACCGATTAGCACTAGCAAATAAATCAATTCTTGAACGGAGCTGTAAGTAGGGATGCACAATTAATCAAATTATAACGGAAATTGTGCAGGACTCATTTACACGTGAGCAGCTCATTATCCACTGGTGCTTGCAGCGCTTCAGAGCGGCTCAGCTCACAGTAATTGCTCCACACAAACTATGAATGCAGGTCACTTTATTGCACATTTGAACAAACCATTTTTCATCAAAATAAAAGTTTTATGCTTTAATGTTTGGAAAAAAAATTCTGTAACTGTAATAGTCAACATAAATAAATATATTATGTCATTTATTTTGCTTTTATTTAGTAGGTTTTTTTTATATTTAATAGTAATAATAATCAGTATTATTTATTGTGCGATACATGTAGTCTGCCACAATATCGTAATTGTTGTTTTAACAAGGTGCGATTTGACATCATATAGAGTATTTAGTACCTCTACAGAGTGCAAACAAACATTACATGTCTAGACTAATGCACATACGCATTTAGACTGCATTCTTTGATGGCATGATTCAGTCTAATGAAATGCCTCTAAATTGAAGACATGGGGGCAAAAAATGCATATATATCTTATTTCATATAGCTCAGTTAATCAATTTCACAAAGGAAGTGCAGTTTTTTTTCTCCCCAAAAATTACCATGATTACAAATGTAATATAGATTTTTTTGAACAACAGGTCAATAAACAAGAAGTTACGTTTTAGACACCGTATTTCCAGTTTTTTTTTTTTGTGGTTTTGCTACAACAAAAAAATAATTCCACTGTAATATTTAGCATCTCTGAGCAAGATAACAGTGTTTCGTTCATGAATGAATCACCCAATTAAATTATTTGTTTCAATCGTAATAACTCAAATATTTACAGTGACTTACTGCCACCTACTGGCGGTTTTAATATTTACTTTCGGAGTAACTTTTATTATTTAAATAACTAAATATCAGTATCAGTAAAAAAAAACAATTGACACATTTCGAAAAATGGCTTTAAATCAATGCCTATAAAACGTAAAAAAAAAATCTGTTTGAACTTACTGGAAAAGATGCAAGTTATTCTTCAGATTCTGTGGGAAGGTTATCAAAAACTTTAGGAGTTAGCGGTCAACGGTAGTGCACAACAACACACTCAGCAAAATATCGTCTAATTATCGTTACTGCTAAAATACCAGAAAATATTGAGATCTTTTTCAATATCGCACACTTATTATGCACTTTTATTTAATGTACTATATGTGTGCATGCATGTATTACTTGTGCACATATTCTTTTTTAGTATTTGGGATTTTTTCCGCAAATGCAAGCCAAGCTGTAAATGCACGTTTGTATTGCGAGGAAATATATGAATCAGAAAGAATTTTTATGAGGGTCGAAGGCACAGCTGTAATACTTGAGTCATGATGTGAAAGCGCAAGCAAGGGAGAAAGCAAGAATTGAACAGATGGATGGAGAGAAAGAGAGAGGGGATAAATAGAGAAGTATGTGAGGCGTTTAGGCTTGGCAGGCAAATGCAGAGGAATTATGGGGGAAAGATGGTGAAAAAGGGGTGGAGGAATGCTAGGCGAAAAGAAAGAGAACTTCTGAGAAAGTGAGAGAGGAAAAGGTTACGTAACACGAGTGGGCTCAGCTCAGACAGCGAGAATGGGAGGAGGAACAACATAAGAGGACAATGGTAAAGAAAACCTCCAGAATGAGAGAGACACAGACGTGACGGAGCAGACAAAAGAACGGGGGGGGGAAAGGAAAATCCTGAAAGTCCTGTCAACATGTGTTTATGATGGTTTCCAAATATCTAGGGGCACACATACCCAAATACATCAGCTTTTGTTAGAGGCCACAGTTGATTTGGAGATATTATGAATGATATTTATGTAAGCACAATAGCAAATGAGCGCACGGTTTATGGATGACTGACTGAAATTTGGTTCGTTTTTCTCAAAACAAATACACTTGTCTTTATCAGATCAAAAAAGACGCTTCCTGATTAGCTTGTCATTTTCTCACATACATGCGTGAATCTCAAGTCAAGAAAACGTTAACTTTTTTTGTTGGTTTGTTTTTACAGCAGTTAAAACTATCATACTAGAAATGTATGCAATACAGTGTTCCTGTCATGACACACGTATATATATATTGAAGATAGTTGGAAATAAAACAGATTTGGTGACCACTGACTTCCATTGTACGGAGAGGAAAAAACACACACACAAAAAAACACAGATTTCTCCAAATAACATGTTCCACAGAAGAAAGAGAGAATTTTGTTTTATACAAATTTTACGTTTTTGAACTGAAATATAACCTGCAATATTATCTTCACCAGCCAATAACCATTCCATATTTCAACATTCTCATATAAAGAACAAACACACTGCAAAAAATGCTTCCTAAGACTAGATCTTTTGTCTTATTTCTGGCCAAAATATGTAAAAATTGACAAATCAAGAAGGATTTTCTAGACAAGAAACCATTAGTCTTGATTTCAGAAAAAACAAGCTAAAATTAAGACTTGAAACAAGCAAAATAATCTTGTTTTTTCTGTTTGAAATAAGAATATTTAGCTTACCCCATTTTTCTAGTCTAGAAAATTCTTCTTGATATCAGAATTTTAAAATATTTGGGCTGGAAACAAGACACCAAAATCTTGTCATAGAAAGCATTTTTTGCAGTGCAACTTATGTTTTAAATATTTTTTGGCAACTTTTTTGAGCATAGACCCATAAAACCCCCATCTCCAGCAGCTCTCTGTGGATTAAAGTGGTCTTTAATTGCAGTAAAAGTAAAGCTTCCACTTGCATAGCAGCTGTGTTCCATTAAAAGCTTCCAATAATGAGTGTGGGTGTTTGGGATCAACGTTCTGGGATGCACAAAGTTTAAATTCATCTTGATTTAACTGCAGTCAGAGGTCAACAAGCAGCAGTTCCTCATGCTCTAATTTCCCAACCATCACAGCGTGATGTCATAAACATGTGCCGATAAAGACTAGTCAGAGAGTGCTGCAAATGATGAAAACGGGGCTGAGAAATAGCTTATTTAGAGCAGCATCATCTGTGTTTAACCAGCAAACGCACACCCGGAACGGATTCAAGCATGTGACAGAAGCGTTTAGAGAAACTGGAGCGTGTTTCAGTGAGCCCAAATTTGACATCCAAAATCTGCATTCACGGATGCCTGATTATTTAGGTCAAAGGTGCAAAGCCACGTCAGCAAGCTGCTAAATGGCTCCTTTTAAAATCATGTGCATTGACAAATCAACCTAAAATATTTCCAGCCAAATATATTAAATCAGATTATACACTATAAAAAATACATCTAAATATTCATTGGGCTACAGGATTTTAGCACCAGAATATTTGAATGTACGATGCATGGATTACTAACATAAGGGGGCTAAAATGCATGTGTGTCCATTAGGCAGAGCTTACAACGCTTATTCTCCGCTCTGTCTATACACACACAAAAAACAGGAAGTAGGAACAAAAAAAAAAAATGACACATAAAAGTGAAACTACTTAAAAAAACAATTTTTTATCCATCACCTGTGGTTTACTTTGATTTTAATATTAACCAAAACATCAGGGTTCTCGGTTTCACCCTCTCTATTTTCACCTACAATGAATCAGACTCTCCCTCGGGGGCCAAACAGGAAATTTAACCTCGCTGAAGTTTTCAAATTAGACCACAGCCGAGGAGGACAGCTGAAATGACTTTAGACTAGACTGCGTTGAGATCTATGATCTCACTGTACAAACAAGGTCGGACTGGAAATTAACAGTGACTCTCCACAAGGTTCGGGGCATGAACACACAGGCCTACAGTCACAAACATGCCCCCACACTCCCATGGGGCTCTAGTGAACAGGCCACATAAAGTACCAGCTTCACCGTAGTAATGGGATTAAAAAAAAAGTGTCCAAATTCACGCATTTGTGCACTTTAGCAGTGTGTGTTGAGAGGTTTACTTCAGATATGTAGACGATGCACTTTGTTAACCAAAAACACTCAACTGTTGTAGCTTTCTTTATCTAACAGAAAGGAAGGGGATATCAGATTCTGATGCTAGATGACAAAACAGCCTTATAAAATTCAAACTGCATAGGCTCCAAGAGGTCGTTTTCACATTGATGCAATAGAAGCACCGTGTTTTGGGTTCCCCTCAGATCCCTGCAGTCCTAAAATATAACTTTTTTTTTCATTTTATTCACCTAAAAACTTTATCACTACAAAAGAATCTTTTGGAGAAAGGAAAGATTCCATGAATTTTAAAGGAAATTTAAACATTTCACCCAAAATTAATTCTGTCATCATTGACTCACCCTCAAGTATTTCCAAATCTGTATGAATTTCTTTGTTCTGCTGAACACAAAGGAGGATATTTTGAAAAATGTCTGTAACTAGGCTGTTTTGGGTCACCATTGACTTTCATAGTAGAAAAACGTCGGTGACCGACAAATAGGAATCTCGCTATTCGTCGGTCACCGACGTGACGTCGAAGTGTCCGACTGAAAGGGAACAAATTCTATGGAAGTGACCCAAAACAGCCTGGTTACAAAACTTCTTCTGTTCGGCAGAGCAAAGAAATTCATACAGGATGGTAGGATGATGACAGACTATTTATTTTTGAGTGAACTATTCCTTTAAGGTGGTGTAGCGCATAATACGTCCCAGAAAAAAAGGCAATATGGGCTCAGGGAAAAATCCAACCAAGATAACGGATAGTGCAAGAAGAATGTTCAATACAAATCCAATTTATTCAATATGATCAGAACTGAGCATTTCACCCCCAAAATGTGCATGGACCATGTATTTATGCTTTATAAAGTATAACACCACTAACAACTTGCTACCACCAAATACTATTGTCAATAACCTCCCATGCACAGTATTTTATGCCTAAACTGTATCAAATCAGTTACTTAAGGTTGCAATGGAGTTACAGGAGAGATTTTGCACTCTCCTCATATGTACATGTGTTCCAAAAACGCTGTGTTAAAAGAAAAAAGAAAAAGCACTTAACATGAAGTTCAACATTCAGAAGTAACTGAAAAGAAATTCAACATTCGTTATTTTCACACACATCCGAGTGCAACAGATTATGATGAAATAAAACATGTGGGGTGGGCGCTAGATAATGATAATAAAGGAGCACTACATGATTAAAAAATTCTGCCTACATCACCAGAGAGAAGTCTAGCATTTCTATTGGAAAACCAGTTGATATTCACAACCGTCCCTAATAAGATCTACCAAATGTGCTTCATTTCACTCATTTGGAAAAGAACTGTTTGACTTACAGTTTAATATGACGCTGGTCAACATCCGCTCTGGCCAGCTCCTCCTCCTCGACGTCGCTCTCTCCTCCCGAACTGCTCTCGGTGGCGTCCGAGTCGAATTGAGCCTCAGTCGCTCGCAAATACGTGCTGCCGCTCAGATGCAGCTGCTCCAGTTCCGAAGCCACCCTGCCACCCTTCAAAAGCCGACTCAGATTATGCGCATGGGTGTCCACGGAAGTGCGAGAGCCTCTCCACGCCCCTTGGTCCGCCCTACGGCTGGACGCCGGGGTTATAGTGCGGTCCAGAAAACCAGAGAGCTGCTGTTTGAAATGCCGTTCCACCTGCTTGGCCTGCACCACCTGCAGCCGCTTGCGAAGACGCAGCAGGCGGCCTTCGATGTCCGTTTGCCTGTGTTGGCTCTGAGCAGCCCGATCCCGAAGCAGAGCCTCCAGGTTGGGAGTCGTAAGGGATGAGTCATCATGGACTGGGGAAGAATTAAGGGATGAGGGACAGTCTGCGATATTGTTACTGTTTGCTTCAACAACAGGACTCTCCGGCTCTGCTTTAACCTCCATACTTTCAGACAAAGCTGTGAGCTCCGTATGAGATGACACGCTCAAATTTTGTTGTGGCTTCACGTCGCCATTCTGTCCACTGGTTGCAAAGGTACCTGCAGACTTGGAGGACACGGATAACAGCGCTTCCCCGTTGGTGGAAGGCTGGTTGCTGTCTCCATTCACTGTGGCCACGCTGCCTTTCTCAGCCACGGCGGCGCTAGGCACGGCCACTTTCTTGGAGAGTCCGTTCACAGGCACCATGGTACTTCCAGCTCCGGCTCCGTTGACAAGGCTTTTAAATTGGCCTCCGGTCAGCTCAAGTGCGTGCCGCTTGCGCAGAAGGAAGTCACTGCCCGCAGCAGCGCTTGGGAATATGGAGCCGCTCAGCAGCCCGTGGCTCTTCAGCACCGACTGCTTGATGAGGACACCTTGCAGCTTCAGCGACTCCTTGACTGTGGTGGACGATGGCAATGATTGGACATCAGAGCACAAGTACGGTGCCAGCTTGCCCAGAGACGGGGCTTTAGACAGGGGTTCCTGCTCCTGGCCCTTGACGCTGTGGTAATGGCCGAAGCTCTGTCCGCCGTCGCCGCTGACGAGACACTTGCCGTTGGTGTGGCTACCGGCAGAGTCCGAGACCGAGTCGGAGATGAGGATGTTGCTGGCGTTGCTGTTGTTCTCGGTGCTGCCGGGGGACAGGGTGGATGAGGGAGAGGCGAGTTTGAAGCGGATGTGGCGGGCTTCGGCTGGGGCGTCGGTCAAAGCGGGCGCCATCGCAGCCATGCAGGGCCGAGGAATGGGCACGGCAGCCTGCACCTCCAAACCTTCACTCCAGCCCACCTACACAGCCTGGCTACAAAAGAAAATGAGAGATTCAGGAGGCTGCAAACCTACAGAATACTTTGAAAGTAAAGATAACCTTTAAAAATAACCTGCTGGAGAGACAAGCCACTTAAATGAGTTCTTAATTCCTAACATCTGCACCAAAATTGTCATAAAAGCCGTTTTCAACCCCGTTGCTCTTGTTTAATCATCACATGTATGACTGTATTCAATGGGTGGAGCTTGGCTTTATCCATACATGCACATTTTCAGTAACACTTTACATTAAGGTTTATTAGCTAACAAGAATGAACAATACTTCGACAGTGTTTATTAATCTTAGTTAATGTTAATTTCTGCATTTATTAATATTGTGTTTGTTAACATTAGTTACAATCAATGAACAATTTGCTAACATTAACAAAGATGAACAGTGCCATAAATGCACTGTTTATTGCTTGTTCATGTTAATTAATACAGTAACTGTTGTTATCAAATGACACCGTATTGTAAGTGTTACCGAGTTTTATTATCTTAAAAAATTTTCTTACAAGAACAAGAGTTTCAGCAAACCTCACTCTGTGGCTCAAACTTGTGGCTTCAATCCAGCTGGCCTTCAACAAGATTTTTTCTCCCCTTAACCTATTCGTTAAACATTAATAATAACCGGCTGGTGAGACGAGCTATTTAGTCCACTTATTGTCTTATAATGAAATCTGCACCTGTGTAATCTGCCTATTTACGGCTGAAACAGGAAATTCATTGGGTGGGGCTTTTTAATTCATTTTTTCACATGAATTGTCTAAGGAACGTGTTCTTCTTACAACAGGCCCTTCTGAGCTTCACATTTTTTGAGGCATTCATGAGTAAAATACCTGAAACACAACTGCAATCTCTGTCTGATAATCCTTCTCCAAAATTCAAGCCAGCAGGCCTCTAACAAGATTAGTTTTTGGCATCGCGAATATTGTTTTGGGTGGGAAAAAATCTTCGAAATAACATGCAGTGTTGAATCATTCACAGCAAAACCAGGAACGCACATTAAAAATATAAACAGGTCAATTGTGATGCCATACTGAATTTTATTTTAGTCTCAATACACTGAATAAGTAGGAAAATAAACAGACCAAATGATAACTTGTGATAACAGTGTAAACAGGAGTCTTTGTTATCAGTATTTCATAGATATGAATTTATCTGCCCTGATGCTTTTCAGTAAAAAGGGAATGAAAACTCATTGACCTCGGACCATAGTCGTTAGTAGGGACGGACCTACTCTATTCAAGCTTATATAAGAGCAAGCCTCCTCATTGGTCCCCTCCTCCTCAGCAGGCCATCTGTGTCAACGGAATTAGGGATATGCCTTTAGGCCTCAACAGATAAGAGACTATCTCTTCATAAGTACATGTAGAGATGCTTGGTCTCATGAATTTCCATGTACAGTCCATACCTCAACTCCAACACAAGCAGCTGTAGGGTATTGCACTACTATCAAAACACGTCAGTGTGGCTTCATTATTATTATAATAGCCACTGCATCATCACAGGATGCATATTGATATGCTGACCGAAGGAGGAGAACGATGATATTTCATTTTCCTGATTTAGGCCTATTACTTGCCAGCCTTCTTAAAAAGTACAGTACAGTCACAGCTTGTGCAATTGTTAATTAACGGCTGTGAATGAACACAAAAGCAGTTATTTTACTGTATGTTGTTTTTGTCTCTGCTTTGTAAAATGCCTTGAACATCTGCTAAAGACACTATATGAAGTAAATATATTATTAACAAAGTTATTATATTTTTCCTTTTATTAAAGAAAAAGATTGAACAATACAAAAATATTAGTAAGTAAATCCAAACACACAAAACATTAAGGCAACCTTACATAGTAAAACAGTACTAAAGGGAAAGAAACTTTTTTTTTTTTTTTTTTTAAAGTCTGTAATACTAAAGTAAATATAGATCAAATAAATAAATGTAAAAAAAATTATATATACATATATATATATAAAATAAAACAAATTTATTAACAGTAGTAACTCGGTCAACTGAATGACGTGATGAAATGGACTGCGTGGTCATGTGATGTCAACATGGCGGTGCCCATGAGGGGGCGACCCGCTCTATCTAGAAAACAACCGCTTTTTCTTGAACACTTTTAAATTACAGTTGGGAGATGTTAATTAGCAACTAATTAATGTAATCTTTAATCTGCAAGGCTCAAACAAACCGAGGTGTCTGTACACTGCGAGTTATGGAGTTTTACAGCCCTAACTAGGTTAACATGTCAAAGTAGTAAACATGACTAATCCGGTTAAGTTTTAACGAAGAACGGAAGCTTAATGAACCCACGTTTCTATGTTCGCGCTAAAAAACTACGTTAGAACTAAAATAATTGCGCGTTTTCTACGCATGGCTGCGATAACAAGTGAACTCCTCTAGTACACACAATACAGGAAATACCGGTAATGTTATAATACACACCGATAATATAATAGGTTAACGTCGAGTTAGTTTATAAAACCTCCCGTACTAAAACTATCAACGCACAAGTGCAGCGTTCCGCTTTAACGAGCATATTCTGACCAGAACATTCACACCACTTCCGTGCATTAATGAAGGAGCCTTTCAGCTCATACTACCAGACGCAGAAGCTCATAAAATACCATGCATGACGTTTTTAAATGCATCTTAAGCCTGTGAGTGTTACAAATGTTTAGTATGCTCTTAAATGGCCTTGCGTTACGCAAGTCGTTTTAACCAGCAATTTGAACGCGAACCGGCTTCAAACTGATCCTACATAACTAAGGCTGTGAGTTGTATCATCAAACACGAGGAAGATAATACAGGTCTGTTATAGTTAAAATAAGGTGGGGGGATATACATAGGCGCGCGGATGAGTTTATAGCATGATAAAGTACTAGCCTTAAAGCGATCACGCACGCCTTTAAAACCCTATTAATAAAATGACACATTAAATTATTGCAAATACAGTAATTAATGGGAAAATGAGTCAAACTGGAAGCTCAGACAGGTTTATGTAACATAAGCGCTGCTGCTCGAGATCGTCCACTAACAAAGAAAAAGGAGGAACCTACCACGTGACGGGCGCGCGATCCGAGGGAATTTCAGTAACTATTCCACCGACCTTTGGCTTCAATAGCACAATAATGTCACCAAAGCACGAAACAAGCCGTTTGGTCAGGCAACCCCGCCGCCTTCGCCATATCCGTTCGTGAAAACCACCCCGGTTTCAGGAACCCTTTTCGTTATCGGCTCCGGAATCACGAAATGGGCGATACTAGACAACACCTTGCTGCTGCCGTCCCCTTCAGTGGATTATGGATAGCAAATGTATATTTTTTCTTTATATTATGAACCGATGTTATGCTCAGATACGAGTTCTTTTCATAAACGCCTTTATTTACAGATTTATTTACGGTTTCGAGATCATTTTCTCATCGTTGCAGGGAGAAACGCACGAAAGATGGCGCCTCGTTCGTCTCCCTTGGATTTGAGCCCTGACAAATACAGATGCAGAGCGTGTAGCGAGGAGCCTGTAGGCGGGAGACATTCTCACGCCCGCCGCTAGAGCTGCGCTTCACAGACCTGCCGCTAGAGGGGGACGGTGGACGCACAGAAATGTAATGCTTAGAAAACCAAAAACAGTAGACAAAAACTATAACCACCAACATAAAAGTGAAACAATGATATAAAGTAAAAAAAAAAAAAAGAGGGGTGGGAGCTATATCAAAGTATATAAAAAGTATATATTTATATTGTTAACAATGAGTTTTTCTAATAGCGTCTATGGGAGGGTTTGTAAATTTGACTTCGTTCTCTCTTCTTGACTACCTTTATTGGTCTCTAAAATGTCATGGAGCAAATGGGAATGCAAAATATATATATATATTTATTTATGGTTCTCTCCCATTCAGTACTCTAGAAGTTAATGCAAAAGGTCCAATTTTTTTATAAAAACAAAAGAGAGGAATGGAGTTGAATATTTGAGTCTGTGAATGTGGAATTTAGCAAGAAGCAAAATCAGATTCACTACAGCTGCTTTCTTTTAGATTGTTCATCTTCAATAAAACACAGCACTCCTTCCAAAACATGGCACATTCATTATAAAATTTTACTCCTAATGAAACATAAAAAATCTTGCCAAAAGAGATGAACAACGGTTTCATCAGAGTCATCGCAACACTGAAATGTACTCGTATTGTATTTTTTATATGTGTACTTTCCGCCAAGCTCAACCTTGGGACCAGAAGTAAAATATTCAAATAAATATTTAATTTATGAATGAATAACTGATTTAAATATTAATTTTATTTTTTTTTTGCCTATAATTATGCTCATCCCTTTAACTTTAATTATGCTCATACACACACATAAACATATATATATATATATATATATATATACATTAATATTTGAAGTGGATCAAAACCTTTCATCGACGTTTTCTTAAAACCTAAGACAAAATTGCATTCTTAG
>JAUMHP010000062.1:2589907-2600935 GCA_032361065.1 Enteromius trimaculatus | reverse complement strand
AAATAAAGTTACCTTCTATTTATTTATTTATTTATTTTATTTTATTGTTTATGAGAACTTGATAGCAATAAAAAAGAATGTAGCAAGTGTCAGATACATTATTGTTTCATAAGCCTCTTTAACATTATACGATTATATGTGTGTGAATTTGATTAATTAGGTCCAAGTCGCAGGTTTAGACGAGTTGTTGAAACAATTCAAGCCCAGTTGCTCAGTGCTCACGATCAGCCCATGACCCAAACTCTTTCAGGTAAGAACAGACACATATCACAAATTCTTTTGCACGCTTCCACTCTTCCATAGCCTTTTTTCGCTCCACGCTAGATGAGAAGAACGGCCGCCCTCCTAGAACACCAACCAGACAGAACTCCCGGCGCTCAGAGGGCGGAGCCGACCGCTGCGAGTGGGTGGAGCGAGGAGAGGGCGGGGTCTTACTCCAGCGCAGGGGGTCGGGAAGAGAACGAACCCGCCTACTTTCTTCCAGTGGAACACAATCACAGCCCTGAGCCTGAAATGTTGTGAATAACAGTAATCCATCGAGATACGAGCCATGATACGAGACTACTCAAACGTTTCCTTCCTTATCCCCTTCTCACCTCAGAACAGCATGATGGTAAAATGTGTTTTTTGAGAGTCTAACGAAACCAAATACTGATACACATTGGGATGCATCAAAGCGAGAACCGTCTCCACTGAACAGACGGATAAACTTCTGGGATCCAAGAAGCACCTCCTAACGTTCTTCTGAAGCGTATTTAATTTATCATCCTGAACAATGCTTTGATTTATGCTGTATTTTCTCTCATGTGATTTGGATGTAATGTGCAAAACTTGAGTTTATAATGACATTCGTGATAAGGGAAGGTTTCGGTTGGGGGTAGCACACCATCTGTTCCTTACAGGCCTGGTATCCGTTTCAGCAATCCAGTAATTATAGCAACAGAGACGTTAGTCCAATTTAGTCTAAATTTTTTATCCTCAGAGAAAACACGTAGAGATCCAGATCCAAAAGCTATTAGCACCACGAGTCTGCTCAGTCATATGCAATAAAAATCAATAAGCTACAAAAGATTCAGTTTAACAAAGCTGCACATGCTGAATCTTTTAAAACATGATTACCTCCTTGAGCGGACAGACTCATGATGATCTTATGACCTACCGTTGCTCACCAGCCCCGTGTCGACTTCATTTCCACTCTTCATAGAAATGCTGCATGCTAAGTAACGTCAAGCCCCTAATGCCTGATCATGATTGTAAAACATTGCAGATCTAAATTCACTTTTTTGGCAGCTCAAACTACGAGAGGATTCCCATGGCAAGAGGTCCCATGTAGAGTTTCCCTTTTAGATGCCAAATGGAACGGGAATCAATTTGAAATGTGAAAAGATGCTCATTCCGATTCTCTGTTGCTGCAAGACTTTTGGTTGAAGCCAACCAAGTGAATGTCGTTGACTATTTTATTAGTGAATTTTGGTTGATTAAAAATAATTTATTTGTACATTACTCCTGCGAATTCAAAAATGGCCATTAGGTGTACATATGTATGTTTAAGAAGGAATTGAATGTCTGAGGTATTAAAATACATATTTTGGGGGTATAGCAACTTAAGTTCACTTTTCTTTCAGACAGGAAAACGTCTGCTTTGTCGGTTTTAAAACTGAAAGAAAATTAGGAAATATTCTGTCGATAGAATCATTTAATGGTTCCTGAACCCTCCCCACTACCTGTCAATCAAAAAGATAGCCACACCCCAAACTCACACCACTGGTTGAGCCAAAGTTGCCTTTTTATTAAAATTTCCCCTACATGCACTCTTAAAAATAAAGGGACTTTTTATGGTTTCATTAAAGGAATAGTTCACCCAAACAGGCATATTTTATCATCCCCAAGCAATCCTAGGTGTATATCACTTTCCTCTTTCAGACGAACAGTTTTTTTTTTAAATCAGAGCCGCTTTCCACAAGCATTACCAGGCTTGAAAGAGATACATTTTTAAAAAACTCTGACTCTGTCCGTCTGAAAGAAGAAAGTCATATACACCTAGGATGCCTTAAGGGTGAGTAAAATATGGGCTAATTTACACTTTTCCTTTAAGAACTTTTAACACCCATTAAATCATTCCATTCCACAAACGGCTCTTTAGATTACTACAACAGTCACACCAAGAACAAAATTGTTATTTTAACAACAAAACTGGTTCTTCTATGGCATCGCAGCAAAAACACCCCTTTATTTTTAAAGAAAAAAGCTGGAACAGAAGAAAGCATTTCAAATCCCCGCCCCGAGCATCACAGAAAAGAGCTCTCCTTTGCTTGTACGCCGATACACAGTATTACCGCAACGAGAGCGAAAGAAAGACTTCCTCTGGACATTATCTGATGAGGAAAAGGTGCTGTACCTTGCGACCTAAAGAGGAAATTGAAAATTGAAATGTATTTGAAGCAAACTAAGCCATTGTCTAGGCCACGGACCTTGCTTGCACCATCACGAAATATGTACATTCACATCAATTTGTCTCTAATTATGATTATGATACAGTATAAAATATGAACCTGATCTCTTTGTACAGCACTGCTTTGTCACTGGGCTTCCGTGCAGCGGTTATGCAACTGATCCAGCGTAATATATTGGAAAGAGGGACACTCTCTGTATAAACGGCTTCTCTGCTCAACAGTTGTCATGAATCCTGTAAATGTGATCCAGTTTTGTGTCTCTGTGAATTTTTTTTTTTTTACTATTTATTTATTTATTTATTATATGGAAATCGGCACTAAAAGACTTAATTCTATCATGTGACCGATCTTATCATATTTTCTAAGCAAGGTTTCCAGTTTTGGGGAAGCAAACCGTGATCACTGACCAGTCCAAATCTAAAGAAATGCACTGTCCATTTATGCTGCAAGAAAACAATAGCATAAGTATGATATTTTTGCATCATAGGTAATGGCACAACTATTTGGACATATCATAACTTGTATTGCCTTAGCTGGCTATCAGTTGGTTAACATCAGTATATGTATTTTAACAGGGCAAAATGACTTAAAACAGCATTACCAATGCAATATTGATTTTCTTCATGTTAAAACTGGCCAGGTTTCAGTTGCTTTTCTATCTGTATGTACGTATGCGTGCATTATATCAGTGAATATATGTTGACATCTCATTCATGATCGTTTGTGCGCAATGTGTGTTCACGATGCACAGAGAGTCATATGGATGAGTGCTCTGCATGTGCTTTGAAAGTAAACATCAGTGTGTGTGTGGACGTGCAGTTGGAATGCTTTATGCTATTATGCACGTGTGTGTGTGTGTGTGTGTGGGAGAGAGAGAGGGAAGCGAAATGGATTGAGGATGGTCTACTACGTAATCAGTTTAATAGGCGTCAATAAAAATAATCCACAAGGTTTACAAAGCCACAGCTCTGTGTTGTTGCTCATATGGATGTGTTATTTATGTATCATTCCAAGGTTAGGTAAAATGTATAATATGGTTGTAATAGCATTTCCTTTTGTGACCCTGGACCACAAAACCAGTCTTCATTTGCTGGGGTATATTTGTAGCAATAGCCAAAAATACATTATTTGGGTTATCGATTTTTCTTTCATGGTTAAAATCATTAGAATATTAGGTAAAGATCATGTTCAATCAATATTTGTAAATTTCATACCGTAAACATATTAAAACTTAATTTTTGATTAGTAATATGCATTGCTAAGAACTTCATTTGGACAACTTTAAAGGTGGTTTTCTCAGTACTTTGAACCCTCAGATTCCAAATTTTCAAATAGTTGTATCTCAGCCAAATCTTGTCCTATCATAACATCAATAGAAAGTTAATTTATTTAGCATTCAGTTGATGCATAAATCTCAATTTGGAAAAATTGACTGGTTTTGTGGTCCAGGGTCACATTTATGTATTTGAGCATATATTAAAAACCACAATTTAAATTAAAATACATATCGTACTGCCTTATAAGATATTTTTTTTACATTTAAAATGACAAAAACAAGAAAAAATCATTACACTTTTTGCGTAGTTCATTTTTCACATTGTTTCTTTTGGATACTGAATTATAATTAGTCTACCTTGAATATAGCCTACTTATTCATAGCTACCTATCAATCGCTTTTAACAATACAGATTGTAGCAAAGCCCTGAACATTATCAAACAGGAGAATAGAGTGATGCAGAATATCGCGTGTTGTTTGTGTAGGGTTAAAGTGGCTCTGATTTGCAATCGCTGGTATTTCCTTCAGGAAATGCTAATCTTTTTTTTTTTTTTTAATTAGACTACTCAAAGCCCAAATGGAACTTTTCCCATTTGCTATTTATTCTGGTACGTGTTTCATACGCATCTTAATTGGCTAAACTTAAATTAAATGCCCTTAAGGGTATTAGAGGTTTTTTTTCACCTATTGATTGGCCTTTCATCGAGCTGACGGCTGGTGCCGTGTTCTTCTGTCACCTCTGGATGTCAGTGATCTGCTTGTGGTTATTATAGAGATACAGACAGCGCCACCCAGCGGTCACGGTCAGAGTGACATCCTCGCATATTTACATTGAACAAGTTCATATTTATTTTACCATACCGTGTCAGCTAAGCGTGTGGTGCCTGTGTGGTTTTTTCCCAAAATTTTCAGAAGCTAACGGATTAATTCTGGACTTGACATAATTAACACAATAATACAGGCTAACTCTCTGGCAATAACACTCAGTGTGTAATGTTTTTTTGTGCACACGATGCCCCGAAATAATGCTATCGAGCTCATGTAGTTTTGAGATTAAGTCTACACTGAAACGCCTGGAGTCTGTCCAGTTCCATAATTTAAATGTATAATAATGCACTGATAATATGTGTCAATGAACATTCAAAATAGAGGTAGAAAGGGCAGCTCAAAGCGATGCACTTATTACACACCATCACTTCATGCATGATAATTTGTTAGTAAATTATGCATATAATTACAAAAAAGGCACAGAACTGTTTTTTTTTAAATAGTGCTTTCTTCTAAGACATAATATAAAGTGCATATTGAAATATTGCAGATTAAATTTCACAATTACAGTAGCATGTTGGATAAAACATTATCAAAGGTGCAAATACTGAAATAATATTTGAATGCTTGACGTAATATAATTCACTTTGCTGATATATATATTTGAATATATTTTGGAATATATCTTACTCTTTGAACTCTTTTATCAATACGATACAAGATTTTATCAATGTGGAAAAATTAGGTCGAAAGTAATCTAAAAATAGTTTAATTAAATATTCCCTAAAATGTGTAATGTAATGGATTATGTTACTGACTACAAGTTTTGTCATCAAGTAAGTAATCTACCCATATTTGGTTGTGAACTCTATACTCCATAACTATTTTTATTTATTTCATTCAATCATGACTGAATAGACATAACCACATCAGATTAAGTCAATAAAATTATTTAAACTCTCCTAATTTCCTTTCAATTTCAAAGGCTAGTGGAAAGCTTGCTATAACTGTATTATTACAATGCCCTTTCATTCTGAGTGGGGCAGCAGTTTCGTTTAAGCCAAAAATCATTAGGATATTAAGTATAGGTTGAGCTCCATGAATATATTTAGGAAATTTACTACCATAAATTTATAATTTTTAACTGTGATTTTATTTTAAATGTTATGATTTATTTATTTATGCTCAAATCTCAACCAAACATTGCCCTATCCTAACAAATAATACACCAGTGCAATGCAATACACCTATTTATTCACCTTTCAGATGATGATGAAATCTCATTATAAAAAAAACCGAGCCTTACAACTGCTTTTGTCGCATGTAAACATATGTTAAATGATTTGTCACCCCGTTCATGGTCATTGTCAAAGGTGCGGGGGGACGACTTTACCACAGCAACAACACTAACAGCCCACGGTGACGCTGTTTTCAGTCGTGCATCTGCGAGCGTCTCCCCCTTCTCTCGTCTCTGACCATTTTGGTTGATAAGAGGGAGCAATGTGTTCCGGGAACAGCTTCTGTTCGAGGAGGTGAGGTGGACCAGAGTATGATAGAGAGACAGAGGGGAGGGAGAAGGGAGAGAAACAGCCGCCTTCAAAAATGGCGTCTTCGAGGGAAAATGACTAATATTATGAAAAAGAGAGGCCTTGAGCTCGACGGATCTGCGCGCAGCGTCGCTTTTAGACAGCGTTGAGTCGAAGGGAAAGGAGCGGGATTTACTGAAAACACATCAGCAGCAGCAGCAGCAGGAGCACCATCTTATTTTGATGCGTCGACGCGGGGCTAGCCCGCGCTGCTAGCTCGCGACAACGCTGTGCGTGGAATTTAAATGTCGCGTTTGCTATTCTTTTGCGATATCGTTGCATGCTTTATATAGCAGTCGTTTAACGCCCCTTGCATATTTCATACAAGTAAAGCAAGGGGAGGAGAAACAAGGGAAAGGACGTATACGGTCATATGCGTAATTTATCGGTAACCAGGTCAAACCGAATTCTTCGCAGCCCGCCAGGAGCATGGCATTACTTGATCTGGTTTTAAATGAGAAAAGGCTGAAAAGGAGGTGAGTTATTTCTTTGGAGGTGGTCGGTGAACACCCCCTCTATCGCGCACTCATCTCCTCCCCTCCATTTCCCTCTCCCTTTTCAATATGCTATTTTTCACTCTTATGGACTTGGTCGTCTCTCACCAGGAAGAATGATTAAAAACTGACAACGGGGCCGCGATCTTGCTGTGCAGAAGAGAGTTTTGCACCGAAACCGTTCGCTCGCAGCATCGTTATTGCGAAGCGATGGACAGAAATTACCCTGGAGCTGGCTTCGGTGATCTGGGCGCAGGAGCCGGATGGAGCTACGAGAGATCAGCCAAAGCAAGGTAAGCATGCAGCCATGCTGAAAACACAGAACGATGTCCGCTGTTTGGGACAAAACAGACCGTGCAAACCCGTGCATTTGCATCTGACTCTGACGATGCATTTGCGTAGGATGTCAGAAGGTATTAGTGTAGCTATTGTTATTCAAATAAGAGAGGGATTGCAGCTTTGGAAATTCAAGTGTGATTGATGGACTAATGTGCGGTTTGGGGAGGAGGAGAGGGAAGAAAAAAGGTGGGGGGGGGAGTCTGCTCGCACGATTTTAGCACAGATCCCCTCGTAGATTCATTTAGCATCCCCGATGAACGAGGGGCTCGCTCGGGTCAAGTCTAACGTTAGCGAGAAAAGATCGCCTCCTATTTACCTATTTGCAACACTCGAAACGATCCCGTTGATTAAAACGCAATTAATCGCAGCGGATGCATTTGAAACGCAGGTGTGCGATTATAGCGTTTTGCTGAAAAGTGTTCCTCGTTGGTTTATTAATCGTGGAAACAATGCTACGCGGCCTCTGATGATGAGGGGCTACGCTCCCATTCAGCTGACGTTAGCTAACCTCATCATGCTATTGTCGCATGTGGGCCTAGTACTGATTTCAACTCAAATAAACGTTTTAACACCCATGTTAGGTTTTACTTCAGGCCAGCGGAAATAATAAATAAAAACGCCCATCATTTTCTGTTCGGGAAGCTAGCTGTCGTGCTTGTTCTTCTGAAGATGGGAGCGACCTGCTCTGCTTTGCTAACGAGTTAGCCTCCGATGCTAAGCTCACTGTCACACATTAAGACGTGAATTTCGGCCAATAAATCATTGCTTAGATAAAACAACGCGGCGTTTTATTTTATGTCTTTTATTAAATAGGCATAATTAGTCTTGGCAAAGGCGTATTTCAAGTACTTTACTGAAATTATTGTTTTGCATACAGTACACGCTCAAGGCAAAATAATAATAAAAACACATTTATAACAAATTATAATATAGAATATGCCTTTATTTATAGCAAACGCATTCATTTATAGTATTTATAGTACAGTGGCTGGATGTAGTCCATTTGGCACATTGCATTGATTTGTTTTATTTGTGAGTATAATTATAATATCTGAGTATAATATATTTAACATTCTTTCCAGGTGAATAGTCTTCCTATCTTAATATATGGGAAGGAGAATGATCTAGATCCAGATTAAAATAGCTTATTATGTTTCTGTTGTGCAGAATAATAATGATGTTAATCGTTTACAGAATATCAGAATATTACTGGGCAGTTTGTGATGGCATGTAGTTCAAATTAAGATTTGTTTTTGTGTGTAAGTTCAATATCTCAAACATGCTCTTTAGGTTTATTATAGTCTATGGTTGTTTATTGTATAAGGACGTTTATTATCTTAATATCTGAGAAGTGTTCTGCATGAGATTGCTGTGGTTGATGGATAAGATAAGGGTAAGTTAGGATTTTTCAGTTCCAGATGTGTAAATATTAGAGCGCACCAATAAAAGTAATTATGTCAGATATTACAAATCTACATATTAAAAATACTTAACAGCCCATTATAAAAGCTGGATGACTGTTATTTTTGAGTTCTTAAAGTCAGTAAACAACAACAAATAAATATTAAAAGGCTGCTCTTTTCACAACACGCTTAAAATATTTTATTGTCTGATTTTATTATATAATTAGTTTTTGTCAGATCCTCAGGTCTTTCAGAGGAACATGAATCCACTTCAGATTATACGTTTTACAAGATTATTCATTCCAAATTATGAATTTTATACTAATTAGAAATTACAAAACCTAATAGAATTGAATTACAAGTTAATTATACCAGTATAATACCTTTTACAAAATTACTACTTAAATATTGCTCGTTAACGAACTTGGTTATTCATTAGTTACTGTATAGAGATTACAATAGGGAAACTGTAAACTGTTTAATACTTGCTTCAAGCATCATTTACAGTTAATTCTCAGTCCAGTGCTCTGTTGATCTTTGGTTTTGTCAGCTTGGTGTACGGCAGTTCTAGATCATCACATCCAGAGTCTGAACTTCTTCATCGCCAAGCCTACGCCACTCCTCATCCCCTGCAGGGTTATGCTACCAATCACCATCCTGGTGGATCTGGCCAGGGTGGGGCTTGGGGTGCAGCTGGAAGGAGCCTGGGTGAGTGACATTACTTTGATTTTACGTTTAAACATCTGGTTTGGTTTCTTTGTATCTTGTTGATGTGCATAGCACCACAGCACTTGTGGAATATCTCGTTTTTATTTATGATGTATGCTGATCATTTATTGATATTGATAAGTGATCACAGGATATTGTTAATCACGGCAAGTCCAGAAAATTGATTTGTTGAAAAATGTGCTTGATTGATTTGCAGCAAAGGATTCATAAGTCAGGACCAGGCTTGTCAATCATCATACCAAAATTTCAGTGGTACATAGCAAAGTCATCTATGTAAATATTAATTAAAAAATATTTAAAAAAAAAATCGAACAGTAATAAAAATGAAACGCAAATAAGAAAAATTACAATTTTCCAATAGATCAGATTAATAGATCAAAAATAAAAAATTAAAATTAGTCAGTCAATATTGATAATTATCACTATAAATGTCAAATCTTTATTTATTTGAAGTTAAAAGCCACATTTTTTTCTCTAAAGTGAACGTTAATAAAATCAGACTGTTAATTGTCCTTAACAAAATAAATATTTTAACAGAATTTTTTTTTATAGTGCATTAGGTTTAGTGCATTTTCTAATGAATGACATTGTTTTAAATCAAGAAACAGGGTTGCTTTGCCTTATAATATTAATAATAATATTACTTTCTTGTGCCTTAGAAATACACATATTATAATAGTAGTAGTTGAGTTAGGATGCAGATGCAAATTTTTGTTCATTATCAAAATCAACATTTTAACATCTGTAACATCTGTATAAATTGTTGCAACCTTACATATATATGATGACATTTATTTATTCTACATTGGTCTTTCATAGTTGGTCTTTTACATTTAAATCACAATAATCACAGTTAATACCATGCATATAGCACATCGATTATACCTTGATACTTTGACTGAGAAGCAGGTCTGATTACATTCAGTAATTGACTAATACATTCACAAATTGATTGTTTTTACATCAATACTCCACAAAGACAAGTATGTTGACCAAGAAATGCATGTGAATTAGAGCATGCACATAAGATGTGTGGGTTTACAGGGTTAGTTCACCAAAAAATTTAGTCATTAATTCCTCATTCTCATGTCGCTCCAAACCCATAAGACCTTAGTTCGTCTTCAGAACACAAATTAAGATATTTGTGATTAAATCAGAGAGGCATCTGACCCTCCATAGACAGCAACACAACTGAAATGGTCCAGAAACTATCCTAGTGTCGCAACAGAAACTTGCGACACTAGGATATGGGGCTGAAATGATTCCTCGAGTACCGCAAGAAATCGTCTGCCGCCTTACAAAACAATGAATTCTGGTAAGATCATTTGTCCAACTTTGACCAGCTGCCTTTCAATCACATGTGCCATCAAAGTACCGTGAGAGCAAAACGAGAGCAGTCGCACAGGTCAGGTGCTGCAATGGATGTTATGAGAGGCTTCACTACTCTGAATAAACTGCTTATATTTGAAAAAGGTCCTACAAAACCAAGATACAAATAATAAACATCATATCCGGAGACCTATAAGTGTCCGACCTGACACGCTTTTCAGCGCGACTCACCATGGCAGCGAGAGTGTCGAGGAGACTTGAAATCAGGTTAACTTTATGGTAATGACGCGGTTCGACGGCAACCAGTCAGAATGCAGAAGTCCACCGCTTGGCAGGACGGCAAGAGCGAATTTTGACGCTCTCATCGGCGGCGGTGTTAACGCACACTATACGGTTACACTATACCGGAATATTTATCAGCTTATGCCACGACTACTTATCAAAAGAATGAGTTTACTGTCAAAAAAGTTGTGCATTTCTTACTGTATGATAATTATATTTTACCTAATGTTAATATTAAAAATGTTATAAATATCATCAATAAATAAAATGTTGATTTAAAAAAAAAAAAAATCAATTAGTTGTTAATTTTAAGAGACATGTCTTATTTTCTCTAGCATATTTAATATTGCTCTTTAATTAAGCAAAAAT
>JAUMHP010000062.1:2547808-2581918 GCA_032361065.1 Enteromius trimaculatus | reverse complement strand
AGTGACTGGAGCTGGACTGGACACTCAACTGGAGATGTCCCTAAAGAAACAGCAACAGCACCAACAACAACAACAACAGCACCAACAGCAACAACATCAGCAACAACAACAACAGCAGCATAAACAACCACATCAACAACAACCACAGCAGAAGAGCAACAGAACTGTAAGTGATGGAGGAAGAGGGAGTTCAGAGCAAACACATTCCCATCCTCACCATCACCATGATTCTCTGGGATCAGTGGTGCATTATGGCCGAGGTGACCCGTATTCCCAACACTCCATTCCACAACACTCCACCTCCCACCATCAACACACTCCACATACACCCACCCACCCCCACCTTCACTCCCACCCGCACATGGATCTTCAGAAAAAGCCTCAAGATTCAGGAGATATGAGTTACATACGCAAGACACCAGATGTGCAGCAACATCACCATCAGCACCAACAGGCACATCAACAGCAAACTCAACATCATCAGTCGCATCCACAACAACATCAACAACAACCACAGCAGCAACAGCGTCACTCCCAGTCACAGTCGCTTATGGACTCTCCTACTGACCAGTCCCATCAACCCTCTCATTTGTTGCAGTCTGTGTTGTCCCACACTCGCAGCAAGATAGACCCTCAGCAACAGCAGCATTCTGTAAGCCAGCAGGCCCTTATGGAAGCCACTGGGGGAGTTGTGTCAGCAGAGACCCATTCCCAGCCCCAAACATCCCAGCTCCAACTCCAGCTTCAGTCCCAGGCTATGGAAGCAGCTGGTCACTATGGTCATAGTACCCAGCAGCAAGACCAGAGCCGCCCTAAGTCTAACACAGTCTCTTCACTAGACATGCTGGAGCATTCCCTCTCTCGGACATCTAGCCAAGAAGGAGCAATGGTGGATGAAAGGACAGGAGGTGAAGGAAGCCGGGGAAATTCTGGAACAGGAACTGCAGGAAGTGTAGAAAGGCGTCAATCGCAGGAGCAGCAAAGACTTTCATCTCACCACCCAACACAGCACCATGCCTCAGAGTTACACTCATATCTTCCTGAACCAGACATGAGTTTATCGACAACTTCCCATGGACACCACCTATCCCACCATCACCACCAACAGCAACAATCGTCACAAGGTCCTCAACATCCCAACTCCCACCATCAACACCCTCACTCCTCTCATCCTAATCAGCAGAGCCATCATCACCTTCCTCCGCAGGCCTCCTCAGCAGCTTCTCAGCAACAAGAGCAGTCTCATACCTCCCAGATTCCGCAACCTCAACTTGAGCAGCATCAAGGAGAGCCCCAATTTGACACCAGGAATTCAACAGTGAAATCAAGTCAAAACCAAAATCAAAGCCAACATAGCCAGAGGTTTGTTCCTTTAACATCCATTTGCTTTCCTGATGCTCTTCTCCCAGATGAGGACCGCTCATTTTTTCCCGGAATGGAGGATATGTTCTGCCCAGAGGAGTACAAGTCCACTTGTTCAGGAGGACCTGGGCAGGGCCAAGATGGGGTTGCACCTGGCCAAGCAGTGCAGGAAGGAATGGATGGAATTAAAACAACACCAGGAGGAGGAGACAATACAGGTCCGAGTTACGATATGCTTGGCCATCACAGTGACCAGGGGTATGGACAATATTGCCATGATCTTTCAGAACCTGACAATGGAACCATGCATTTGGATTTAGACTCGCTGAAGACTCATGAGCTCCCATCTACAGTCAACACAGAGCAACTTGGATTAATCCAATCTCAACCAGCCAGCCTTGGGATGGGCACACCTGGAACAGTGGGGGAGGCATCTAGTGCCAAAATGGGAGGTACTGGGGGATCTGGGTCTGGATCTACGGGTCTTTCTTCTCCCATCTTTTGTTCCTCTCGCCCAAAGAAGCTACTAAAGTCGAGTTCCTTCCATCTGCTTAAGGAAAGACCTGATCCAAATTCCTTGCCCAAGAAGAGCTATGCACAGGAGTATGAATTTGAAGATGATGAGGATAAGGCCGATGTCCCAGCTGACATTCGCCTCAACAGCCGAAGCCGACTTCCTGATCTGATACCTGACCTTGTGTCCAGTTGTCGCAAATCAAGTGGTGTGGGAGGGGGAACTTTAAGCCCTTTAATGGGTGATCTAGATTTTGGATACCCATCTCTTGGTCCCCCTCCGCAGTTGATGCCACAAGATGGGCCGAAGAAAAGAGGCAGGAAGCCCACAAAGCCTAAAAGAGAAGGACCTCCAAGGCCACGTGGCCGACCACGTATACGCCCATTGCCAGAACCTCAGCACTCTAGGGGTATGATGGGAGAATATGGAACAGGATATGTTCCTGAAAGAGGCAGAGGAAGAGGAAGAGGCAGAGGCAGAGGCAGACGGGATGAATCTATAATGGACATTGAGATGGCCAATAAAGACCAAAATCAGATGTATCAGCAGCAAATGCATCACCAATCACAACAGCAGCCACAGCATCAAGAGCCTATCAAGCCCATCAAGGTAAGCTGTTCAAATTTTGTAACTATAATCACTTTAAAATGTACTCACTAATAATTTTAGAGAGATTGACATGAATTCAGACATTCATAGATTACAGCGGACTATATATTGGGAACATTATCGAGCGATAGTGTAGTTTTTATAAGTATTGTTCAGTATTGGATATTTAATTCTGCATGCTCATTTCCCTCTATGAGCCATGAAATTAAAATAATTGCTTGTTTCTTAGTGTTTCTCCCAGTGCAGAAAATGTAGACGGTATAGCAGAATTCAATCATAAAAATGGAATTTACTGTATAACACAGTAATAATAATCCAAAATAAATGCACAACACAGTATTTCTGAAAAAGGTATTTCTATTCAAACTCTACACTGCTCAAAAATTAAACAAATAAATCTTTCTCTCTCTATATATATATAAAATCAATAAATTACAAATGCTTTTGATTTTATTAAAATATAGTTATAATATTCATTAAATGTCCATCTATTAAAACGGAATTCAAAAACTCTATTGAAAACACAGAATTAGATAAAAATACAACTAAATGTAAGGGGAAAAAATGTGTTGCATAGGGCTCTAAATAATTATTTTTGTTAAACTTTAAATAAATTGCTGTTATACTTTGCATGATTCATGCCTTTTTAATTAATACCAATTAAATAAATAATTTTCTATAATATCTTGTTTCCCTTTATTAGATAAAACTTCCTATTGGAACCATGTCATCTTCTGATGCCTTGTTACGGACAGACTCCTTGTCAGGCACTGATCCGGCTCTCTCAGATGGTTCCCTAGGTTCAGCACCCTCTTTGGGATTGAGTCCTGGGACTCCTGGAGTGCCTGACATGATCAGACCTCAAGACAAGAAGTCCAAATCCCAAGAGGTATGAGAATACAGTGTAGAGTTGTGTTCATGAGTGTATATATTTACGTTTTTTATCTAACTGTAAATTCTTTGCTTTATTTTTAGTTGGAAGAGAAAGACTCCGAAAAGACTGGCTTCGTTGCCTCGTTTCTGGATTTTCTTAAGTCTGGAAAAAGGCCATCAGGAATGTCAACGGGCTCAGCTGACAGCGCTGGAATTGAAGATGCTTCTCCTGGGAAAAGTGGAGGCATTCGCCCACTATCTCCTCAACCTCCACCTCCCCCAGCAGCTGCAGCCGTGTCTGGATATGGAGATGGTGAAAGTGATGGAGGACTGTCTTTGGGTGGCTGTCCTAGCCCATGTAAGCGCCTGGATGAAGAGCTGAAAAGGAACCTTGAGACATTGCCCTCCTTCTCATCCGATGAGGAGGATTCCGTCGGAAAGAACCAGGACCTGCAAAAGAGCATCTCCTCTGCAATCTCTGCTCTGTATGACACTCCTCAGCTCACCTCCTCAATGCAGCCACCTTCACTTCCGCCACCCCCTCCTCCACCTCCTCTGGAACCACTGACACCAACGCAGCAGCCACCAGCCCTCAGCCCTCAACCACCACTGCATACACACCCGCCTTCACATGCCCCCACCCACTCTGTTGAGCCTGCAAGATTGCAAAGAGAAGAGCATGAAGTAGAAATGGAAGAAAAAGTGAAGGATGTAGACGAGGTTGTGGAGCAAGACAAGGAAGAAAAGGAGAAAGTCCAAGATATGGAGATGCTGAGTGTCCCCAACATTGGAGGTGAGGGTCATTTTTGGAAAGTAGGAAATATTCAGCAGCTTTTGCAAACACCTGTGCTTTGTTAAAGGGATAGTGCAACCAAAATGAAAATGGTCATTAATTACTCTTTACCCTTTAGATCTTCGGAACACAGATTAAGATATTTTTGCACACAAAAATATTTTCGTAGCTTTGTAAAATTAAGCTTGAACTGCTATTCTAACCATGTCAAAATGACCTTCCTGGGCCTTGTGGTAGTTCCCTTACTCTCAATAGTTGGTCAGAAAGCTCCTGGAGTTCATCAAAAATACCTTATCTAATAATCTGTGTTCCGAAGATCTAAAGGGTTTGGAACGACATGAGAGTAATTAATGACAATGTTCATTTTTGTCTGAACTATCCCTTTAAAATCATTAAAGAGACTCTTTGAATGTTTGTTTGCTGTTCTTTTCTTAATACTGTGGAGAAATTTCTCTCTTGCAGACTCCCCCAAAGAAGCTATCGAAGCCCAAGCTCCCCCGTCTCTCCCACCGGTTTCCCCATCATCCCCTGCTCCCTCCTCCACCTCCTCACCATCACCGCTTCCGCCCCTCCCCCTTCCCTCTCCTCTCCCTCAACAGGAGGACAATCCTTCCCCCTCTCAGAAATCACCACCACAACAGTCCTCGCCTCCACCTAGTCCCGAGGCTTCCTCTGTGCCTGTCCTCTCTCCTCTACCTCCTCCTCCTGCAGAGCCTCTGCTCTCCTCTAGCCCACCTTCTCCTAGTCCACCTCCGGTACAGGAATCCATCGCAGAGCCCGCCTCTCCTGAAGAGCCCCCTGCCCCTCAGATTTTACCGTTGCACTTAGCACAGAAACAGAGCGGCGCTGCCATTGTAGGTGAGACTGATGAAGATGAGAGCGAGAGTGGAGGTGAGGGCATTTTCAGAGAGAGGGATGAGTTTGTGGTACGGATTGAGGACATCAGGAGTCTGAAGGTACGTCGATGCGTTCTGTTTCTCTTTTAGATCTTTGCCAGCATATGTATTATACGTGTTTGTGATGTACGTAATTTGGTGTGTCTCTCTCTAGTTGGCCCTGCAGACAGGAAGAGAGCCCCCTCCCATTTGGCGTGTACAGAAAGCTCTGCTGCAGAAGTTTTCCCCTGAGATTAAGGATGGACAGAGACAGTTTTGTGCCACTAGTAATGTGAGTCATGACGGATCACATCATTTATAAGAAAGCTGCATGCAATGCTTCAGCTATTTCTACTGTTTACTTAATTGTACTTCTTATTTATTGGTGCTGGCAAGTTGTTATTATTGTGATTTGTTACTAGATGTTACTATTAATTTTCAGAATGAGCAGACTTTCTGTTTTGTCTGATGGAAAATAGTGCAGACTGATCCCATTCACCTACGCAGCACTACCATTTATAACACCTCTGTAACTGCAAAGCGGCACAACGGCAAATACTAAAAGCATTGTTACATTGAGCTCAATTGTCAGAAACAGCATTCTTGTAGCTTAAACAGTAGAGCATGGTGCTAATATCCCCAAGGTCATGGATTGGATTTCCAGGGAATGGATGAACTGATAAAATGCTATGATATGAGCAAATGCATAAATGCAAATAATCTAGTAATTTGAACATTAACGGGTTAGTTCAACCAAAAATGATTCCTCATGTTTTTCCATGCCTTTGAGACCTTCGTTCATCTTCAGAACACAAATCAAGACATTTTTGATGAAATCTGGGAGCTTTCTGACCCTGGATGGAGAGCAACGACACTTACTCCCTTCACAAAGCTACCCAGAACGGTAGCAAGGACATTGTTCATTGTCCATGTGACATCAGTGATTGTGACCATACATTTATTAAGCTACGAGAATAGTTTTTGTGTGCAAAGGAAACAAAAATAACGACTCATAGCTTGAAGCACAGATGTGACATAGGCTATTTTTACAATGTCCTTACTAGGTTTCTGTGCCTTGACCATGGTAGTTCCCTTGCTGTCTATGGAGGGTCAGAAAGGATTTCATAAAAAATATCTTTAAGATCTTAAAGGTTTGGAAGACCACGAGGGCGAGTAATTAATGAGTGAACTATCCCTTTAAGTGCTTTGTTTAGTATTTTGTGTCACTGTAAATTTCTAATGTTATGTCCTCTTTTGTCCCCTTCTCTTCAATTTCTCTGCTACCTCTTAGTATCTGGGTTTCTTTGGGGATGCTAAAAAGCGCTACCAGCGGCTGTATGTGAAGTTTCTGGAAAACATAAACAAAAAGGACTACGTGAGGGTCTGTTCCTGTAAGCCCTGGCACAGACCTACTGTCAACCTGAGGTATTTCGACCTCTTTATCTTGCTTTCTTATCAAATGAATGAGACAATGACTTCACATACAACATTTGAGTGTGAAAGCATCTGCTAAAAATGGGTTCAGACTACCAAGGCACCAGTGAATAATGTGCAATGATCTAAAACGGATTCGAAATGAGATTAATTGATACTGTTACTTCACTTTCAGTTTCCAAATGTAGTATTGTTTCAGTAGTATTGTTATTTTTTCCACCAGCCATTGCATTGCATGCACAGGATTTCAGCAGCAGATGCAGGCTTCTTTCTAGACAGGATATTGTGCAAATGTTATATCTTGTTCCCTCATCGTACTACATGTGAGGGCAGCATTTTTCAGTGAAAAAGTTACAATGTAAAGGTTCACATCAAAAACCATGAAAATGTATGATAAAAACTTTGACAGCCAATCGGAATCCACCAAACGTAAAGAGCTTAAGCACACTGTCATATGTTGGTGTGGATGCAGATATAGTTACTGTAAGTCAGGGGTGCCCAACTCTGATCAAACACACCTGAAGCAACTAATTACGTTTTTTGGGATCGCTTGAAAATTAAAGGCAGGTGTGTTTGATTATGGTTGGAGCTGAACTTTGCAGGGGTTGGGAACCCTTGCTGTGGACATTTAGGGTAGGGTAGTTTGCATGTTTTGTACTGCTGACCTGCTTTATAAAGTGTTGTTTTTTACTATTTAGGAGACAGTCTCAACCACTCCCGAAGTTAGCTTCGCCCGCCAACAATCAGACTCCTTTAGAGAGGACTGAGAAAGACAGGGAGAAGATTAAAGAGCCGCGGGAGAGCCGTGAGAAGAACAACATTCGGCTAAAGGAACAGCGGGACAAAGAAAAAGTGCTTAAAGCCAAGGAGAAGGAAGAAAAGAAAGAGAAGAAAGTCTCACCTCCTCCTCCACCACCTCAGAAGCCTGAGAAACGGGCAGCGGTGACAGAACGAGGGAAGGTGAAGGAGGAGAAGAGGGGTGGAGGACAGGAGAAAAAGACTGAACGCTCTGCCAAGCCTCAGCCGCCAAAGGTGAAGGCTGAACCTCCGCCCAAGAAACGCAGGATGTGGCTGAATGAGGTACCTTCATCCTCAGACTCGGACTCCTCAGCGAGTGAGGATGAAAGTGAGTATACTTGTGCATTTGTGGCAAATTGACAGAAAACCATCACAGTCATCATATATCAATCTTTATTAATTATTAAGACATTTTTCAACTAAATAGAAGATGAATCTCTTGAAACTATATTAAAAAGGAAAAAAAGCAAAGGAAACTATGATTTTCATAGAAAAGAAAAGCTTAGTTCAGTTCAACTTCACTGACTCCATTTACATCATAACAACATACAAAATTATAACTAAATACAGTATCTAAAGTTAAAAGCCCCTAAAAATAAAATTAAATATAAAATGTAATATTTTAATAATTTGTACCAGATTGTTTGCATTGTGGCATAATTTGCTGCAAACAAATTTATTCTTTATTAAAAAAATTATTATTTATAAATAATTTTATCTAGATTTGATTTTTTTTACTGTTATGTATGCAGTTATAAAATGCCATTACAACCATTGTTTTTAAACTTAAATATATATAATATATTTTTAAAAATAAACTAAATGAAAACTTTTATGTGCATTAATGTGATATAAATTTTGTTGGAGGAATTGAAGGCATAATTGTCATGGAAATTATAACTTTTACCTTTTGAATGAAATACATGCTTTTTGTAAAATATACAATAATTCTTTTTTCTTTGGATTTGTAGGTAAAATGTGACTTGTTTTTGTGCAATTTAAATGCAAAAGGACTTTTTACAAAAAAACAGCCATTTGACAAAATAGTAGTCCGTGTAGAGTTACGATGCTGTGTTGATAAGCTGATGTGTGTCTGTCCGGCAGTCTCAGTGAAAGCGGGCCTGAACACACGAGCAATGCGTGAGATGTACCGGAGCTATGTGGAGATGCTGGTCAGTACAGCTCTCGATCCGGACATGATTCAGGCTCTAGAGGACACAGAAGGTAAGAATATTGATTACCGTAGCGCTCTGTCATCGTCGGAACATGAGATGAAATTCACCCATCTTCTTGCTTTGCTGGTTATTTCAGACGAGCTGTATCTTCCTCCAATGCGCAAGATCGACAGCCTTCTGAGTGAGCAGAAGAGGAAGCTTTTGAAAAGAGTCAATATGAACTCTCAACACCAGGTACTTCATGTTATTATTTGTGCCAGCTTGATTTTTTTATTTATTTTGATTCAGTTGTTCAGTTTCTTCTTCATGTCCCTTAGCAACAGGGACCACGTTTTGAAAACCAAGGACTTTCAAGCAGTTTTTCACTTTTCCAGTATCTTTTTTTTTCCCCAAGGACTTTATATAATCAGTTTTTTTATTTGAATTGTTTCTCACGTTTTCTTCGTCCTCCACAGAATATAAACAGAATATAATATATTTAGACTGTGGACAGAATAAACTTTAGGTTAAATCCCTACGTGGATATTAATTTCTGTTCTACAAATAAATAAATAGATAAATACAGCCTTTAGGTGACAGCCTTGAGTAATTCAATTAAACTAAACACTACACTTAAAACCTTTTGTTCCTGAAATAATAGCCTTTTAATGTTTATATACAAAAAAAGTTTACAGTGCATTTTTAGCTGCTGGATAGTTACAAACACTGCAGATATTCATTAATGCATTTGATCTTATTTCAGAAACAAATTAATTTTGAATGTGATTTCAGAACGGCACAGAAAAGCATTCAACTCACATGACTCACATCCAGGACATGAGCCCTGAAGCATCTACAGCAAAAAATACTAATGTGACATAGTAGATTTGAATCACTCGTGTTGGGTTACTGTAATTCTAAATATCACAAATACTAGAATTTTTATACAGCTTATACATGTTTCTAATGTGTGAATTCACAATTCCCTTTTAAATTTAAATGTTCTGAAAGCTAAATTTAAGGATCTTGTTTTGTCTTTTTGGTAACCACTTTGAATTTCTTTCTGTTTCTGCTCCACAGGAAGCTCTTCACACTTTCCCTCAGATAACGGCGGAGCCGCTGGACTCGGGGATGGTGAGGGTCAGACTTGGTGGTGAATGCTACAACCGCAAAACGCTGAACCGCATCAAAAAGAGTGTTTCCAAACCACAGGTCAAAACCTTCATTTCATCCAAAACTGATTATGGCAGCTTCACAGTGCCCCACTCCTTCATTTTTAAATATAATGAATAGCGATGTCGAAATTTAAATTATTTTTTATAATCTTTATAATTTCTTATAATTTTTAATTTAATTTAATTTAATTTAATTTAATTTAATTTAATTTAATTTAATTTAATTTAATTTAATTTAATTTGTATATGTTTATTTAGCATTTACTTGTTTTTATTTGCATATAGAAAGCAGCATATTATACAACTAAATAAATCTCAAAATATTTTGATTCCATTGGCAGTCCTAGTAATTAACGGAGACAAATTGAGATACTAACATGTCCCCCTTCCTGTCTCCTCCAGGACCTCAAGTTGTCCACAGAAACATGTGGACTCTACAGTCTCTACCATTCGCTGCATCACTATAAATATCATATCTTCTTACACTGTAAGAAAGAGGTAAGCATTGAACAGCATTTCCCATCAGCAGCTGCAGCAAACAAACTCAGTGCAAACCCTCAATGAAATTCTCCGTCTTTTCTTTCAGACGAACACTATAGAGCAGGCTTCAGAAGATCCCGGGCAAGAGGAAGTTGTTCAGCAGTGCATGGCCAATCAGAGCTGGCTGGAGACACTCTTCAACTCCTTCTTAGAGCTGATGACCCTCAGCACCAAAGCTTAAGACAGAGAGGAAACACGACAAAGGAGAAACGTTGAGGAATCAAGGAGGCCTCGATGTACAAAGAAGCTGGATTTATTGTTGCCTAGCTCTCCTGTCCTCCTCCACCTCAGTTTTACACAAGTCTTTCTTTTTAACGACGACAGGAGAGGACAGTAACTTTATTAAACACCTGCAAAAGCGCAGGATGCCTCCTGAACGTTCAGGCAAATGGATGACCAATCCGATTTTACCGAATTTTCACCGAATCCGAAGGAAACGGTACACGGAGCTACGGTTGAAAGAATATACTGTGTGGAGTCTTTATACTTTGGGATCTCTAGAAATACTGACAGGAGGAGTTCGCTTTGCGTTGACACTAGGAGGAAGTCTGTTACTGAATTTTACACGAATAATTTTTTAAGACAATAGCAGTTTTATTCCAGCTTTTTTTCTGAAACGAGAGCGAGAAAGAGAGAGAATGGCGGTTCTGTTTTATAAACGAGCGCAGACGGAGAAAGCAGTCACGGGATGATGATGATGATGATGATGATGCGTGCAACCACATGTGATGACATTCAACGCTTTAGTCTACACACGTGAAACAAGCTAAAGTAATACATTTTTATTATTTATAAAGACATTTTTAACAGGAGCTCGCACATACAATACAAACCCGTGATGCTTCGTATAAAGCGGTTCAAATAATGTTCGTTCAGATGTTATAAATGGATCTTATTGCAACATTCTGAGCTGTCTTCCTTTTTTTGCTCATCCAAGGTGGGTAGATGCCGTGGAAAATGTATTATCCTTTTTATCTGTTACAGAAGAGAAGAGAAAGACAGAGTAGAACAAATTATTCAAGCTACGCAAGCGGTATTATTGCAGTGCATTCTACAGAGAAGTTAAATGGAATTGAAAGTGAGAGCGAAGCGTCTGGTTCCCATTAGGGAGGAATTATGTATTAGTACTATTTAAAATGGAAATTTGTTTTTGTTTGTTTGTCTTTTGTCTGTATTCTGAGTATTATTTTGGAACAATCTAATACTGTGCTTCTTTCGAAAGTAAAGCCTTTGTGTAAATATTGTACAGCTCTTGACAAAAATCTCCCGGTTCTTCTGTACATGGACTATCCCTGTATTTGACAAACAAATA
Organism: Enteromius trimaculatus; assembly: GCA_032361065.1. Taxonomy (NCBI): domain Eukaryota; kingdom Metazoa; phylum Chordata; class Actinopteri; order Cypriniformes; family Cyprinidae; genus Enteromius; species Enteromius trimaculatus. Next base: position 2,570,479 of record JAUMHP010000062.1, on the reverse strand, counting down.
AAACCATCAACAACTACGTCGTGTCGAGTGAGACCAGTGCTTTTCTCCTCAGGGTTCACGGTGACAGGTGTAATAATCAGTTAAGTCTGATCGTTTTCGACTTCCGCAGAACTTTCCTCCTCGGAGGATGCAATAAATGCAGAGGTTTGTACTTTTTCTTGAACTTCGGTCATGTTCCTCTTTTTTCTGTTATTGTTTATTATTTCAGTTGTTCCACGCCATATGTTCTCTATATTTTCTCTTTAACAATTCATTAACTTTGCATCAGGGTATTTCCAGCCAGGAACTTAAGAAAACAAAATGAAAAATGTCTAGCTTTTTGTGATTGTAAGTAGAAATGGTTTGGAATGTTTTCCAAAAAAATAACCAGAAAGTACAAAATGTACATACATTAGCAAAAAGTACATTGCCACTGAATTATATTGTGTTATATGTGAACACAAAACCACAAAGCAGTTATATTTATGGCAATAGCTAAGAAATAGGTAGGATATTAAGTAAAGATCATGTTCCATTTAGATATTTATTTATTTATATAACCATCATAAATATATAAAAACGTGATTAGTGATATGCAAAGAACTTCATTTGGACAACTTTAAAGGCAATTTTGACTGGTTTTGTGGTCCACGGTAACAATTTAAAGATTCAATAATTGTTCAGATTTAGTATTATCTTTGTCACATATTGTCCTGTCCTAATAAACCATACAGTCCCTTATGACTGATTTTGTGGCCCAGTGTCAGGTATATATTTTATTATTCTAATAACCTCTACATTCTTGGTTTCATAGACAATTATAAAATTGAAGAATTTGAATTTTTTTTTAATTATGTTTCATGTTTTTAATCTATCGTGTCTGCAGTTATTTTTTAACTTCGTAAAAGTAACTCAACTAGTTTGATGCATTATTGGAAAGCAAAATAAAATCCCATGAATTTTAAGCATTTCAGTTAGAACTGGTGTTTTTTTAACAGATGGGAAAAGATGGCAGTTTTGATGATTAGTCCATAAACTTTTCATAATTGGAAATGCGAATAGGAGTTTCCAGGTTTGTGTGTTGTTTTTGTTTAAAAATATGTAAACAATACATATATATATATATGTATATGTGTGTGTGTGTGTGTGTGTGTGTGTGTGTGTGTGCATGTTTATGTGATTTAAGAGGATACAAATTTGTATAATGTCTTGGGCATGACAATATGAAAGTGATTTATGAGGACATTTTCAGATTCCCCTTAATTCAAAAGGCTTGAAAAGCATACAAAATTATGACAATCTAAAAATGCACGCAGTTTCCTGTAAGGGGTAGGTTTAGGGTCAGTGTACAGTAGCCTATAAACACCATTACACCTATGGAGAGTCCCCATAAATCACAAAAACCAACGTGTGTGTGTGTGTAGTGCACTAATTAGGAACATTTTACATTGATACATGTATTTAAAAATATCGTTCATGAATTTTACGTCGTTTAAACCTAACATGTTATTTAATATGCGTATTAAAAAGACCAAAGAACAGGCTTTCTTCTGAACGGTCGTGTCCGCCATCTAGCGCTCATCTGAGGGAAGAAACTCTCGGAGCGACGTGTGCAGTGACGTCAAACTGGGAAATCGAAACTGACATGGATTTCCCGAGTAATGTTCAACACCCAAACATTTGAAGAAAGTTCAGTATTAAAGCAGCCCTGACAAGAAACCCTTCTGAAGAGCTCGCTGAAGAACACAAGAGGCCACAAAACAAACCCTCTCTCTTTTCTTTGTACGATTAAAGAACGGTAAGTGACGATTAAATGGCATGTTGTGATGCGTGTTTATAATTGTGTTAGTTAGTTTGCGTGTGATTATTTGGTTTATATGTTTTTGTGCAGATACATTGATGGTTTGATTGCATCATTATGGCTCAACCCAAACCTCTCTTCGTGCCCTGGCTTTATGACCAAATCCAAAGTGGGAGTTATCCTGGTGTGTGTTGGACCAGTAAAGAACAAAGACAGTTTAGCATTCCCTGGAAACATGCTTTAAGACAGGACTCCAACAGGGATGATGTCCTCATATTCAAGGTAAAAATAAACATTATTTGTCATTCATCATTAATACGTTCTATAAAAAAGACAATGGTTACTGTACCATATTTATGGCATCCCTTGTGAAAAGAAGTGTGTATAATTGTATTATATGTGCACACTTGCAATTTTCCAAATTTTAGTATCATTACAAAACATGTAAATGTGCATGGTAGGTGCACTTTGCAATAATGTCAAATTAGTTTCTCTTTCGTGCTTTAAAGAACTCTTACTTTGATGTATTGACTAACATACTAAAACACAAGAACGCAAATGTAATTTTAACTGTAGTGTGTTACTAATGTACATTGAAAAGTAATATTTTTTTATTAGAAACGTTATATAAATCAATACATGTGTAATCACACATTTATAGCACATTAATTACAAATATATTTAAATACATGGTATACATGTTTCAACAGTAGTCACATTAACATATGAAGAGTTCATTTACAAAAACAGATAAAGAAGTTTTTAACAATTTTTTAACAAAAAAGCATTGCAATTGAATCAAAATGCAGTTGGGTTATTTTGATTAGGTTAAAAATAACAACCACAAAACAGCTAACACAATAAAAACATAATAACATAAGAGAGATTTATCTGTATGTAAACTATTAAATAAAGTCTTCATATATTTATGCTCTTATACTGGGTGGTTTATTTGGCTATAGCCTACAGTTTAATTACATAAACTTTCAAATTACATATAACTTAAATGGGTCAAAATGCATTTAATGTGCATTTAAACTGCAATATGTTTTCATTTAATTGCAAATAATATGCAGTTAAATGTCCCAAAAACATTTAAATTCAGTTTGCAATTATGTATACTATTTTTTTAACATGGATGGTATTTTACACGAGTGAAAATAATTCTTATTATTACCCCAAGGTAGCAATAATACTATGGTAATTCAGTTTTATATTTAGTATTAGTACCTTAAATTCTCTATAAGATACTCTTTCTTCTGATGTCTGTATGTTGTCCCGTCAGGCGTGGGCTCAGACGAGCGCTGCTGGAGATGGCAAGATAAATGGAGATCACTCTGTTTGGAAGAGAAACTTCCGTAGCGCTCTTCGCGCAAAAGGCTTCAAGATGGTATCTGACAAAAAGAACGATGCTGCTAATCCACATAAAGTCTATCAGTTTCCGTCTGAACCTCATTCTGCAGGTATGAAACATTACAGGTGTTCTTGCTGCCATTAGGAAGACTGATTGAACTTGCAAATCTGATATTTGTTTCCTCTCCTCTCCAGCTTCAGGATCTGAGGGCTCTCAAGAGACTGATGTGAGTATCTGTTTTTTTCTTTAAAGCACTCTCAATCCTCTGGGATCAGATAAGACACACACACACTGACTTGGGAAATTTGTTGTCCATTTTTAGTTCTCCCCAGATTTATATGTGGAGGATAGCGACGTGTTCCCTAGTAAGAGAGCATTTTATAACCAGCCATGCATTTGTTATATACATTTCATCGTGATGACAGTGTTTTACTTTTATATTTCTTAGTACATCCTCAAGGTTTGGTGCAAGATTTCACAGGACTGAACCTTAAGGAAGACCCCTTACAAGGTAAATTGAAAACACTAGAAAATATATTGTATCTTCACTATCAGGTTGCATTACAAAGCATTATAAGCTTAATTGATTTAATTACCTTTATTAGATTTTTTAGTCTCTGTATGGTTGGATCATTTTCTATATAGTATTTTTGCTATAGTGTTATAGTATTTATTTATTTTATTTTTTTTGCAATCATGTCAGTAATGATGACACATGAAATTGAAATAGCATTTTATATTAAAAAAAAGGAAAAAATAATTGCTTTACTATATAGACATCCATCTTGGATCATATAAAATGATTATATTTGTACACTACCAGTCAAAAATTTGGAAACAGTAAGATTTGCCATATTTTTTTAAAGATGTTTCATATTCATATAAAAGCTGCATTTATTTTATAAAAAATAAAGGAAACAAATAATATTGTGAAATATTTTTAACATTTAAAATAATGAATTTCTATTTTAATATACTTTCAAATATAATTTATTTCTGTGATGCGCAGCTGAATTTCCTTCAGTCGTTACTCCAGTCTAAAGTGTCACATGATCCTTCAGAAATCATACTAATATGCTGATTTATTATTAGAATTATCCATGTTGACAAAATTGTGATGGCAAATATTTTTTGGAAAAATTGCAATACTTTTTTTCTTTGATGAATAAAAAGCTATAAAGATCAGCATTTATTAAAAAAATAAATCTTTTCTAACAGTATAAATCTTTGCCATCGCTTCTTATCAGAATAAAAGTTTCAAGTTTTTTTTAAATCGAGAAAAAAAAAAAAAAGTATACTGCCCCCAAACTTTTTAATACTAGCGTGTATTGTCTATTTAAAGTTAATGCTCTTTTTAACGTTTTATTCATTTGAGAATGCTAAATCAATATCACACTTTCCAAAAAAATATTACATGATTACATTTGATTTTAAAATAGAAAATTGGTATTTTACATTGCAATAATGTTTCATAATATTACATTTTTTTATCAAATAAATGCAGTCTTGATGAACATAAGAAACATCTTTAAAAAAATATAAAAAATCTTGCTGTTTCTTGACTTTTGACTTGTGTATATATATATATATATATATATATATTTAAATGAAAAACATTTCAGAACATTAATTGTGCACTGATGAACATAAGACACATATATAATGATTTAAAGGGCAGAGTTTTGTGTATCGTGTAAATGTACAGCCTTTTTTTTTTCACATGTTTCTTCCACTTCATGAAGTTTGTAATCCAACTGAGTTATATCTGGGACTCGAAGATCCAGGACTCTTCCAAGGAACCAGTCTATGCCAAGAATCCCAGTATGAGCTCACTTATCAGATAACAGACCCTTGTGTGCCCTTTTCTTCACCTGAGGGTGGCGTTGGTTGTTTGGGGCAGATTTCGCCTCCTGAAGGGGCAACGGCTGCTTACCAACCTGATGGTGAAGGTGTGGATCATCAGGCTGGCCTTCCTATGGCAACACTGGGTAGGTGGATCCCAAGATCATCACATATTCACATCAGTCACTGTTGTTTGATTACTCACACAAATTCATTTCCATTCATACGTTTTCTTCACAGAGACATTTTTTCGGATTAAGGTTTATTACAAAGGGAAGATGGTGAAGGAAGAGTTGGTGGAGAATGACACTGGTTTCAGACTGATGTTTGAGGGGAACATGTTGGTATTTTTGTACTTGATTCGTTGATCTTCACATTTGAGCCATTGGTAATGTTTCAACAATATAGCACTGACTTCCACAGGGACGAGTTCAGCTTGATGGGCGGTGATCTACCAGTGGTCCGGATACCTACTCCAGCATGTATTCTTGATCAGGTCCAGGCCAAGCATACGAACGAAATCCTGAACAATCTGGGGGGTCTGGAGGTCAGGAAATTGGATGGCGTGGTTTTGGGTCACCGTTGGGGATCGAGCAGGATCTACTGGGGTCCATGCAAACACGAAACCAACCAAACACCCAGAGAGCTCTCCAAAAACACCCCTGAAGCCATCTTCTATTTCAAAGAGTATATATCAGGTGAGTAACACTGTGTTAAACGGCAGATTTCTCCTAGCCATGTTAATGAAGATTATTGATTTAATGCAGTTTTGAAAATCAAGTTGTTACATGTCTATTTCCATATTTGAACATGAGTACAAAAATACCTTTTTACATTTTTTTTTACACATGGGTCAGGTAGCATTATTAAATGTAGTTTTATGTATGTTTTTAATTTAATTTAATGTAAATTAATATTTTAGCCAATTTAAAGTTGATTCCTGTATGACATTCCTTCAGGTCTGATTGAGTTTATGCAGACAAGCAAAGAATCTCCTTCCTGCACTCTTTACTTCTTTCTGGGAGAGAAGTGGCCTGACCCCAAAATGAAGCCATGGGAGAAGAAACTCATCATGATAGAGGTTAGGACGGAGGAAATTAAGCTTTTTATTTATTGTTTGTATATTATACATTTGTAATATTTAGATGTTTAATATGAACCATAAACCCTACTGTATCATAGCAGATTTCTAAGGCCTCTAAGTGATCGACATGATCGAAACATACTGTTCACAATCTAGTATATGCTGTATGGTAGAGTATAATATATAATTAATTCATATAATTAAAAATGTTGCATTAAAGTATCATGTACACGTCTTGGCTCTTTTGAGATTGTGAAGATGTAACAAATTTGAAATTGAAAAATTTAACAAATATGCCACAATAACAACAAAAACAGAAACTACAACAATGAAAAGGGATATTCCAAAAGCAAACATTGCTACGGATGCAAAAACTCAGATTTATTTATTTTTTAATGATGGACAAAAGTTTAAGAGGCAGCGTGTAAGCATGATTTATTTCTGAATGTGCTTGTGCTCAGTGTATACTGACCTACTATTAGCAGTTATAGATAAATAATTATATACATTTTTGTTTATACATTTATGCTCTGATAAAAGTCTTGCTGATTTGCATTATAAGCTATCTTTGATCATGTAAACATCAACATCTTGCATAGTTTTGCATAAAAAAATGTATGTCATTATTAGGGGTGGGCATAGATTATTTTTTTTAAATGGCTCATTTGAATTCTGCCAAAGGCATTCCGAATATTTCTATTAATAACTAAAAAATAACTAAAAGTAAAGCCCTATTGGGACGGGACTAGTTTACAGGGGGTAGTAAGGGAATGTTTTGTTTCACAGACGTACTTGGTGATTTTAATCCCATCCGAAACTGCCATGTCTGCCTAAACCTACCCACACTATGACGTCAGCCAAACAGTAGCATGGTGTAAAAACGCCCCGATGTGGTAACTCCCATTACAGTTGCTGCAGAGACCTATACTTGATGGCGTCAGTGCCAAACCTCAGCCACGCCTTCCGTCAAGTGTTGATGGTGACACCCTGTGTGAAAACTCGGAACGTGATTGGCTGCCGCCTGGCTATTGTATTTGCATAATTCAATCCTGATAGGCTGACGCTTCCTTCAGCGGCGCTTCACTGACATTGCTCGCGGCAGAAGTTGAAAAATTCTCAACTTTCGCCGCGAGCAATGCCAGTGAAGCACCGCCGATGGATCCACAATTCCTTTTGACAATGCTTGACGTCACCCATTCAAAGGTAATGGAAAGCGTTAACACTGACGCCCCACCGTACCGCAACGCCAATAACGGCCCACCACTAGTTATTATATATGTGTCATGTTTTATGTTCATCTTTCCAATTTCCTCTCTCTTTATGTTGTTTGTTTAGGTTATTCTGACTTCCCTGGAGGGTCTGAAGACGATCGCAGTGGCAAACGGGGCGTCTTCGCTGCAGTCGGTGGAGCTCCAGCTCTCTCTGGAGCAAATGATGGAGCTGTGTTAGAAAGATTCACGGTTCCTTCATGGTTAACTGTATTTATTGAAGGTGTATAATATTGGAGAGCAGAATCTCAGCAATGGTACAAAGGATTAATGATTAATGATTCTGCAAATAAAAATACAAAAATAAGTTTACAAGTGCAGAGCCTTTTTAGCTAAATGTTGATTATAAACTATGATGAAAGAATGAGAATGAAACATTTACAATCTGCTCAAATCCAAGTCTAATGTGCGTTTCAAGTCTGTTTTTACACTACCACTGTTCTCTCACACAATACTGTGTTTATTTAGACTATGCTCTTTAGTCTTTTCTTGACCTGAATGTCATTGTTATTGTATCTTTTACAGAAATTTAAATGAATGTGATCTGTTGTTCTATTGACACATCCTTTTTTTTTTTCAGCTGAGATGAACTAAGAGGTTTGCGCTTAGAAAATGTCAGGGATTTTTATGTGTTTTCCAGGCCTAGAAAAGCATGCGAGTTCTTTAATGTCAGAAAAGTCAAGAAACTTTCTGTTCTAGAATATACAGTGTTCTGGTTATGGTCTGTTCCAAACATTTCATTGGAAAGATGTTGATTTTGAAGAGTAAAACTTGTTTGAAGCCAAAATATCTGATTTGTGAGCCAGTCCTTTACAATGAATCAGTCAAGCTGGTTCATGTATAAGATTAACATTTAATATTCAGCTATGTGGAGGGGGATATTGAACCAATGAGATTTCACTGTGGGCCACACAACATAAATATAAACCAAGAACCTCACAACATGTCCTGCTACTTGTTCAGGACCCTACAACTCACGTTTACCACTGATTCTACATTCACAGAAAAGAAATGAACAGTTACAGCACAGAGAGTCCTTCACAACACATAAGTGCACTGGCTAATTGAATTATTATGATGTAATCTTTATTATTTATTCATACACTACCTTTCAAAAGTTTGGTAAGATTTTTTTATGTTAATTATGCCCACCAAGGCTGCTTTTCTTTGTCAATAAATACTGTAAAAAATGTGAAATATTATTACAATTGAAAAACAATAGTTTTCTATTTGAGTGTTCTTTAAAATATTTGAATATTCATATTTTAAAGTGTAATTTATTCCTGTGATCTAAGCATCATTAATCAGCTATCCTTGATCCTTCTGAAATCATTCTAATATGCTGCTTGAGAAATATTTCTGTTTATTATCAATGTAAACAGCTGTGCTGAATATTTCTGCGGAAACTGTAAGACATTATAATATTTTATTTTCTGCAACATCACAAATATCTTTACCGTCACTTCTGATGACTTTATTGCATTCATGCTAAAGAAAAGTGGTTTTCACTCATTCATTTTAAAGTAATAGAGTAATATTTAAGGGTTTGTCTCGGTGAGGTTATGTGATAAACTGTTAATATTATAATATTAGCATTATTACTTTATCTAGTCGGTTTTAATCTATGCGATTCTACTCCACGTTCTCCAGGTCATCATGCTCTTCCTCTGATTTCTCCTCCTCCATTGAAAGGTCCCTGAGCTCCGACAGCGGCACCAGCTGACCTTCTTCGTTCAGTCCCATTGGCTGAATCATATTATCCCTGTTTAGGAAAAGATATGAGAGTATTAAAGCAGCGTGCATGTACAGATCTTAGCAGGTGTTTTCAGTGATTTAGCTTCTTTACTTTGAGAGTTTGTTAAAAAGACTGATGAGTCTGTGAGCCTCCTCCTCCTTCTCCTCGTCTGTCATCCCCTCCATGGGATCGGGCTGCTCCTCCTCCACCTGTCCCGTCACTAGATTCACTCGGTCTCTGATCTGCCGGTACTCTTCGGTGTCCGAGTCTGAATCGCTAGAGTACTGCGTGCCTGATGATGTGGCCTTTGACCTTTGACCTCCTAGCAAGCCTCTGGTGGCCAGGAGCCCAGCGGCATTTCCATATCCAGTGTACTTCACAAAACGCCTCACTGGAGTATCCGCGAGGAAACAAAGCAAAACAAAAAACACACAGACTCTAAAAAAGAACCTTTTTTGGCATTTGTGGTTCTGTGTAAAATCGTTTAAAGGTGTCATATGATGCGATTTCAAGTTTTTCTTTCTCTTTGGAGCGTTACAAGATGTTAGGGTATAGATAAGATTCCTAAAGTTGCAAGGACAAAAAAAGTCGCAATTATTATTATCATTATTTTTGTATTTTTTTGAACCGTTCTTATTAAGATTGTAATGTGTTTTTGGAGGGACTATTGAGAGGTATTTGTGGTTAATATGTGTTTCTGTGCATCATACCGTTCTCTTTGCACAGCACGAAGAGCAGGTCAGCAGCGCAGTGTTTGAGCTCAGTGTCCAGGTTTGTCATCAGTCTGACCAGACGATTCCTCATGGTGTTTCCCTCCTCAGGTTTAGTGCTGGCATCTCTTAATGGAGGCAGAATCTGTACTGGGCAAAAAAAGTTATACAGTTTTGGCAATACAAATATTTCTAGACAGTGTGTTTTCTAATAATAGTGTAAAATGGCAGTCGTGCCTGTTGTCTGAGGAAGTGTCTTGTGTCTCTGTGAGCTCTGGAGCATTCGGTCAGCAAGTTCAGCACAGGGGTCAGTCGCTCTTTGACCTTAGCACCCTGCATATGAAACGCCACAGTGTTAAAAAAAGGTGCAAATAACAAGCATAACATAATTTAAAAAACAAATTCCTCTGAGATTCACTATTAAACACCAGGTTTCATTGTTGAAAAACTATATAAAACTATATAAAATCCTTTCTAACTCTTAGAATTAAATTCTTCAAATTTCAAACTCCAAATTTTACGTTTTAACAAAATAAATAAATCTGTATTTAAAGTTACTACCATTCATAGGTTTGGGATCAGTAAGATTTTTTCAGTTTCTTTCTTCATTACTGGATTAATGAGGCTGAAAATTCAGCTTTGTATCACATAAATAAATTGCAATTTAAAATATATTACAGAAATAATAATTAGTATAGACTGATTTTTAAGGGATGAGTATATCCTTGTCTGCTATCTTTCACAGCACAGGTCAGGATAGTCTGGAGTTTACATTGTGTTTTATAGATTAAGGAATGATTTAATCTCAACATATCAAGGAAAATGTGATTCATGACAATCTATTGTTTTCCTTCCCTCTGCCTTTACCTGCTCCAGTTTTCTCTCCATGTACATGAGCAGATTGTGGACGCAGTCCATGTTGGCTCCATTCATCTGCTGTGAGTCTGTAGCCAGAGGCACAGATACCAGAACGTCTAGACAGCTCAACGGGAGAGCGGATAGCATATTTGCAGCATGCCTGACAGCACGAGAGAGAGATCAGAAGAGATGTCATTCTATAAATCCAGCTAAAACGTAGAAATACACAGCGAATCATGTTTTTTATGAGCATTATTAAGCATGGCTTCCAGAAGAAGGAACAGCCTGTGCTCACGGTGACACTGGCACGCTTGAGGCTGAAGAAGCTTATCCTGTGGTCAATTTAGAGATATGAGAGATGCTTTGAAAAATCACATCTAATTCCTTTTTTTTGGAACTGCCACAAACAGAGGCAGGTGTTACTATACCATTTAATATTTGCCTACACATCTGATTTTCATATTCACTGCTCTGTTATTGCCTGCATACAGTAAAAGGGTAGTCTTTATGTGTTTAGAATTATATTAAGTTTGCAATTATTATTTTATTCGGTTTTGTTTCTTTGTTTGATTCTTCTAGTATCTTTCGGTTCTTTGTAATGTGTGTGTCAGTCATTGTCTTCGTCAGTCAAATTAATATGTGCACTACACATGGTTCTATTTAATGCCTGCAAAATGTTAAAAAATAATGCAATTTCTTTGTACAATTTTTTTGTACTGTTTTTAAGTATATTTCACTTCCTTCTCTCACTCTCTCTGTGTCTTGATCCTGTCAATCACGACAATAAAGTACTTGCATCTTTCAGCCAAATTAATATGTGCACTATAATGTGATCTGATTATTAAGTGTAAATTTAATGCAATTTAATATAATATAATTTAATTAGTATTCTATTAATATTATCTATAATATTAATGCTATATTAACAATTAATCTCATATTATTTCATTTATTTATAACATTATTATTATTATTTCGTTTTGATCTTGTGACAGTAAAGTTTTCTGATTATAATAATCGCCTTCCAATTTTGTGCGGAAAAGCCCCAACATTTTCAATTATAGGAAAATGTATGCGAAAAATGCTGTTGACTGGGCTTTTGTTACATTTTAAAGTATTTAATATAGAGCAATCAATATTATTTATCAACACTAACCCCTTCAACTCATCTGCAGCTTCCTCCTCCTCACAGGACACCATCAGACAGTGACGCAAAACTGCGGCCAGGTGGCGATATAGAGACGCATCTCCCTGAAAAACACAACGACAACCTTGACATTTACACTTACAATATATATATATCAGTGGGTTTTAATGACAGTCTGACACTTCATAGTACCATCCCAGCAGCTGTCTGTACCCTTACAGCAGGTGAGTGTGATAATGTCTACATACACACACCTCTTCTGGTTCCTGAGTGTGTGTGCTGTGTGTGATATTAAAGAGGATCTTGAGGGCCTCCTGAGCCTGCTGTGAGTCCTCCACACTTATAGGAGGCGCTGCGGGATCCAGCACCACCTCGTACTCTTCCTTCCACTGCACTGATAAACTCTTCTCCAGCACTGTGGTCAACAACGGCACTCCTCCCTCCTGCAAACCAACAAGAGGTCAATATGACATATACTGAATATGAATAAGCTTTCCACTGATGTGTGCTTTGTAAGGATAGAACAGTATGTGAATATCTGAGCCTGCAAAAAATCTAAATAAGAAAATTGGCTTTAAAAATTGTCCAAATGAAGTTCTCAGCAATGCATATTTCTCACCAAAAATTGCGCTTTTATATATTTACGGTAGAAAATTTACAAAATATCTTAATGGAACGTGATCTTTACTTAATATCCTAATAAATTTGGGCATAAAAGTGAAATCCATAATTTTGACCCATATTGTTGGCTATTGCTACAAATATACCCCAGCACCTTCAGACAGCTTTTGTGCTCCTGGGTCACCTGTAATTTATTCCTGTGATCAAAGAGGAATTTTCAGCATCGTTACTTCAGTCTTCAGTGTTACATGATCCTTCAGAAATCGTTGTAATCTGCTGATTTGCTGCTAGAAATTATTATTCATGTTAACAACAGCTATGCTTCTCCATATTTTAGTGGAAACTGTGGTACCTTTGTTTTTTAGAATACTTAAATGACAAAAAACATTACCACTGTAACATTATTAATGGATGTATACGTGATATTATGGCAGACTTGCTGGTAAGATATTAGGAAACAGAAAAAGAAAGAGGTACTTGTTTCAGCTGTGCTCTGAGTTCAGGTCTCAAGGCCGTCAGTAAAAACATCAACCGGAGCGCATAAAACTGACCACAAGGAGAAGATGCGGACTGAAACTCCTTGTTTAGCTTTTCCGTCAGACCACAGAGGAGACTGAAAAACAGCAAACAGTTGGGAAGAGTGTGACATGTAAATATTGCAAATCTATTTCATTTCAGTGAATACGCTGTCCACCAAATTGTATAAACCTGCATTAGCTCAATTCCTACATATTTTATGAGGTGGCTAATTTGTACGACCTATTTTGTACGATTTGTCTGGTGACGGGTAGGTTTAGAGGCGGGGTTATAGATGTAGGCACTTCAACTCATACGAATTGGCAACTTGTAAGATATGTACGATTTAGCAAAAAACGTGAGTGAGGTCGTATGAATTAATCACCTCGTAAAATACGTATGAATTGCAGTGAGATCAGGTTGACTCATATTGCTTTTTTCAAAGCTAACTTTGTGTAATGGTTTGTGCAATGACTTGTAACTCAGTGGTCAAGCTTGAAAACCAAGATGCAATTCAATCATAAAAAAGGGAATTTATCACGCCATGTCACGGGATTTAGAGATGTTTCAATCAAAAGTAGGGCTGTATAATAAGTGCAATTGACCGTATTGAGAGAACCGCATATTTAATTAGCATTTTTCACTGAACTCATGAGGAAGGAAGTTAGAAGTTGGCTCGTACCCAAGTTCGCTGGCTCTCTCTTGTGCCCAAGCACTGTTGTAAATAATGTTACAGAAGATTTTCATGACCTCCTTCCTGTTGCCTTCATCGTCGACTTTTTCTTCTTTCTCCTCCTCTTCCTCTCCTCCTCCCAGGCTTCCTCTGCTGTCTCTTTTCCCAGGCATGAGAGCTTTGAAGACGCTGCTTCGTCTGCGAGAGGGACCGAGGCTCATGTTAGAAAACGTGCTGGCCTTTCTCTCTCCACACCAGTCGCTCTGACCCCAGGCCACCAGGTCGTTCGCATCACTGCTTACCACCACAGAACCGTCGTCTTCCTCACCGCCACGATCGTCCTCTTCTGCTCGGCCCAGTTTGCTTTCGGAAATAATCTCAATGATGTCACTATAGGGGTCTGGGTTCCTGTCAGGGTCTTCTTTGGGAACGGGTACCTGGCTGATGTCGCCCAGGCGGGCTAGAGAGAGAAGAGCTCTGTCTGTGATCAGAGGGCCCAGAACCTTTTTGTCCCTCGAGAGAATCCGTAAGGATCTCAGGCATGCTTTCAGCACACGCCCTTGCGGTTCAGTCTGGAGGAACCTGATTAAAACCGTAGCCAGAGCCTGAGGGGAAAGTAACAAACTAAACAAAGGCGGAAACTGGTTTTTAAATTGGATTTAGGTGTGTTTGTTTGTAAAAGTCAAGGTTACCTGTCTCAAAAGGACTTCTGGGCTGCTGGATTCATCGTAGTCTGAATCTGAGTCGGACACATAATCTCGCACTTTGTTCTTTCGGAACTGAAGCAAACAAAACAACAGCGCTAAGCATTATGGGTAGAAATAGCAAGTTATGGGTGTCACTAGCAAAGAAGAAACTGTACACCTTTAAGCCTCTGGTTTTCCTCACTTAAGAAAGAGTTCGCCCAAAAATGAAAACTTTCTTAGTTTCTAAGTTATGCTGAACACAGAAGATATATTTTGAAGAGTTTTGAAGAATCAAGCAATTATTGGTTCTCATTGACTTCCATAAGGGAAAGAAATAATACGGAAATCAATGGGTTTGATTACCAGAACTCTTCAAAGTGTCTTCTGTGTTCAACATAAGAAAGAAACTCATACAGGACTGAAACGACATGACGGTGAGTGAATGATGACACTATTTTCATTTTTGGGTGAACTATCCCTTTAAGATGATCAAAACAGACTGTAGACAATAAGCATAACATTTAGCTTTAATTTAATGATTATCATATATTTTATTTATTCTTTAATTTATTTCTAAGCAACATTCAAGTGTTGCTGTAAGTTCATGTATTTATATATAAAATATTAGAAAATATTTTAAATTATACATGGTAAAGTTAAAAATAAGGCATTTTCTTTAACCAAAAATAAATGGAATTGTTCAAATTGTATTTAATTACGTTTTAAAAGATTAATTCAATGAAATGCATTTTTTTTAAAGTTAATTAAATCCAATTCAAGTTTTATGCATTCGTAACCAACTAATTATTTTAATAAAATGTAAGTAAAACTAACATCTGAAAATAAAAAAAGTTTTAGGAACAAGGAATCCGTATGGCCCTATATAATATGGCTGAAAAATGGCATTTATGTCTGTATCAAATGATTATTGCCAATCAATGCAGTTACAGTTTTTCTCACTTGCTAAAACACTAAAAAAAATGATGCTTCATGATGCCTATAGAACCTTTTTGTCTAAATGGTTCCATAAAGAACCTTTAACATCTGAAGAGCCTTTTTGTGGCAAAAGAAGGTTGTTTAAATGGTTCTTCTACGGCCTCTTTCTGAAGAACCGTTTGAAGCACCTTTATTTTTACGAATGTAAAACCCATTGGCTGAACAAAGTTCTCAGTTGCCTGTCCTCATTTAGCCTGTTCCTTATATACCTTAAACCATTTTACATGGTAAAACACAATATGCAGATCTCACTTAGATTTCTCAGCAAAGCTCTGAACACATTCACTCACTCTAATGCACACGTCATCACACTGGTAATCACACTTGGTATATTGTTTTCTGACTGCTTCATAATGTATAACTTTTTATCACTTTGTCCATGATTTGAGAGCAGTGCTTGATTTTGAATATAGGTGAAACTATTTTTAGGCAAATGTTTCATTAGGAGTCACAGGTTTTGTAAATAGTGCTTGAAGATAAGGTTTAATAAGGGGTTTAGGAAATGGAGCAAGATTTCAGAAGTTGTGGTTTAGCAAGTGAGAAAAACTAATAAAATATTAGATAAAATATAATGTAATATAATATTATAAAATTTATAAACAACAGAAAACCCTGAGCAGATTGCTGCCACCTAGTGAGTGGAATATAGAAAGTCATATGTAATACCAGATGCAACCACTAGATGCTTTTATAGCCTGCATATAAATATACTCTCATGAGAGTTTTGTCATGCCTGATTTGTACACATTGTACACTCTCAAAAAAAATCTATTTATATCTAATTTATCTAAATATCTATTTATTTTTGTATTTCATTTTATGTCCAATGCAGATTATATTTAACCATGTAGATGTCAAATATGACTACATGTATAAAGGTCATTTAGCCATTTATATAACAAGGGCCAAAAAAAGTAACTGGTATTATTCTGGTAGATTAAATTACATCAAACAGCAAATACATATTACAGCTCAGTTGTTTGTTTGATTGTTTATATTGGCCTCATTTGTAAGTTGGTTTGGGTAAAAGTTTCTTCTAAATGACTAAAAATAAAAGTAAATGAAGTTAAAAATTAAATTAAATTAAATTAAATTAAATTAAATTAAATTAAATTAAATTAAATTCATTTAAAAAATAATAAATAAATAATAAATCTGAACACTAGCAGAGGGAAATTCTTTTCAGGATGACAGTAGCTTTAGAAAATGAAACAGTGTAGCTTAAAATAAATAAATAGTAATACCTCTTCCAGCTCCAGCCTCTTTTTAGGATTGAATAAGCAGCCAAACAACAGAAAAAAAAAATATTTAACCAACCTAAGATAACACAAAGGAAAGATGTATTTGGTCAAATGTGTGTATAGGCCTATCCTTAGTGTGTGTTTTAACAATAAATACTGTTAACAGACCAGGAAGAGAGAAATTTATCACGAATATAGATAAAAGGTTGAGTTTTTATTCAGCCATCATGTTGGTTGAGACTGAAATCTTGATGTACAATCAGCATCACAGCATTCAGTAAACATTCAGGAATTCAGTAAACAATCCACATGGTTTTTGTTGACGTTTCAATAGAAATGTGTCTCAACATTTACTGAGGATGCAAAAATTATACTAAACCAGCATCGCTTTGCAATGTTAATTAAGTGCAATTAACCTACACACATCAGCACTGACTTGCTATCTGCGATGGATTTAGTAGGAAGATTATGATCTAAATATGAAGCAGCTGCCGGCCGAGGATCAAGTCAACTGCAGAATCAGCAAACAACTGAGGACATGCTGGAATATCATCTGCCGTAAGGGAAAAAAACCTCTAAAATATGGGTACAGTGTGGAAGAAACCTCATTTCTGATTGTGTATGTGTAACTGTAGTCAAATATCTCTTACTTTTCTTTTCTCCCTCTCCTCCAGATCATAGAAGAAACACTGTGCATACTAGAAGAGAGACAAAATATTGAATTAGAAAAGAGCAGTTGCATAGTATGTGAGTAAACAATAAAGTAGATTGTTTGGTGTATTAATACATTGGTTTTGGATCCACTGGATGGAATATAATCTATAAGTCTTTAGTTAATTGTAATACCTCTCGATTAAATTGCTGTAGTTCTGCCTTCAGTCCTTTCTGATCGTCCTCTCTGATACATTCGATAATCCTCTCTATATTCATTACTGCACCAAAACACACAAACACACACACATAAACACGATAAATCATTTGTCAAAAACATGTAAGGTGGGGCACAGAAATCTGACACCATTAAAAATCTGTAATTTCAACAAAATGAACAGTTTTATGGAAAAATACAAATAAAGAAATTAAAAAAGGTAATAAAAAAAAAAAGATTGCCCAATGTAATCAATCAATTTTTAAAGCAAAAAAGGTACAAACTAAAAAAAACAAACATTAAAAACAATAAATTGTATATGTAATATTGCAATTAGTATCATTTATTACTTATAGGTATAATTAAGTATATTATTGCATTGTTGCATTTACAAAATACATTTTTAAGCAAATGACAAATTAAATTTGTATTACATTTATTTTGCATTTTAAATCAAAAATTGACTTAAAAATGCTACATTTCAGAATAATTTTATCGATAACATTTTGCATTTTATATAGCTAATAGTTTATTTATAAATTATTTAGAATTTACACACACACATATGTTTATATAAAAATACTTTTGCATATTTATATAGGCTACATGTAAGAACACATATTTATATTTATAATTGAAATTGAAAAAATAGAATCCTTATCAAGACATTAATATGAAATTTCCAGTAATAGTTTATTTTAAGGTGTTCTTGTTACACATTACACCTACTTCTATAATAATAATACATTATGCATAATTACGTGCAAGTAACACCAAGGCAAACCCTAACCATACAGCAAGTACATGTTCATTAATATTGCGTAGTACTTAAATGTAAAATCTGTAACAAGGAAGTGTAACCAAATTTCCATGTCAAAAACACAAATATAAGTCAGTTCCAGATTTCCTTGCACTCGTTGATCCTCTTACCTGTGAGCATGTCTTCACCTGAGTGTGCCATGCAGCCTTTCAATCTTTAATTTCTATAAGATGTGATTCTCTCTCTCGGGCTTTCTCCGTCTCTGTTCACCTCCAGCTCTGTCTCTAGCCCCGTTTGGCTGTAATCCTGCGGTGCATTAGTTATGCTCTAATCCTTTAATGTCTTTTCACTTCATCTCTATTCACTCATACTATAAATAACCTTACAGCAGATCCAGTCCATGTGCAGAGGCATACAGTAAGCACAAGGTGGCAGTTCAATAGAGAAGCGTGACACGACGACAACCGACTGTTCTGACATGTATGGTGCAAACATGTAATCAAACATAATTATAAATTCTTAATATTAATAGCCTAAACGCAAGATAATGAAATGTTAACAGACAAAGCTGCTTTGTTTTGTTTAATTGTAATACTCTTCCCAACATGCAGGCCCAAGGGTGTGATATTTTTCTCTAAATTACTTATGTAATGTTCAAAAACAATCATTTATTATGTAAGATACAATAAACTGGAGGCAAATTATACTTTAAAATATCAAAATGGTTTTTTTTTCAAGTTTAATAAAGTAATGCATTTTGTTTTCCATGTTAAAACCGGAAGAAAACATGGGGAATTGTTTTTCCTTTAAAACATGCATAAACCATTTTAACCATCGTTTCTGCTTTTCCTAAGCCATGGTTAAAATTTAATCATACTATTTTATTATTTTTTTTTTTTTACAAAAAATTCAATTGTTGGAAAGAAATGTCGACTTTAATTATCTTGATAAAGTACAGTTTCAATCCGCAGAACATTATTATGAAAAAATCAACTACTCCGTTTCTTGCCAGAAGGCAAAGTTATGATTGCAATGCTGATTTGCAAATGTTAATGGGTTATTCAAATGCATTTTGTATGTATGGTACATATTAGAGGCATGCATTACTACATTTAGCTCATAGTAAAAGGTTATGACATTTATGTGTAGTTGTAGTAGTAGTAACAGTGTACCAAGTGCTTGTGAATCTTTTATGTAACTGTGCCAATGTGTTTCCTGACAGGATACCAAGTGTCTAAAGAAATCACACACACAATGAACCCAGTGGCACTGATTGGCAATCAACAACAGGATGTGTGTGTTAAAGACAGGGAAATGTTTGAAATCATACACGCTGCGATTCACATGAGAATAAACCCTCGTCACCTTTCCTTATCGCGACAAGCTGACGTACGCCAACATAAATCACAATGAGTGCTCTAACAACAGCGCCTCTTCTGCTCTTAATCAAGTGTTACTCAAATCCTGCATCCACACCTGCCATTTACATCCTGTTGACGAGAAGTGATTGTGTCGTGGTCAGTGAGTCAAGAGGAATAGAGGTGAATCTGATTAGAAGTCACAAACATCTGTCAACTGTTACAAGAACAAAAGTCAAAAAATAAATACAAATAAAACAAAACAAATCAAATTTAATCTTGTGTAGCATATGTTTTGCTAATTATATTTTTTAGGAGATTCTAATGCCACTAACTTCACAATGCATGCATTACAAATGCACAGATGCTGTTATTGGCTTCAGATATAATTAAACCTGGTTGCTGGTTACCGATTCTGGCTTGACACTGACTCTGAGATATAACGTGACAACAGTTCACATAAAAGCATGTGTAACATGCAACATGTAGCCCGAACAAGTGTCTTGCCAACACAGTCGTATGTACACTATACTGCCAAAATTCCGCTTCCGAAGCACAGATCTAACTAATTTAGTAATTTCCATAAGTGCAAACCTTAATATTTATGCATATAATGATGCTTCAAATTTTTTTGTAACAGGACAGGACCCTTTTCTATTCTAACATGACAATGCCTGTGTGTATAAGGCAAGATTTAATAACAAATGATTGATTCAGGAAGAACCTGACTGGTCCACAAAGAGCAAAGTCATAATGCCAGCTTTAAATGCAGACACCGAGCCAAAAACTCATCAGCAAACACCAATGATTTGTCCAAATTGGTACAGTCATTTTAGACGCTACCAAAAATGTTGCAACAGAGATGGAAATATAATTAGTAAACACATGAATTATGTTTTTTATCTGTTGCCACAGCTTTGGAAGGGCCGTTTTCGGTTCTAAAGAAGATAGATACTCATACTTTTTTCTATTGTATGTATGAGTCGTTGAAATGTAACTTTGCTCTCTGTATTGACCCAATACTATTTTTATGAGGTGGCAAAACTCGTGCTAATTCGTACAAATTAGTTCAAGCTCACTTTTTGTATGATTTGTCTAAAACCCCAGTGATGGGTAGGTTTAGGGGCAGAGTTAGGTGTAGGACATTCGTACAAATTCATATGAACTTCGCAAAATACATACGATTTGGTACGAGTGAGGTCGTACGAATTAGCCAACTCATAAAATAAGAAACGAATAGCCATGAGATCGGGCTCGATATTTATCATTAAAATATATATAAGTTGAAATTTGAGAACAAAGATATAGTCATATTTGCCTCATCTGAAGTCATTTAGAAACAATTAAAGTAACATTTTGAATTTGCTTTTATTTGTATATTTTTTAGTTTTCGTTTTAATTTTAGTCATTTTAGTTTTTTATTAGTGTTTAATTTGTAACTTTCATTATTTTTTTTCCACTTCAGTATCACTTGTAATACTTATTTCTAATTTAGTAATTCATAATTTATTTAATTTAGATTTATTTGAATTACCAAATAGCTATTTTAAATAGCTTTACTTTTCATTAAATTTAACAGAACTGATCCAAGCTACACAGATGGTTTGATATTTGACTTGTAGCATAATATATATAAAAAATGAATAAATAAATACAGTATAAGCATTTCTTTAACAAGATAGCATTATATATGTAGAAATAATCTATTTATTTACGTAGAAAACTAAAACAAGAAAATACAAGGAAATCAACACTATTTCTTAGCATCTTAATTGTTAATCTTTAACAATTAAAATATTCTTTATTAAATTGTTCTTGACACTCACAAAAAGACAAACAAACAAAAACAACTGTTTACTAAAAAAGGTTCGTTAGGGAACTAAAATGTTTCTTCTGTGGGATCGCTGCAAAAACACCCTTTTGAAACTTTTATTTTTAATGGTGGAAAGACCTATCTTTAAAGTCTTTTATTAGGCCTCTAATAATGCATGCTACAATTCCACACATGACCTGCTGCATATCAATGTCTCGGTCACAAGAAAACACCAGGAAAGCATAAACAAACTGGATTAATAACGTAAACCGAGTCAGGTGGATTATGCGTTTCTATCCTCTATCTAACAAGCCATACATGCATATGATTCATGATTGTATACGGTACACATAAATGTCTGCAGGTGGCACTCGATTGAACAGCTTGAGGATCCCAGCAGCTCCTCAGACTGGGAAAACAACTCCAGATGTCCAAAGCAGGAAAAGTGCACAATAGAGTCTACAGGGAAACAAGCACGAGGGGGAAAAACTAAGCAGTCAAGAAAAGAGGATGAGAATAGGGCAAAAGTGCTCTGAATGAACAGTCATCTTCTTTATATAGCTGAATTCAAATGACACCTCCAAAATTCCTGGAAGTTCCTGACTGTCTGAAAAGATTTTATTTGGAGACTGTGATGAGAGAGAGAGACCTCATGCCATCTGAAAAAAAAAAAGCACTCGCTTGGGAATACCGATGGGAACTGACAGAGCTGGAGGGGATCTGAAGTGCCAAGGGCATGGAAAAAAGAAGAAGAAGAAAGAGCTGTAAAAAAGTGCGACTCAAGTCAAGGGAACAAAACCACAGGAAAAGTGGAGCGATAAAGGAAAGCTTGTGTGTGAGGAGGGGCTATTTTAAGAGATGGCTTTCCGGCAGGTGAGAGAACTGAAAAAAAAAAAACCGTTCAGGAACAAACAGTCACTTGAAACGTAATAAGGAGGTGAGTCATAAGAGGAGGAAGGTAGTCAGTGCAGCGGTGTTATAGAGAGAAACACATCAAATACATCAAATCATCTACAGTGAATGTTTTCTGTAACAGAGATCCAGAGTTGTCTGTTAAGAAGGAAGATAAAATACAACTATATAGATAGGAAACCTACTGTAATTGGCTTTGAGACACACCTTCTTACTTAGCCCCGCCCCCTTCACTCTGTCATATAAATACTGAGGCGGCACAAGAAGAGGTTAGAGCTTACACGTTTTTCTCTAAGTGGATCATATTTTTGGATCATATTGATGGTCAGGACAAGAAGCTTTCTTAAGTGTCATCTTTCCATGCAGGGTAAGTTTCTGTAATTATGTAATATGCAGTATTACTATTTATATATTTATTGGGGATATTTTTGATAAAAAATAACTATATA
>JAUMHP010000062.1:2532517-2542979 GCA_032361065.1 Enteromius trimaculatus | reverse complement strand
ATTAAATATCTTACTGACCTCAGTTTTTTTAAGGCTAGGGTATGTGTGTATATATATATATATATATATATATATATATATATAAATATACAGTAAAATTGAAAAAATAAATTTTTGTTTTCAGATTGTCATCTGTAGATTTTATATAAAGTGACTTACAAGCTATAAAAAAGACGACATAAACAGGGTAAAACATTAATATATATTCATTAATCGATCTTAAAATCCATGTTCAATTTCAATAATTAAGTTCTACTCAATGTATTAAATTTCAGTAGGTTGAATTTTACAGTACACATTTTCTATCACCCTACAATAAAACTTACCAGTTATAGGAAACTTTGTACAATTTTTTATATTTTCAACCAGTTCTGTATGATTTGTGAGCCTTTTAAATTATGGGGGCACCAGACGTGTCCTAATAAACCAGCTTTATGTTGTAATACCAACCTCATACCCACATCCTTATACAAATTTGTGTCCTCAAACCACATAACAGCATCTAATTTTAATTTAGCCAAGAAAGAATAAGCTGTATTTTGATGCTTTCATCAGTTGTATTCATTAAATAATTAATTTTCAGAAGATGTACTTTGAACAGTTTAAAGTTCATATCCAATGTCTCCAAAAATAATTACCCCATATTCCTCTGAAGAATATTAGTAGTTGATTGTACTGTGCATTAATAAAGTTTGTGCTCGGGTGCTTCAGTGTTTCAGACAAACACTGCAGGAACACTGAAGACCAAGTTCGTATAGCCTAAATAAGTGATGAGGTTCTGTAAAGGGTAAACTGGTCTGGCTTGCTTTCTTGATGAATGGGGTGGGTGGGGACCTTATGATGAAATTACAAGTGGTGTCTGGTTAAAGTGAGCCTTTAACCTTTAGTTTTGTGACTGATCAAATCAAAGAGATGATAACCCGTTACATTACCTTTTCTTTTGTTAACATTAGTTAACTACATTATTACTCTTCATGAACTCCCTATGAACAGTGCTTCGTTTCACCTCAAGTATTTCACTCACAAAGGTCACCCAAAAATGAATATTTGCTGAAATTGTACTCTTTTTGAGGCCAACTAAAATGTAGGTTTGGAGAAATTAAGCATAGCATTACATCACTTGCTCACCAATGGATCCTCTAAAGTGAATGGGTGCCGTCAGAATGAGACCAAACAGCTGATAAGACATCACATTAATTAACATCTAATGAAGGGAGGAGCTGCATATTTCTATGGAACACTTTTTTTATCAGCTGTTTGGACTCTCATTCTGACGGCACCCATTCACTGCAGAAGATCAGTTGGTGAGCAAGTGATGCACTGCTTAATTTCTTGGGAGGCCCGAGCAAGAGTACATCTTAAGCAATTGTTTTGAAAATATTTTTTAATATTGTTCATTGTTAATTTATTGTTCAACATTTATTCATAAATAAAAAAGTTGCAGTTCTTAGTATTAATCAACGCACTGTGAACTATGAACATGCACATTGCTACTACTAACATTAACAAAAAATATTTGCTCGTTATTAGTTCATAATAGCTATTGCATCTACTAATGTTAAGGAATTACATCTATAAATTTATTGATTTTAGAGCTGGATTCCAGATTTGTTTAAGAAGAGAGTGTGCGCGACATTTGTGGAGGACTCCTTCAGGTAAGATGGTATATTCAGTATTTAGTACTGTATGCAGTATCTCTTGTGTAGGCCAGGCAGAGCACAGATCCTCTGTCTGTTCTTTTATAGTAATGGCGGTCGGTGTCAGTGTGGGGCGACGCGGGACTCCCACCCTTCAGTGGCCTTGGGTGATTACTTCAGCACGGCCATCGTGAGTCACTGGGACAGCACACAGCACTCCTCCGAGCATCCCACTGATGCCTATGGAGAGCTGGAGTTTGCTGGGGCTGGCAAGAGACACAGCTATGTGAGTTTCTCATGCATATGTTTAAAGTAATGACACTATGGCAGTAGTGAGCCTGGATGAATCCTGTTTGAGCTTTATATAAAACAAAAACTTAGATATTAGTCATATGGATCACATGCATAATAAAGAATTACACTTTGGTGAAGAAATAAAGATATGCATATATATATGCATATATAATATATTTTAATGTAGTGTGTAAGTTAGAAATATCAGTTTACATTTCCAAACATTCATTTTGCCATTAATTGTAACATTAATGAATGAATTGGGGTTCTTTAATAATTTTTTGTTAATCTAAATCTTTGCTGCATAAAAAGTAGCAAAACTAATAACTTTTGCATAAAGTTGTCCATAGTTGGAGAAATGTTACAGTACTGCTTTAATCTTCATCCTTGTTTTTATTCCAGTTCTTGCGTCTCTCCAGCACCACAGATCCTGCTGGGGTCTTTGATATCATGACAAGACACTGGAAACTGAGGCAGCCCAACCTGGTGGTGTCAGTGGTTGGTGGTGAAGGAAGGTCAAAGGTCAAGACCTGGGTGAGAGATGTCTTGAGGCAGGGGCTGGTTAAAGCAGCACAGAGTACAGGTGTTGTATTCTCGTCTCAAATAATATCATTCTTTTTTTTTTTAATTCATTTTCATATCCATTTATGCTACTCTCACCACTGTGTTGATAACTGAGTAGAAGGATTAGATCTTCAGACCTGTTTGTTTAAAGAGCATGTTAGTTCCTTTTCTCTCTTATTTGTGTAGAAGTGTGGCTTTTTCTTTGTAGATGTGACCTGATACATATGCATAACGAGAAAAAGAGAAGTGCATGGCCACAGTAAATATACATAGAGACTGGCATTACAAGAAATTATATGAATCATACTGACTCTGAAATTGCAAATGTTTTGTCTTTAAGTATATTAGATGAAACGCTAGATAGACAAGTAAAGAACATTTTCACTATGGGATTCTTTTGAATATGATTCTGGCCATAGCTGGGAGCCAGGGGAGTGAGATCAGGAGGGACGTGACGTGCTTTCTCTGTGGTTGAACTTCTTTGGCAATTAACAAAGTTAATTTTGGATGTATAGGAGCGTGGATCATAACCTCAGGGCTGAGGGAAGGCATCGGGAAGTGCGTAGGAGAGGCAGTGAGAGATCACGCCACTGCTGTGTCTTCTGTCAATTTAAATAAAGTGGTTTCTATAGGCATTGCACCTTGGGGAATGGTGAATAATCGCCTGCAGCTTGTGGACCCTGAGGTAACACTGCTTATGGTGCAGCACTAGCATACACTAAATATTTTACCCTTGATACAAATAAACACTTTGAAAATAAACATTATTCTATACCATCACTATTTAAACTATTGTATAAAATATGAGAAAAACTCTCTCTCTCTCTCTCTCTATGTGTAGTAATGTTTTAAATGAACGAAGGGGTCAAAATTTGAAGCAGATCAAAACCTTTTATCAAAATTGTCCTAAAACCTAAAACCAAAATGTCTTCTTGTCTTAGGACAACTTTGATGAACTTTTTTTAACCACTGCCTGTAAAATCAGAGCTGTTATTTTGGCAAATGGAGGTTTCAAAAATATTGAATAAAAGGGTGTCAATAATTGTGGCCAGCGTGTATTTGAGAAGTTTTATTTCATAATGAGATTTCCTCCCGTTGTCTATATATATATATATATATATATATATATATATATATAGATAGACAACTATTATTATCTAAATATTAGCATTTTATTTTAAAGTTTACTGTAAAATGTTTTTTTTTTTAATTATTATTATTTAATATGATGATTATTATTATTTTGTATTTATATTTAATTGGTCACACTATGTTCCGTGTGAGGATCAAACCAAATGTCTGTGTTCTTATGAGAACTAGGTAAAAACAATTAAGCACACCCCATAATTGTTTCATTACATGAACTTGTAAATCTGTGATTCTGTAATTCTGTTTAATCACCCTTCATTTCCACTTATTTGCAAAAAGAGTTGCTGATATGCTATTTTACATTTCACTTTATTTCATAATAGCAAGAAAAGGCCTGAATTGGGAAGTATACACTATTTTTGAGAATGGAAAAAAGGCAGAATTGTGGCAAAAACAAGCTTCCGATGCCATTCTATAATACGTATCAAAATAAGCAAACTATTCACTCAAGAGCAAAAACTCAAGAGCGTACCTCAGTCTGTAGGTAAACTAGCACTGCATATTGCATTGTGCACATGGTTCATGGTCTTTCTTTGCCTTAGGGAAGTTTCCCTGCAAAGTATTATGTCCAGAATACTTCTCGTGGCTTCTGCTCTCTGGATAATAACTACAAGGCTTTCCTTCTGGTGGATGATGGGACTGAAGGACGTAAAGGAGGGGAGGCTGCTTTCAGAGGCCGTCTGGAGGATTACATTTCACGTCAGCGTCCAGGTACAAAATAAACTTCTTCGGAAGGATCTAGAAATGTTCACGACACAGTTGTTGACACAGTTGTCGTGAGTTATTGCTAGAGAAGACAAAGCTTTTCGGCTACAAAACTTAACAAATTAAACATTAACCATAGCCAAATAAAATTAATTTGTTAATAGTGTTCAATATGTATAAAGTATTATGCCTTTTAAGGGAAGATCTCTTTAATGAAAGCAACCAGGGTTTTATACTGACTGAGGTTGCTTAAATATGTTATCTCAGCTGGCAGCGCAAGCATTGACATTCCTGTTCTGAATATGCTGATATCTGGAGAAGTTTCCATGGTCGAGGTGAGCAGATTATAATTATGTTAAACAAAACTTCCTCTGTACCACATCACCCAAAAATGCAAATTTGCTATTCATTTACTCACCCCATGCCATACAAGATGTAGGTGACTTTTTTTTACTCAGTATAGAAGATTATGAGCTGAAACCAATGGTGATTCCTACCAGCACTTGAAAAAGCATATACAGCCAAGATGGCTCCTGATTATATATTGGGGTCTTTTGAAGTAAAACGATTGATCTGCGCAGGAAACGGAACATTATTTATAACATTATAGCCTGTAATTCATAGCCTCAGGTAAGCCATCAAGCATTATGTCCGGTTAATAAACAAATCATTTTTTTACTGGTTCTTTTTATTGAACCAGTGCATCAGATCAGACTAAATCATATGAAGCAGTTCATTCAGCACAGATCTCATCATTTAATTTGGATATGCCTGACAGTCGACTATAAATGAGGTCTTGAAAAAAGGGGAAGCATATATTTTTTTTATGTTTTCTCTTTGTATATGTTTCTAAAAAGATGAGCTGATGAAGTTTTGTCACCTCATACATTAGCATTTAGCTAATTAGCTTTAGCATCATACATTTTTGCATTTAGCCATGCAAAAAAATCAGCCTTTCATTGTTGAGTGCTCCAGTAATATATCATAGCATGAACCAGTTTTAGGAAAAGAATCATAAATTCTTTTAAATAATAAATAATGATCAGATTCTTGCACAGACCAATTGTTTTGCATCATAATACCTTACTATATATATTGTCATATAGAGTCACAGGTATCAATTTAATCGTGCATGCTGTTTTTGACTCTCATGTGCCTTTCTAATTGCCTTTTGTGAATCACCAAGGATCAAGGTTTCAGCTAACAATCTTCTTTACTGTTCAACTGAAAAAAGAAACTTCACCTATATTTTGCACTGAGGGTGTGCAAATTACCAGCTATTTTTTTTGGACCTCTTTCAATTTTCTTCATCTCAGGCATTAGAAATCTCTCTGAAGAATTCAATGCCCTGGTTGGTTCTGGCTGGCTCGGGTGGGCTTGCTAATCTTGTGAGCGACATTGTGGAGAATGTGCAGTCTGCTCCAATGTCCGGAGGAGCAGAGAAGGACGAAGCGTCTCCCAAAATGGAGCTTAGAGAACGAATAACCACGAAAGTAAAGAAACACTTTCCTTCGGAGCAAGACATGGACAAGCTTGTTGACAAGGTGAGCATCACACTCTACTTAATCAATCTGAACCCCTCTAAAAAACAGTGGATTACTCTGTTAATTATAAGTCATGATATTTAATGTCTATTTCGTTTGCTTGTGTTTAATTCACCAACATGTTTTGTTGAATCTCTGGTTAAGTTGACTTGTCACAGTACTCATGTTTTTTCTTGCTGCTTTGCTCTCTAAGGTTTTAAGCATCTATCAGAACAAAGACCTTGTCTCCATTTATCACACAGAGGGAGCGGATGACTTTGACACTGTGATGCTTAAAGTGCTTGTTCAAGGTAGATTTAAACTGGTTGTTGCAGTGTTTGTGCCACTTTAACTTATAACCTTTTCATAAAATTTTAATTCACATAATTTTGTTGTGTGTGTGTGTTAGCGAGTAAACAGCGGGTTACAGGGTCTACTAACCCCTATGTTGATGAGTTGAAGCTGGCTGTAACCTGGAACAGGGTGGATATTGCCAAGAGTGAACTCTTCACAGGAAACATTGACTGGAAGGTACAGTAGAGAATTGTGAGAAATATTAAATTAACTGTTGAGCGTTACTGTAGGAGCAAGCATGGCACTAAAAGGGCTAAGATCTTGGATTTGATTCCCTGGATGAACTGATTAAATGTAAGCACTGAATGAAGTGCTGCTTTGGATAACAGCATCTGCCAAATTCATAAATGTAAGTGGTAAAACTCAAAGTGTCTTTCACATAAATTATTGCATATACATGTTTTTTACATGTTTAAATGCTCTACTGTTCAAAAGGTTGGAGTCAATCAGAAAGAACTTAATATTTTTATTTAGCAAGGATAAATTAATCAGAAGTGGCAGTAAAGACACTATGTTGTTGCAAAACATTTTAATGTAATTTTATTCTTTTGTACCTTCTATTAATCAAAGAATCCTGAAAACATCACAGTTTCCACAAAAATGTAATATTAATAAGCAGAATTTTCAACTGATGAAAATAACAATGTTTCTTGAGCAGAATATCAGAACTATTTCTGAGGGCTCATGTGACACTGAAGATCGATGACTGAGGAAGAAATGCATCACAGGAATATATTACACTTTAAATTATATTCAAATAGAAAACCATAATATTTCAGTGTTTTACTATATTTCTGATTAAATCAATGGGAAGAAGATCTTTCTAAAAAATCCACCCCTAACTTAAATGTTAGCGTATCTTTTTAAGACGTTATGCTACTATTAAATACACTTTAACTGACTGACCAACTCATCCCATATTTCTACAAATTCCAGACGCATCAGTGCATTTGAGCGCAGGAATTTATGACCAGTCTCAAAACCATTCATTGTGTTCATATTAAAAATGTCCAGGAACTACTAATAATCTGTTATGCGTTATGCGATGTGAATGATTAAAGTTGTTATATACTTTAAACAGTATGAAGATCTTGAAGAATCCATGACTGATGCTCTGGAGAATGATAAACCCCAGTTTGTGCGTCTCTTCATTGACAACGGTCTGAGCATTGTGAACTACCTGAATTACGGCCGACTGGAGAGTCTTTACAACTCCATCTCTAAAACCTCCCAGGCCGGCCTCCTGCTGAAGCATTACCTGGACGAGCGCATAAACGAGTCCAATGATCTGACCAGCCAAGTCAGCATTTATGAGGTAAGATCTGGATATGTAAACCATAATTTTACAATCTTCATTTCACTTCCTAATGATTTTTGGCATAAAAGAAAAATCGATCATTCTGACAATGTATTGTTGGCTATTGCTGCGAATATACCTGTGCTATTTAAGCCTGGTTTTGTTTCGGGCTCACGAATGTCACTGATTTTATATCCCGCTGTAGGTGAGTCAGCTGCTGGAGAATCTTTTGGGAGAAGTGTGCCAACCTTTCTACAGGTCTGTACTCCGTGTGGATGCAGCATCTACCAGAAGAAAAGCTTTAAAGGTACCAGACCTCACTTTAGTTGTATCTAATTTGAAATATATATATATATATATATATATATATATGTATATATACTTATTTTTTTTGCATTTTTTGCTCAGTACCTTTATTTTTGAATCCCACTCTTCAGAAAGTATGCAAGGTCCTGCAGGAGAATTGCGCTTATCGGCAAAACATGTGTAAGCACTCCTGGTTATGTCTCTTCTTGTGGGCGGTGCTGCAGAACCGTGGTGAAATGGCAATCTTCTGCTGGGAAATGGTAATGTGCTTCTGATGTTAGGGATGCTCAATGATTTTTTTTTTTTAATTATTATTATTGGTTGATGTTGGATATTTTTATTGTTCAAGCTACTTTTTCCTGTTTTTATATTTAGATTCCGGTTAAAAAATTCAAGTAAATACAAGTTCTTTAATAACTGCAACTTATGTAAATAAGTGTAATTTTTTCCATGCATTGCGGCTGTGGGATTGTCCTGTATCACCGCAAATTAAATTGTATTGTTGCACAGCTCTCTCTCTATATTTATATTCTATCCAACTTTATCCAATTACTTACAGTTTACTCAAATAGCATAGTTTGTTTTAAAGTGCTCCTATTATGAGTTGATATTTGATAAAGTTGATAGTTGATAAAGATTGATATTTTGGTTTTGGGAGTCCTGAACAACAGGTTGACATGCATTCAAGGTTAAAAAACTCTTTAATTTTCTTATAATATGCATTTATTTTGACCGTATTTGTATAAGGACCCCTAAATGATTTGTTCAATGATACATTTTTCCAAACCCCTCCAGTGATTGCTCGATTTCATTTAAGGCAGTGTTGCACCTAGTGGCAAAGAATGAATTTACGTTTTCATTCAGACCAATTTGTCATGTTAGATACATGTGTATATACACCTTTATCTGCCTACATACAGTATTAAGTAACTATAATTGCCCAGTTCTAATCTGTTAAATACAGCTTTAAATAATTAAGATGTTAAGGTAGCATCAGCATTACTATATTCTTTTCTTTAAAGTGTATTATGAAAATAGTTATACATATAAATTTAGATTCTGATGTTGATGCATAAATGCACTTAACATTTAAAATGATTGGTTTTAGTTTATAGTAGTTTATATTCAACTCATTTATACATAACAGTAAAGGGGGAAATATGTAAATATGTTTCTAGACGAAGATATGAATATTATTATTTCCATGCATTCCTTCTTTCTCTCTTATATAAAATAAAAGGTTATATAAAAAAAGTTTTTACTGTATATTGTTATTCTGTGGTTTCATAAAGAACATTTTTACTGTGCAAAACATTTTTTATAGGTTCTTTAGATTTTTTACATTTAAGAGTGCCTAATATTGCATCAATGCAATAAATAAATAAATCCCACAAAAAACTTCCCTTTATTATCACAAGTTTATTGTGCTCATATGTGCTGCTCTTCTTTCTCAGTGCGGTGAGACGGTTCTGACAGCTCTGGGAGGATGCAAAATATTGAGGGAGCTGTCTAAACTGGAGATTGAGACAGAAGCTAAGCTCTCCATGAAGGAGTTGGCCATGAAGTTTGAGTGCATGGCTCATGGTAGGACATGTGAAAGTTGCTTTTGGAATCTTATAAAACCCAGTGGTAAAAGAACGTTCAAGCTTCTCTCCACTGTAACTGTTTTGACAGATGTGTTTAGCACGTGCTACCAAGCCAAAGCAAGTTATTCCTACAAGCTGCTGATCCGCAAGTCAGCTCTGTGGGGTGACGCCACCTGCCTGAAGATGGCCTTGGCAGCTGACGCCCGTTATTTCTTCAGTCATGATGGAGTACAGGTCTGTCAGTGTGCAGATACACTGTAAAAAAAAATCTGTTCTTTTCTGGCAGCAGGGGCACCAGAAAATGTCTGTTAAAAGACACAAAACATCATACTGATAACACAAATGCCACTTAAATAATGTAATAAACATTCAGTAAACAACAGAAGATTTAACATTAAGCCCAAATGTGCATTACTGATAACAAAAACTATTAAACATGATTGTTTAAGCAAAATACCTTCAAATGTGTAGTCACGCAGGGAACTTTGGGAAAATTCGTTTAAAGTTTTTGAGTATAAATTATACATTTGATTTGTTCTATTTACTTCTAAAAATTACAATTTAACAACATTTTACTGTAAAATTATATTTTACAGTTTTTCTCTGTATATAGTACGGTAACTGACTGTTCACTGACAGTTTTTTCCATAATATTTTTACAAGATTTCACAGTATTTTTTTACAGTGTAGTCACTGTTTCTCTTGAAATAAGGTAAGGAAGAGAGCTTTCTAAAATATTCTCTTGTTTTAGTCACTGCTGTCTCAGATCTGGTGGGGTGACATTGAAAGAGGAACAGAGCTCTGGAAACTCGCGCTGACGATGATCTGTCCTCCTCTCGTCTACACCAACCTCCTCGTTTTCAAGTCAGTACAGAAGCAATGAAAATTTCCTTGCATCTTACATTATCACTATACTTCACTTTTTTGCATTTACTAGAATGACCTGTTACCCTTTCAGTCGAATCATTTTGACGTTACATATGGGATCTCGCATGAGAGACCGATCGTCTTCGAGTCATTTGGAAAAGGCCAATGAAAATTGGCGTG
>JAUMHP010000062.1:2510490-2528336 GCA_032361065.1 Enteromius trimaculatus | reverse complement strand
AATATATTTATTTGTGTATCACACACACACACACACACACACACACACACACACACACACACAGACATATATATATATATATATATATATATATTATAATTACACATACTTGTGTGTGTGTGTGTCACTGGCGATATGACAATCATAGTATACACACACACATTTGTTTTGCTACATTTATGAGGACCTTGATAAACTTCTATTTTTTTTATACTGACCTAACAATATTTTTATCGCCCTACACGAACCCTACCCTTAAACATACCCATCACAGAAACCTTTTAACATTTTACATTTAGTATTTTTTATATATTTCCCTTGTGAGGACCGACCAAACGTCCAAACAAAGTAAAAAATGTCAGGTTTTACTATCCTTGGACATTTGGTTCTCACAGCTTTAGCAAAACACACACAAACACACACTCACACACACACTGTATATATATGTGTGTTACTGTTTCTTCATGTGATTCCAGACAGACTGATGATGATCAGATCAGATCTCTGTGTGGAGCACTGGTTGTTGTCAGACAATAATCTCACTGCATTATTACAATTAATGACAAAAATCATGTTTGGAAATGCAAACTGATATTTCCAATTGATTTGCTAATTTGGTGAAAATACTAGTGACTTAAGACTTGCACAGTACTGTATATATGTATATGTATACACATCTGTTTTCATTTTGTTGTGTTGTCATTTTTCTGTCTATATTGTTCATTTGAAATGCGCTATGCAAATGCATGGTCTTCTCCTTGCACACTTATTTATTGATTGATTTATTTTAAATAAGAAAACTCTCTTCCACATTGGGGTGAACACTATCCCAAATGTAATGGGTATAAACAGTCTCCAATCAACATCGACACCCCAAAAGTCATTAAAAACCAAGAGCTGGGATCTTTTGACCTGATCAACTTTGGTCTTCCACACACCACGAAGATGCTGAAGAATAACGGACACACAGGTGAATCAAGAGTATAGCCTATCTATGGAAACACACTGCGTGTCTTACCCGCCTCCTCCTCCATGTTTCCCTGCAGTTGAATGTGAGCTGAAGGCAGGAGCTGTGGGAGTTCGAGGAGGAGGTCTGAACCACAAATACACCGTCCTGCAGTTCCACTTCCACTGGGGTGCAAAAGACCTGATGCGCCATCCGGGATCCGAGCACTCTCTGAACGGACACAGATCGCCTCTAGAGGTCAGAGATGAGGCCTGCAAGAAATAAAGACATTGGGAACTATGGAGTTTGAAAATGTCGCTTGCATCAGTACTCACGTGTCACATTTTCCTGTGCAGATGCACATTGTCAGCCGGAGAAGTGATGTTAATGACAGCACCGCAACAAAACTTCAAGACGGCTTCGTTGTGCTGGGCTTCTTCATTGTGAGTCGCGTTTACATGACATATCCACTAGAGGGAGGTATTACTATTTCTATTGACAATTTAAAAAACAGTTTTGGCATATTTGTCTGTCTTTTTTTTCTGGAAAGAGAAAAGGCTGAAACTCTGAAGTCTTATTTATTTCCCGTCTTTTGTTAAATAATTGGATCTAGTTTGCTGATGACTAGTGTCATTTTAATACAAAAAAGGTATACTGTTATAAGGTATAAGTAAAAAGTCAGTATTATATTATATATATCAGTTTTAGTTATTTTAGTATACATCAAGTTAAACTAAATGAAAATAAATATAAAATGATAATAATATTTATGAGAAAAAAAATATATATTTATATTTATTTATTATTGATTTTTATGTATTTAATGTAAACTTTTTATGCTTTTGGTTTTGGTTCCACTACCTGTGTAATAACCCTGCTGATGATGTCTATTATTCAGCTAATGCTTGCCAAGCAATTGTGGTTAGCTAATTATAAACGGGTACTTCCAGTGTCATGAGTCAGCTAAACGCAATGCTTACTCTGCTTCTGTCTCAGTTCAGTTTGGGGGCAAACAAACACAAAAAAGTAGATAAAACACAAGAAACGGAGAAACACATCTTCTATACAATTGATTTTCTAGTTGTATAGTTACCTAACCCACAAACATCTCAGAGAAAGTTTAGAAGATATTACAAATGAGGTTACATAAGTGATAAATTCCACTCAAATCTTTATCTTCAGGAAGTCAACAAAAAGGAAAAAGAAAAGCAAAAGGAGACGCCACAAGTCTGGGAAAGCTTCACCGATTATCTCCAAAAAATACCAAGAAAGGGTAAAATAAATGTTTCAGCCAGCCATCAGTTTAATAATATAAATAACTTGCATACTAACTATATATGTTTGCATTATACATTTGCATTATTACTGTTGCCTTTATAATGTCTGTTGTCAGAAAAGTACTTCATATACTTATATATCAACGTGTATGAGGTCATATTTCTGTGACTGAATCAGGATTCCACACAATTGCGAATATTTTCTTACTTTTATTTCACTGCTAGGAGACAAAGTCAGACTTATGGAGCCCTTTTCTATGCACCAGCTGTTAAAGGGAGTTGATCTCAGCAAGTACTACCGCTACAATGGCTCTCTGACCACCCCTCCCTGTGATGAAGCTGTGGTTTGGACCATCTTTAAGGACCCGATTAGGATCAGAAGAGATCTGGTACAAGCAAATTCATTTTCAATTCCACAACTTTGATCAAAGGATTTTAATGCATTATTACTAAGCCCTAATTGCAATGCTGCATTTACTTATTCAAAAATACAGTAAAAACAGTAGTATAAAGTATTTTATATCTGTTTTCTATTGTAATATATTTTAAAAAATAATTTATTCCTCCGATGCTAAGCTAAATATCTCGGCAGTCATTACTACCATGTTTAGTGTCCCATTATTCCTCAGAAATCAATCTAATATAGCTATTAAAATAAAAAACAGTAAGAATAAATTAATGTTTAAAATAGACAATTATAAATGACTGCAATATGACTTTAAATCAGTTTAGTCAATCTTTTCTGAATAAAAAAAAATGACCCCAATGATAGCATACATCAGAGGCAGATTTAAGTACTCATAATTACATTAAAATACAGACCAGACTAATAAATACACACACAATTAGGGAGAACTGAAGACAGGTGAGCAGACACAGGTGGAGACGAGTTAACTAATCAAACTAAACAATACATGGAACATGACCAAATAGGGAAAACGATGAAGACACAAAACGAAACCAAAACTAAACAGACAGAATATGTGACAGAAATATTCCAGTGAGTTAATATTTCAATAATTTTAAAGGACACTCACATGTTCATATAGTTCTCTGATGTCTGTTAAATAAAATATTTTTTATTTTCACTGTTTAAGTATTTTAATTTGTTCATTTCATTGTCATTTTAAAATCAGTTTTATGATTTAATTAAATATTAGCTTTTAATTAGTTCAATCAAACCCACACTGTTTTTTTTTTTTTGAGTTTGGGAGCAATAATGTTGAATACATTTTTAAATGTTGTAATATATTTTCTGTTCTCTGGCAAGTTTAAAGCTTAAAGTTAGTTCTAAAAACTGTACCTAGTCTCATGGCATAAATGTAACTGGTGCACTTTTTAGTGAGCCACGAAATATGTATCAATACATCAGTGCACAAAAAGTGCACAGAGGTACATATTTTTTATGAAACCATAAGTGTCTAAAAAGCAGTCAGAATGCATTACCTAAAATTAATCTTAGCCTAGATTAGCCTAGGTTATCTAACCTAGATTATGTCACTAACTACAACAATCATCACGTAATCTGTAATCAGTATCAGACGCACCGTAAGTAATCTAACCAAAACTGTTTTACATGTAATAATATAATAAATAATAATAAAATAATTGAATTTTTTTATTGAATTAGTGTGCAGCACGCTCTATGACAGATAACTTACACTTTTAAAAAAATCTGTATTTCATTAACTGATATAATATACCAAGCTATTAAAGTACTGAAATCTGTTTTGTGGCTTTGAAATACACTGATAAACTCCAAATTCAGGTGGTGATGAGAAAGTCACATGATGATCCAAAGCCCATCACAAGCAGCTTTTAAATATGAACATATATAGAAGGTGCACTAAACACTAAACACCATCATGGTGAGCCTTGGGTTCATTAAACTGAAATATTGTCACAATCTGTATTTAATATTCCACGTGTTCTGCCATGTCTTTGTTTATATGTGGCATGCTCCTTTTGTATCCGCCCTTGCCCTTGTTTTAGTTAATTATGTTATTAGTATCCAGCTGTGCCTGTCATGTGTTTTCAGTTCATCGTCATTAGTGTTTGTACTTATAGTGCCATTGTTCTTGTCCATGTTGTCGATTAGTCAAGTGTCTGCAACTGCCCTACCTTTTGTACCTCGTCTGAGTAAAGTAACCACAGTTTCACGCATATCCGCCTTCTGAGTCTTCGTTCCTGAGTGCGACCGTGACAAATGTGCAATAAACATTCATTTAACAACATTACATGTAACATACAACCCTAATAAGCATAACTGACAAGGAAAAAACATAGTAATTAAAAAACAATTCTGGGAATTTCAATTTACGTGTTTTTTCCTGTAAATTTTACAGGAATTAACCGTTAACCATTTAACAGGTTTTTAGCATTAAAATCACTGTCATTTTTTATTTTGCAAACACAGGGCAAACATAGACAGCACCACAAAAAAATATGGCACTACAAGGACTGAATGAGCTGAAGTCTTATACTTTCTATACCAGGGAGAGTAATCAACAGAACAGGTGTTTGAAAGCAATGAACACTGTTAAAG
Organism: Enteromius trimaculatus; assembly: GCA_032361065.1. Classification (NCBI taxonomy): domain Eukaryota; kingdom Metazoa; phylum Chordata; class Actinopteri; order Cypriniformes; family Cyprinidae; genus Enteromius; species Enteromius trimaculatus. The sequence continues at coordinate 2,523,568 of JAUMHP010000062.1, read as the reverse complement.
CATAGCAGTAAGACAAACTAAACACGGCGTTATAGTGGTCAGAAAAGAGAGAGGTGTCATTTTGAGAGGTGAATTTGCTATTACACACAAACAATCATGCAGCAGCGTTAGCTGTTTCTTATTACAATCTGAAATATTAATATAACAACTTTGACTTATAAAACATAAAAGACTTATAGTGTTAATAACTCTGAGAATGCACAGTCTCTACTATAAAGAGAAACCTGTATGTTTCATAATCTCCATGACTCTGCTTTGATTGACAGCTCAGTCATGCATACTCTACTCAGGTGATGTATATCATTTGTTCAGTCTTACTCTCATATTACTGTTGCTTTGTCTAGCCTCCATCTCCCCCATATCCCTCCCTTTTCAGCCGCTCTTGTATCTCTCTTTTGTAACATCGTCATCTCTTATCATCTCATCTCTTACAGAATCCCACACATTTCAACTGAATTCCTTTGGCAGCAGGTGCAGTGGCCTTGTGAGCTGAGCATGTGACCATGCACACGCGCCTCTGCTAAATCTGTACAATCAGTAAAATGATAAACGATGCAGTGATATTGCTTGACTTTGAGGCTTTTTTTTTTGTTCTGCAGCTGCTTAGATTCCCAACTAAAGTTTCTTTCGACAACGTGTACCGGCCGCAGCATCCTCTGAACAATCGTGTGGTCTATTCTTCCGCAGGTGATTGTTCATTTCAAATGTATGCAGTATAGTGTGAGCCATAAATAACAGGAAACATAAAGCTGTAATTAACCAGCCCTGACTATTTCTTCTTATGTAACTCAGGTCACGCAGGAGCAGATGAGAACATCCTACAGCGTCAGGCAATTCAGGGGCCAAGCTAAAAATTATGCACACAGTTTAAATACAAAGCTGTTGTTTTACTCAAAAAGTATTGGATCATCACTGTTTGTTATATTTGAGAAAAAAATAAAGGAAAAGGTTATATAGATATTGCATGCAATATATTTAGCATTCTTTTAAAAACTGGAGAATGCTTATTTATATTATTTAACTTATTACTTATTTATATTTTGCATTGCGTTTTAATCTATAGCATGCTTCATTTATTCATTTAAAGGAGCAGGTCACCTAAAAATAAAAATTTGCTATAATAACAAAAATCAATGCAGCATGCAGCTTGTGGGTGTTTTTTATTAGTTGTTTGGACTTTCATTATGACGGCACTTACAGTATTAACTGCAGAGGATCAGTTGGTGAGCACTTAATATAATGCTTAAAACATCAATGAACGGCAAACATCTTTTTGTAGGGTGGTTGTTTACCAAGGGTGCCAGTCGTGGAGGGTGCTGCATGTTTAATCAAGACAAGTTGAATAAGCAACAGTTTAATGACAGGTCACACACACCCACAAAGGTATTTATGGGTCATTTAAAACCTGCGCTCCACTCTGGAAAATAACAATTGAAACCACATGACCTTATTCCTTTTGTATGCACACATACAAAGAAATGAAAAGAATGAAAGAGGAGGCAAAGACTAATAATAATAAAAAAAAAAGAAGTCCAGGGAAAGCTGTGATGAAGTTTGATGTTTTAAAACGCCGTGGCTCTGGTGGAAATAACTAGAACAAATGTTTAAAGAGTCATTGCCTATTTTAGTACGATACTTTAGGTTCTTAATGAAAAGTCTAAAACATACTTAGTTCAAATTTCTCAATGGTACAGTAAAAAACACATTCTTTACCCTGTCAAAATCAGCTCTGTTTTCAGCAGGCTATTCTAGTCTGTGTTGCTTTCAATGCTAATGAGCTCTGCTGACCTCACCCCTCTCTTCCATGGGGTGAAAAGTAGACCATAGATAGGTGTAGATTGCCTATTCAACCACTCCAGATCAGAGACACCTTGTCTTCCCCTGCACCGGAGTCAACACAATGGCAGACTGATGCCCAGTATTTCGCAACAAAACCCGCCCAGTTGCTTTTTGAGGAGGATTCCCTGATAAAATTTGCATTCCAGGGGCTAAATATTGTTTTATTGGGGTCGCTTCATTCAACTGACATGAAAAACAAGTCGCTGCATGTTAAAGTAGCCCAATTTCATGGGAAAACCGTGCAACACTGCTAATCACAGCTAACTAAGGGCGGGTCTAAGGTTAGATGTTCTTGTCAATCAACTATCTTGGGAGGGGCCTGTGACAAATTATGTAATTCTGACAGGAATCTCATGAACTTCCTGATTTGAGAAAGGGGATTTTAAAATAGAGATTTAAAAAACATTTTTAAATGGATTTTTATCATTATAGGATGGATGTGTGCACACACTTCCAACTCACATTTATGTTCAAACAACTTGTAAAGTGAATTTTGCATCTGATGAACCCTTAAAAAATGAATAATGGATCATGTAAAATAGATAAAAATGTAATTTACTCTATATAACCATTATTATGTAATTATCCACATCCGTTCTTCAAACTTCCTTGGATTGATAAAATATAAATTTAACTTGACTCCATGACAAATCTTGCTCAAATCTTTACAGAAATGAACCTTTATGATGTCACAGCAGCCCTACAAAAATGCACAGCATCTTGTGAGATGAGATAGCTGGTTCATCACGGGACATTACTGACAGTTTCAAAGATATACTTCTTTGAAACTTCCTTTTTCAATGACTCTGCATGACTCCAGGCTCGTAATGTTGGCAGAATGCCACTAGAAGCGGATGTAAAGATGACATGATTCACATGATTGATACAGAAGTGAGTGCTCTGGATGCTTATGCAGTTCCAGGATCAGGCCAGGACTTAAATATATATGACAATCGGTTTTTACCTACTGTATATTATTTAAATATTGGCACAAAAACCAAAGATTTCATACGTTTGGTTTTCCCATATTTTCATCATAATGTTGGGATTATTACAAGACTGTAATAATTCTTTTTGTTTTGTTTTGCCTATATGTTACACTTTCATTTCACAAACTGCTGTTTGCTATTTTAAAGAATGCGTGTAAATTGTTTTCAGGTGTGTCTTGTTTTGTTAGGTACGTTTGTTAGAACAGGGTTTCTCATTCCTGTTTTTCCAGAGACACTTTCTTACAGAGTTACCCCAATCAGCAAAATAATGTCTTTAAAAAAAAATTTACATTAGAAAAATATTAATTAAAACTCAATTTTATTATTTAAAAGGGTTTACATTTATTTAAAAAAAAAAATACTTATATCATATTTATATCACAGCGTTTAAAAAGCTCATTTTTGTTGTCAGTACTGCTTTTGGAACACGATGGAGGGAGTTGCAGCATCTGCCAGCAGGGCAATGGCATCATTTTGAAATGGTTTTCAGTCGTCAGAGGAATTTGCAGTCAATACGCCAAGAGGCTAAAAGAGATCAAAATTATATTCATGTTGCTGATATTCAAGAGGAGAGAAAGTTTTATGTGCTCCTGTTTATGATGATCTGTTTCTGTATGACTAAACCTAAAATTACAAAACTGCTTTGAAATTTGGTTTATAATTATATTGTAATATTTTGTGTAAGCCTGTATATTGTATACAGCTACTTTTGAATAACTGCCAGTGCAGAAAACTGCCTTTTAGAATGGGATAATGCCTTGGGTGAGCCTTAAATTATGGCATTTCTGGTTTCGTGATTCATTCCTGGAAGATTAGTTCAGTATTAATAGATTAGTCAGTTTAATGGAACATCCCAGCATTATTTTGAATATGAAAAAAGAAATTCAAAGCATGTTGACATGCATATAATGTGACCCATTTGCGCAGTGGAATTTTGTGCCTATCCTTAAAATGAGCAACTGTCTGTAATTACTGCTAAAAGAACAGTTTATTATATAACAGCTATATCCTAAACTATTTCACTTTTGTATCTCAGGTATTCAAACAAAAGCCATAACTGTACATTGTAGATTAATTCATCTTAATGTAGAATTTAAAATAGGCTAGTTCAAAGAGCTTCATTGGTAGCTAGCTAATTTGTATAAACATGTATTTTTTTGTACAATATGTCCCACTAACAGTGGGTCTTTCATTTCTTCTTTCACTATTTTCTTTATTTTTAAATAAAAATTGTATTGCCTTTACTTACTAGGAAATGCAAATGTTTTCTCATTAAATATTCTCTTCTTTTAAAGTGAAATTCAGGGCAAACACGAAATCAAGTGGGATAGTTTAAATGCACTGATGTCATTCATCCGAACATGTGATATTGTAAACGCCCTTTACAATAACCTCTAAAGGATGATTGACAGCAACAATACAGGCTAATGGTTTCTGTTTATATTATTCCCCATTTGCATGCTACGGAAGAGTGATTATATTTGGTATGGCGTCATAAAATGATGATACGGTTCTTATAACGACATTGATGGTTAAATTTAGAATTACAGCTTATTTTATTCATTCTTAACTCATTCATAACTAAACGGTTGGTTACTGCTGCTAATAATGAATCCTTGTTTATAAGAAACCTTATGAAAGCACCTTTTGAAATAGCCACCTATTTCGATTATTGTGCAGATATTTGAAAGTCACAATGTCATTCATACTCAATTTAAAGGCCGGAAAGGGAAAACATGTGAGCTTCATTTTCACCCTTCATCACGAGAGATTTAGAGAACATGACAGATGCGATGCTGAGATCTAAAACTATAAGATAAGATTGAATTAAAGTGACTTGTATGATATCTTCGAAGATAAACGACGCCTAGCAATGTGACATGTGAGTTACAGATAGGAATGCAGTCCTTCGTCAGCAGATGAACTGATGAATGTGATCCCTCCCACTACAGGTGAGCAGTGAAGAGTACTAAAGGCGGGACTGATGCCATGCTCATTACATTTCTGCACACAGACAGGTGAATCAAATCAAAGAGGTAAGACCAGAGGCATACATTATCTGATTGATTTCAATTTCAAGTTAAATTCATTGTAACTCAGTTCAATTCCGTAAGCAGAATTTTTTCACCCTTTTATTGTTTTTATGCAGATGATTGTCTTGCTGGTAACCTGCTTTGCTGCTCTTCTGTGTCCCATCGTCTTCACTGCGGACTCTTCAGTGGGTAAGTGTTACTGAAGTTCAACCTCATTTGAATATATTTAGTATGACAGGAAATGTATTTTTTCTAATTATGGTGTCATTTTACCCTAAACAGATTGGTGCTATCACAAGCCAGCATGCAGTGAGTGTGTTTAATTAATTGTATTATTATTTTATTTACTTATTGTTGCATTCTGAAATATTTCATACTGACAAAAAAACTTATAATAAAGGTCTTGTAAATTTTAAATATTAATATATTAAAAACTTGTTCTGAACTGATTTTTATTTTGGACTCTTGATTTGTAATAGATTTTACCACCTGGCCCAAGATTGCCATAAATTATTGCAATGGATCCAGGCAATCTCCCATTGATATCGTGACTACAATGGTTCAGGGAAATCCTAACCTGACCTCATTTAACTTCACTAGTTTTGATGACAACTCCACCTTCATGTCAATCCTAAACGTGGGCGACTCCGGTAAGGATCACTGCTGATATTACTTGCATTCATTTGCATTCAATGCCTTTACAAAATATCATTAAAATCATTTAGCGATAACTTTCAAATGAGGATACCCGCTTACGAAACCAATCCTTAGGAAACGGTAACATGAGAAGCAACACATTAAAAAGGTTGCACAAAAAAGTACAAAAGTGCGAGCTAGCAGATACTGTTAGATAACAGAAGGATAAAAGTTATTTGATGCCTCTTTGTGTTGCATGAGACTCACTGACGGGCATGCGTCTATGTGCCAGCTAGTGCAGTTGTAATTGCAGTGTAAATGCTACTTCTGAGCAGCATTAACCAGTCTATGTAAAGAGCCTGAGAAAGTGCTTCTGTGCCAGCTCTGGGGTGTAAATTTAGCGTAATATGTCCATTGTCTTCACAGTGGTGGTTTACTTGGATGACGCCAAAATGAAAGTGCAAGGTGGTGATCTTCCAGGCGTATACAACACCAAACAATTTCATCTCCATTGGGGTAATGGCAGCTCCTCGCCTGGCTCCGAACACACCGTGGATGGCAAACAATACCCAATGGAGGTACGAACGGTTGAATTTTCTTTGCAAATGCACTGCATTGTTTCAAATATTTCCCCTCAAAGCCTGAAAATAGGAGGGTTTTCACAGTGATGCAATAGAAGAACCTTTTTCTACTATAGGAACCATTTACAGAACCATGCCTGCCAAAAAAAAAAAAAAAAAATGAGTTTGAGATCATTCACTGGATGTGTTTTTATGTGTCTCATAGCTGCACATTGTAAATGTTCATTCAAAATACAACGGGAATGTCTCAGCGGCTCTAGCTGCCAAAGACAGTGCAGGATTGGCTGTTCTTGGTTTCTTCATTGAGGTGAGCATGCCATTTATTAAATCCAGTGGAAAATACACACTTACTATAACTGGCTTGGTTGTGTGCATACACTTATGTTTTTGTTTTCTTTAACTTCTTCAACAGGGAACCAATGAAGCGAACAAAACAAAAAGCTGGGATATCCTAACATCATATTTGACAAGCATCAGCACTTCAGGTACACAAATAGTTTAGAAGCATCTTGAGTCAGTAGTTCTTTGAGCGATCAATTAGCCAAAAATCAACTTTTGTCATTGATCCACTGTTATATGTATCCAAAGATATTTTGAACATTGTTTCAACTCTTTTCGTCTGTACAGTGAAAGTCAGTGGGGTCCAAAACAACCGCACTGACTTTCATGTTTCTGTGAATATTTGAAAGGCTTGTGAGTATTTGAAAACCCCAAAATGAAAATTGTGTCACTAATCACTTACCCCCATGTCGTTCCAAACCCGCAAAAGCTTTGTTCATCTTTGAAACACAATTTAAGATATTTTGGATGAAAACAGGGAGGCTTGTGACAGTCTCAGAAAAATGTGCACAAATAGTAAACCAAATAAAAAAAAAAGAACTTGATTGATTTTGGCGTGTATATGACACAAACGGGTTTGGCGTACATATAACACGCAGTTTTCATGTGCATATGATCCAAAATGTATTGGCATGCATATGATAGGCAGTAACATTTTGCATATCTGTACCACAAGTTTTCGTTTTTATTCTGCGTACTATTTAGGCCGTAAATAATGACTTTATTCAAAGAAGTAACAACATTTTGGACAGCAACCATTATAAAAAACCAATGTACGCAGTTCTGTGTTAGACGCAATGGAAAGAATAGGTATCTTTTTATTACGGGTTAGGAATGACATGGGGGTACTGTAAGTGATTGACAGAGTTTTCATTTTGTGGGGAAGTTATCCCTTTAACATTGGTATATTTGGTAGTCTAACTTCACAATACTTATTTTTGTATATTTAGGCAGTCAGACCTCAGACATCATGAATCAAATCACACTGGACAGTCTGCTTGAAGGTGTGGACAGGACTAAATACTACCGTTACCAAGGCTCTCTAACTACACCCAGCTGTAATGAAGCTGTGATCTGGACTGTGTTTAAAGAGCCCGTCAAAATCAGTCATGAATTTGTAAGTAAAGGCAACTCTTTGGTACAGTATCTCAGTAAAATCACATCTGTCTGTTACTGGATGACATCCTACATATTCTGATTTAAAAGTCACACCATTTACTTTATTTCTACAAACAGATCAAACGCTTCAGCACAACTGTCCTTTTCAGAGATAGAAGCACTTCAGTTCTGAACACCAACAACTTCAGAGGAGTTCAGCCGTTGAATGGCAGAGTCGTGACGACTCAGACAGCAGCACCTTCATCAGCAGCCACATCCACTTTATCTTTTGCCACAGTAATTCTCTTGTCCAGTTTGTGTTGGCTATTAAAATAACTGTTTCTGCACATTTACGCAAAATGGGTTGGTTTAATTAATTTTCTCTTGAAAATTTATGATTGACATTTTGATTTTGTCACCTGAATCTTGGAAATACTAGATTCAAGTTATAATCAATGATGCATAGCTGTTCCTATTTCTACCAGTTGTATTTCTTGCGCTACCAAATGTATGTTTAAACGCACAATTTGTTATCTATGAGGATAATGTGAGTCCTTAGGTTATCAATTTATTTATTTTTAATCCCAAACCATTAGTAAAAAAGTTGAAATCATACAGGCTGCTTTTTTTTTTTACAAACCTGCTGTTATTTTTCATTTTACTCTGTGTGCAATTCTATAGTATTTAAGATGATGTTTTAAATGCCTAAAGCATGACATATATTAAAATTTAATAAAGGTTCAACTTCAAATGCAAAACAAAATGTTTCAGTTGAGTTCTTTGAAATAAATGTTTCATGCTCATTAAGGCTACATGTTCTATCCTCTTATCTTCCAGTATACAGCAATTCAAATGTGACTGTACTTATACAAATAGTTTACTGTATTTAAGGAAACATTAAAATTAAATTCATTTTTGAGTGAACTTTTCTATTGTGACTATAAGTCGAATCATACAAATTATGATGAGCTTAAGGGGTGATATTTAGGACCCAAGCTCCAACTGTGCAAAAACCCTATTGGAATTGTTTTTAATTAAAAATCCCAAAGCCATAAAGTTTATCCTGGCTCTTCTAAGCTTTGTAATGCTGGTGGATAGTGGTCATGATTTTGAAGCTCAAATTTGAAGTTATGAAGTTAAAACAAATGATCAGAAGATTTCACTATAAGAGGAGAAGAGCTTGCATTGCATAGCCTTATTTGTTTGAACCACAGTACAACAACCAGGAACTCCGGCGGGTGGAGGAGGCTGCAGAAGCGGCACAACAACGAACCTCTGACAGACAGAGAGTAGGGGAGATGTCAAGGTGCTCATGCCAAGAGATTTGTTGTCAAGACTGGACTATTAGAATGTCACCATTGGAAGACCTTGCAGATGAGACGACTGTGTCCTGTTGCATTATGCAGGATTTAGGCTTTACACAGTTATTGAACTAAAGTGTCTAATTGTAGCTGAAATAATAAGATAGAAGTAAAAATAGTTGCCTGCTGAAACGGAAATGTACGCGATCTTTATCATGAGTAGATAGACACGGTGAGTTTCTGTTTACTACACACCAGTGGTTCCCAGCCATGTTCCTGGAGTAATCCTGTCACATCGTCCATCCTTGGAGTGAGCATAATGTACAGGTTGGTTGATCTGGCTTCATCTGTTAAAGTTAACCTTTTCAACATGTTTCAGTGTTGTTGCTCAGCAATGTCATGGATGGTGGGTGGTACTCGGGTGCAGGGGTGGAATTAGTGAATTTGGGGCCTCAGGCAAATATAGGAATGGGGCCCTATATTTGCACACATTTACTGTTACAGTAGTTGCTGCTGCACAATGGTGCCACATAGTTATGTCCAGTGTTTCTACATTGTGGGATTCTTTCATTAACATTAACATTTAGCAGACATTTTTATTCTTTCATGTTGTAGACCACCAAATAGCAATTGGTTTACAGTTGAGATGCAAGTATTTGTTAGAAGTAAATTATTATACAGTACTGTGCAAAAGTCCACAAGTATTTTCACCAACATTAAAAACAAACATCAAAAAAATGGATTTAGGTGGGTTATTTATATCTTTTGCAGTAGCGTGTCAGTTGGAAATATCAGTTTACATTTCCAAACATTGTACACTTGTGTAAAAATGCTGTAAAATGAGGATGCTTTTTTTTTAAAATGCCATAAATAGATTTAATAGTTAATCAATTAACTTCTATAAACTAAATCAAAAAAATATTTGGTATTACAGCTTTTGGTAAAACTGCTTCTGTTCCGAGGTACACTTGCCCAGAGTTTTTCAGGTAGCTTTCTAGGTATGTTTTTTCTTCATCTTGGAGAAGTTGCCACAGTTTTTCTGGATTGAGTCTGTCTCAGTTTGTTTTGTTTCTTCATGCGATTCCAGACAGACTGATAATCAGATCAGATCTCTGTGTGGAACACTGGCTGTTATCAGACAATAATCTCACTGCATTATTATAATTATTATGACAAAAATAATGTTTGGAAATGTAAACTTTTTTCCAAAATTTATCCTGGCTGTATTGCTGACCTTTGACTCAATATATGACATGAACAAATCTGAAACATAATATGGTGGACCTATTGTGTTGATTCAGGAAGAAAATATTAACCTAGTTTTCAGGAAGGGTACGGCAGTTTTCTGTCATTGGTCAACCATTAGTGAACTTCAACAAACAATGAAAGGTAAGGGCAGTGTGATCAAAACACCTCAAAAAATCCAAAACACAGACGGCGGAAAAGACGCAGTACTCAAGTTGCTGTAACTGCTGCAAAATAAATCTACCCGCACCTGCCCAGTCCTGCCTCATGGAGCAGAACGACATGTTTTACTCCCATATTTAAAGTGCCTTCCGGAGCATTTCAACATCTCTAACCCTTCCTGAAAGTCAAATAATAACCTTTCAAACTGTCATGATCAAGTTTATAAGAGGAGGATTAGATATAGTGGCACATAAAATGTCTAAACCAGCGGTACACAACACTGCTCCTGGCGATCAACTGTCCTGCAAAGTTTAGCTCCAACTCTAATCAAGTCGACCGCCAGGAGCAGGATTGAGCTCCCCTGCTCTACACAACCTTGTTAAAATGACAGCTTTAAGATGTAAAAAAAAATAATAATAATACAATAAAATCATCTAATTTTATAATGAAGCATAGTATTCGGAATTAACAAATTACATTGAAACCTAATTTACCACAAACCATTCTTACCACAACTTAAATCAAAATAATCATAACAACATATTAAAATGTACCTTTATCCATCTTGCTGTGATGTGCATGACCATCTGACGATGAGAAGAGTGAAGAATGCAGAAAGTTTGATGAAGTAGAAAAATTAAATCAACCGGTTGGCTTAAAATAACCCAAGCGGTTCAGTGGTAATATTCGTAACAGGGCTGAGTGTGTCCTTCAGAAGGAGATGGATGAGATGAGATGTTTTCAGCAGCATTAGAAGGTGAGTCAGATGGTGGGGCTGAAGCCACCTCGAGAAGGCGACGCGCAGCGGTGTCACCCCGGCCGCAGTGGATACCGAACTGCTCTGCTCCTCCGCACCGTGGAGCGCATCGGTTTGGAGGTGCCGTGTGCGCCTTCAGCCGACCCTTTGTGGCTGGATGATTGGTTTCTGGGAGGTGGAGATGCGGCCCCGCCGCGCTCTCCTCCGGTGCCATTCTTCCCGGAGGTTCACGAGGAGCTTACCAGGTCATGGCAAGCCCCTTACTCGTCACGCCTGCGCCCAGGCTCTTCGGCCCTCGCCACTCTCGATGGCGGTGCAGCCAGGGGGTTTGCGGCGATCCCTCAGGTCGAGCGCGCTGTGCCGGTGCACCTATGCCCACGTGGTGCTGCTGCCTGTTGTGATCAGCCGCATCTCCCGTCCGAGGCGTGTAGACTTTCGTCCACAGGAGCGACTTCAATGGCTGAGCCTGACGCAGGTGCCGGCCGCCAAGAGAGCATGCTTTCTCGACGCCCCCATCTTCCATGCTGGCCTATCTGGCGACACTGTCGAGGACTTAGCCCAGGAGTTCTCCACAATTTAGGAGCAGACCGAGGCGATGTCTCACGTCCTGCCTCGGCTGGCCAGTCCGCCCCCGAGTGCTCCTCCGTCTGCTCGCCGCTGAGGGCGTCCCATTGCGGCATCCAGGAATTCTGCTCCGGGGTATATGACAGCTCGGCTGCATGCAAACATGCCGCTTGAATGATTTATATGAGACCGCTCAGCGTTGGTTACACGATCGGGTACTTAGATGGGCAGCACCATGGCACACTCCGGACTGGCATTTTCCCGCAGTGTAGCCATCTATTGGCCGTGCCCAGGCAGGTCATAGTCAAGGACACGGGTGCCTCGTCCACGGGCCAGGGTGCTGTATACAACGGGCAAGCAGCCAGGCGTCCAGCTGCTTTGGCATATTACATAAAAATGGCTCGAGTTGTTAGCCGTGCAAGCACGGGCCAGTCTGGACGGACAGCACAGTGGTAATCGCGTACATAAAGAAACACTACGCTCCCTGTCACAACTCGCCCGCCACCTGCTCCTGTGGAGTCAAGCAAAAAAAATATTCCTGTTCTGATTCTGGGGCTCTCAGCCGTGTAGCCACAGCTCACGACAGTCCTCCCTTCCTGGAGAATAGTCCAGCTGATATGGAGCACTCTGGCGAGGCCAAGGCACATTTCTTCGCCTTCCCCGAGTCTGCCCATTGCTTGCTGTTTTCCCTCAGCAACGGGGAGGCACTTGCACAGCTGGTCTGGCCTCCAGGACGAGGAACAGATACTCGCAGCAGCCCCTTCCTGAAATCTCCTGAAGGAAATTTCTTCTCAGGGGATTGGGCACCTTGGCACCCGCATCCCACGGGATGCGACAGACTTCTCCGGCAGTTCAGTGCTGTCATACAGATCATCTCCTAAGCGGTAAGCCCCCTATATGAGGCTGGCTTAAGCTCCGAGGTGAGTCTGTTGTGGACTAATGCTCCTCTCGCGAAAGAGAGTACCCTCAGAGATGCAACGATTGCAGTTGTGCTTTCATTCCTGCAAGAGAAGTTGAAGCGCAGGCTGTCCCCTTCTTCTTTCAAAGTGTATGTCGCTGTCACAGCCACATTTCACAATGCAGTGGAGGCCACACCCCTCGGTAAGCACCTACTCATCATTTGGGTTCCTAAGAGGTGCGCGTCAGGTTGATGAAAAATCCCCGAGACCACATCTCTCACCCTCTTGGGGTCTTGCTGTCGCCCTACAAGCCCCTTCAGGAACCAGATATAGAACAAAAATATCTGGTTCTGAAGGACAGCGCCTTTCAGTGCGCTGGTCTCTGCTAAAGAGGGTAGGAGACCCACAAATCATCTCTGTCTACATAGAGTGCCTTGAGCTTGGTCCGGCCAGCTTGTGCCCAGGGTTCCTACTGTGAGGTAGGAACCCGCAATCTCTGCCCCGGGAGGAGGCAGATCCAGCCTTGAGTTGCTTGTCCTGTACGCGCTCTGAGAAGGTGCCGCTACACTGACCGCACTCGGAGCGTCAGAACGCTCCAGCAGCTCGGATTGTGCTACTGCAGACAGCGGAAAGGG
>JAUMHP010000062.1:2495401-2510390 GCA_032361065.1 Enteromius trimaculatus | reverse complement strand
AGCTCAAAGGCATTTGGTCTCTCTGGCGAGTTCCCATATGTAACGTCTCCGTTCCCTCCTTCAGGGAACGTGGGTTACGTTTGTAACCTAGACTGTTCTGACCTACATCCAATCAAAAAAAAAAAAAATTCAATCTACTTTCTCCTCTAGAGACAGCTGTCTAGGGCCATTAGCAGAGCTATATCAGATAAGTGCTCCTAGCATCAGACTTACTTTCCCAGGGCTCCAAAAGACAGACTGCCCTAAAGAGTGTGAAGCATCTTTATAAAGATGCCTTTGAATACAAAAATCTGAAGAACCGTTCTAGAGGTACATAATTTATATGAAGAAATTTTTCTATATTGATTTTTCACAGAATGCTTAACCCATATTTTGTATCATGCACTGGATTGTGTTTTCAAAGGAGATGTGCATAATGAGTCTCATTCACCTTATAGAATAAGTTTGGGCTAAAACTTATTCTAAATCAACCCCCCTCAAAAAAAATAAATAACACAACAGCATATAACTACTTAGACCACATATATACCAACTATATGTGGTCTCTGGGTGACTTAGTATTTATGTTAAGATTAAAATATTATTAAAAGTAGCTACACAAACTCTAAAAAATGCTGGGTTCAGCTTGTTGGGTCATTTTATTGAGTTTATTGAATTAAAATGTTACTTTCAAATGTTATAGTTGACATGTTTGGTAAAAATATTTAACTCAACCAGCTGGATCAAAATAACTAAGCATGTGTTCTGTCCAATATTTACCCAGCACTGGGTTGTTTTTAGAGTGCATATTTATTTTTTAGAGTGTATAATGGAAAGTTGGTTTTACATTAACTTCTTGTTGTTTATTAAGTTCATGAGGGTGCAGTACCTGTAAACTTCACAGTTGAGCAAATCCATCAGCAACATACAAATTCTGCTCTCTTGTTTTGTCCACTGTCACGGTTTGGTTGGAAAGCAAGGAAACATTAAGATAAGGGATCTCAATGGGATATGAAGTTAAGAAGCAAGTATGACTTAATAGTATGAATTGAAGGGCTACTGCATCCCAAAATGAACATTTGGTCACTTACCCCCATGTCATTCCAAACCCGTAAAAGCTTTGTTCTTCCTCGGGAACACAATTTAAGATATTTTTGTGAAAACTGGGAGTGTACGTTACGTGGATGCTCTCCAAAATGCCACTACGGTGACATTACGGTGCTGAATTGTTGGATTAAGTTGTTAGTTTTGCTTAATTAGTATTCTTGTTGATTTATAACGTTACGTTTAAACCACTCATGGCAGATGGAGTATGTCTTACATACTTTTCAATTCAATTAAATTCACTTCAAGTTTATTTATGTAGCGCTTTTTATGATACAAATCGGTGCAAAGCATCTTTACAGGAAATTAAGTTTCTGCAATATTTTTAAATTGTAGAAACTTAATATATTTAACTTACAGCAACATTAGGTAATTCTGTGTGATGTCTGAGGGTTGGCATCCTCTGAGGGGTTGACATCATCTCTTCTCAGGTGTCTGGTCATCTCAGATAATTTAAGAGTTGAATCCAGCCTGAAGCTGGAAAGAACTTTTACTGGGCAGTCAATGGGATATTCACAATTCTCCTGGTTTTCATCTAAGTTATTTTTCGTTAAATGAGGACGAACAAAGCTTTTATGGGTTGGAAATGACATGGGGTTAAGTGATTAATGACACAATTTTCATTTTGGGGTGAGGTAACCCTTTAGCAAATTAGTAACTTAAGCAACCAAAGACACAGGGGTTAAAAAATCAGGCAATGAAAGGACTCAAAGAACCCTCCAACAGGCACAACCTGGGGCCTGTTCCAAAAACCAAGATTAGAGTATAAGCCAGGCTTATTTCAGTTAGTCTGCCAGTATTAGTAGTTAGTGTTATTGACCGTTAATTTGTATTAAAATAAGTAAGACTATCTGCCATAAGCCTGGCTTATTGGGTAAACTTGTTTTATGGAACAGGCTCTACAGAAAACACCACAGAAGAGATAACAGAGAGAGGACCATGATAAATTCAGCCAGCGAAGGAGAAGACCCTAGGTTGAGCCAGTGGAGGAGACAAGGAGGCAGCAGAAACTCTGTCAACAACCGTTGAAAACTGCCATGAGTTTTAAGATGGGCTATTAAGCTACTTTAGCATGAATAAGGCCGGTCACATACCATGCAAATTCAGCCATCTGATACTTTTGTGGTATTGCTGAGAAATGTCAGAGGCCCAGAGTAACCAATCAACCATCATTCATATTCAAGATTCATATTCTTTCTCCTAGGCAGTAATGCAGTGTGAAAAGTGAAGATATCCTTAGCTTTGAAAACGATCACTCAAAGACCTTCATTTTACTCATACTGGACATACAGCTTGCTTACTGATGCAACCGCTCCATTGCATGTTTTTTTTCTAATGAGAAAACTTGACTTAAATCAGTTTTCATAGATATCTTTATGGTAACTTTTACTCCGTCTATAACAACATTTCTTGACCAAACAAAATTAATAAGAAATTCATCTGGGACTGGGTCCTTCTGTTTATTGGCACGCTGCATCCTGAGTGCATTTCACCACCTACTTTTATTGTTGTCCAGCCATGAATACATTTTTTTGTTTCCTTCTTTATTTTACCCTTATATTCCATATTATGTAAATAATCTTATTCATATAAACATTCAATGCTCCACTCTATTCCTGCTCCCCAGGAGCCACCTGGCGCTGCGTGTTCAGCTCCTCCAGACTAAATCTATGATCTCCTGAAGAGCTAGAATAAAATACAAACTTCTTGTTTTGGAATGATTGCTGTTAATCTAAACGTTGGTCAAACACCTGAATCAAATGAACCTTAATTACTTAACACCTATAAGGTACCACCTGTATCAATTAGTTCATTTTGATACGTGCCACAATTTCAATACTTTAAAACCTTTTGAGTTTAAAGCCTTCATACATTTAGTGGTTTTGGACGTTGTTTTGCCAATTTAGTACAGGGACCAGGTTTTGGCTTGAAAAATTTTTGAACCATTTATAAAAAAAAAAGCTTGAGAAGTGAGGCACAAAAAGTCACATTAACTGCTTTTAATGTGCAACATTTAAGTGTTGTTGTTTTAGTAATGAGATTAATTTTCTACATATTTTGTATTGATCTGCCCAATAGTTATATCCTTAGCTTACATTTTTTTTATTTTGTAACTTTTAGATGAATGGTCTTATAACCTGCCTTGCAGCTTGTCTGTTACAAATGGTGTGTGGTGCACCGACCTCTGTGTGTAAGTGTCTTTTTTTCCCCCCTTTAATTTCTTTTTGAATTACTATTTCGCATTTGGTTACTTTGAATTGTTTATTGTGTCGTGTAAAATGCTTCTCTTTCTTTATTCTGCTTTTCAGCATGGTGCTATAACAGGCCTTCATGTGGTAAGTTATGTGTGGGGGGTTTTAGATGCTGTAATAACATTATACATGGATTTGGTGTAAGCTGAACTGCACAACTTAAATTAGGAGTCCATAAACCTTAAAATCGACATTTGACTTGCTCACAAGTGAAAAGCAATGTACTGCTGTTTTAAGTCTGATTTAAAAAAACAAACAAAAACAAAGAACCTATGGGTGTTTTAAAAGATTTGTCTTCATCTTAGGTGACATCGCTTGGCCCATAATTGCAGAAAAATACTGTAATGGCACTCAACAGTCTCCAATAAACATTGTAAACGCTAATGTCCAGGCTAATGCTAATCTGACCTCGTTGACACTCACTGGATACAATGACAAAACGGCCTTAAAGAAGATTAGAAACACCGGCATGACAAGTGAGTAGTTTAATGGTACTGTTCTAGCTTTTGTGCAAGTGTAGCTTTTAACCGTGGTCATTTGTGTTTTGGTTTCTCTCCTCAGTTGAAGTTGCACTTGATGATAAAAAAATGCACGTGGAAGGAGGTGATCTGCCAGGTCTGTTTTCCAGTACTCAGTTTCATCTTCATTGGGGTAATGGCAGCGGCACGCCTGGATCTGAACATACTGTGGATGGCAATCAGTTTCCTATGGATGTTTGAGTGGAATGCAATTTTAAAAATGCCTTTTTTTTTTTTTTTTTTTTTTTTTTAATTGCTAGTCTCATGAAAGGTGTTGTCTCAGTTGCATATTGTGAATAAGGCTGAACGAAATGGCAGTGTGTCTGGTGACTCTGTACTGGCAGCTCTTGGCATCTTCATTGAGGTGTGTTGTCTTTTCTTTTAAATAATGAGAAAATGATGACGCTGTATTTCAAGTTTCAACTGTAATCTCCCATAGGCCTCTAATGACACTGGGAAACCAGAGAGCTGGAAGACTTTAACGTCTTATCTTACAAAAATTGCCAATGCAGGTTTGGACATTGTTGCTACAGTATAAGGGTAGCTGTGTGTTTGTAAAGGACTAATTATTGTATGTATTGTGTCAGGTGATCAAGCAAACATTTCTGATAGGCTCTCTATGGATGATCTGCTTCCTGGAGTGGACAGGAGTAAATATTACCGTTATTTTGGGTCTTTGACCACACCAAACTGTGTTGAAGGTGTGGTGTGGACCATTTTTAAAGACCCCCTCAAAGTCAGCTGGGACCTGGTAAGACTAGATGTTATGCAGTCATAAAATAACACAAATTGGGCCTACATTAAGATTTATATGCAACTATAACATAATGTGATTTATGCGTTTGTCAGTCGTGTGTGTTTTTTCCCAAATTAACAGATTGACTGGTGTACACCCAAGTGCACCTTCAAAATAATTAAAATGTTGCTAAATGGATGTATGTCTTGTATGCAATATATCATATTTTTCTTATTCCTTTTAAACAGCTAGACCTCTTCTCAACGACCGTCTACATCAACAGGACCACCAACTCCCCTCTAATAACCAACACGTTTAGGCGTGTACAGCCCATCAATGGCAGGGTTGTGATGTCACAGGTAGCCGGTACCAAATCTACCAGGGCTGTAAAACCAACATTCAAGCCGACGACATCAGCAGCAACCCTCTCCCAGGTTCTTTCCCCTCTGAGTGTTGTGCTCTTATACGTCCTCTTGCTGTAAAACTGGTCCGTGACATACTGAGATTAATAATCTGCTGGCTCCATTGGATTGTTCTTTATTGTATTTAATGTTAAAGGTCATGTATAGGAAGAAAAGTAATGTCCTAAATGTGAAATTTTAGCTGATTTAATATCCTTGTAAAAAGATTTCAGTGTTTTTTTGTGTGTCCAGGTTGTGAGTTGCGGTGCTGGGTAAGTTTTATAGAAAAGTGTTAACCGTTTGCATACATGGTTTTTGAACCCATTTGAGCCGCTGGCTCTTTTATCACGAATGCACTTTTGGACTACTACAGGACAATTGTGTTCGCTTTGCACGCTTGTTTAACCCAATTTAGGCAGTGTGGTTAGGGTGAAGGATGTTACCAATTTCGTCTGTCTGGTTTTGTAAATGTTATTGTTTTTAATCGCCTCGTTCAGAAGAAATTTTAAACTGTATCTGATGCTTGTTTTGATTTCTTGCAGTACTTACTATTACTAGAATGGGTGTATTTTTCGGACTTCTCTGGCTGTAGGTTTTCACTGGTGTTATGGTAAAGTTTGGTTTTTGTTTAATGTGTTCACAAGGTTTGCGTCCTTCACTATTGTCTGGTGTGCTGACATGTGAGTTCTCAAAACACTTCAGTACAGTCTTTAAATATTCAACTGATTATTTTGTGTGTGTTGCATAGTTTTAAATGGTGACAATATTTTCATTAAATGCCAAATAAACAGTGACTTGTGTCCTTTTTTGACTTTAAATTTTCACATCAGGTGAGCAGGGAACTAGAGTGTGTGGTGTGTTTTTTTTTTTTTTTTTAAACCGTAACGCTGGTCACATCCGCAGTGTCTTTTGTATTGTAAATAGTGTTTTTTTTTTTTTTCTTTTTTGAGAGTTAGTTACACAAAATATTGCATGACATCTGTCAACAGGGAACACAATGTGCAACAGGTCAGTCAGCTGGCATTATATCCAGATTTATTGAGCTAGCTTTTGTGTGACATAAGGGTTGTGTGGGCTATGTCTGTTTCCATAAAATATTTTGATGAGGAACTCAGCTGAACCTTTTCAGACCTCCAGTCCATTCTTCCAAAACAATTATTTTTATGATGTGGATTTTTTTTTTATTTAACCTGCTATAAATTTAATATCCAATAGTCTTTCAAACCCAATCCCTGATCTTTTATGTATTTGTCGATCTATTTTTCTTGCATCTCTTTACTACATTAACTGTCTGTATCTGTTCATAACAAAATAACTTCAAAACTGAAACGATGGGTGTGACTAAAATGAAATGATCGCTTATGAAAGATGATGCCGTTTCCTCAACATAAGATCTAGTAGTCACATTGTCAAAAGGTTCACACTGCATGCTTTTTCGGACGTTCCCAAGAACTAATATGATGTGGCACCTGATCCCGTTTCTTCAGGGTATTGTGGCACGATGCTCAGTTCTGTTAAAATATCTTGAGCTTCTACATTTTTTTAATACTGTACATTCTGACACAAAGTGCTGGAAGCAACTTATTTCCATGACTCCGTTTTTGTTATGAGCTTAAAAGCCTAGATTTAGATTTCAGATTTAACACCTGCAAGGGAAACGTTGCATTTATAATTCACAGGTTGCTCTTTATTTTTCTCCATGCACCCACAGTAAATGGAGACTGCAATTGTCAAGCTTTAAAACCATAAAAGTAGCCCATACGATTCATTCAATACTGTATATTTCAAGTCTTTCCCGCCCCAATCCATATCACAATATCATTACCCAATATTTGAATCCAGTTTTCCGTGAGTGGATCACAGCTGATGCCCGTCACTGACTTACATTGTCCTTTATCAATAACACTGACCTCTCAACAAACTCACTATCACACGAATCAATCAGAGGTACGTTTCCCAAAAGCATCGTGAGCTAACTATGATCATTAGTTCCATTGAATTCTACTGGTAACGACGGAACTTGCGACCACGGTTGCTTTCGGGAAACGCACCCCAGAGCCGTTCAGTGGCTCTGGAACCAATCAGGTGTAGTCAGTGTTGTTTGAATTTAAACAAAAGTGAAAGCATTTTTTTTTTTTTTTTGCACTTTAGATGTTATCTTAGATATATGTTGTAGATATATGTTATTGTCATGTCGAGAGCTCACTGTGAGCGAGAAAAGCCGGTGCCTCTCAGCAAGGCATATATTATAAGAGTTATAATACTCAAAAACAAAACAAAGGCTGAGGAGGCAGCAACTCAAATAAAAACACAGCGTGACCGACAAGACTTTAACTAACCATGACCAGATCTCAAAAGACAACGGATTAAATACACAGGAACTGATACTGCCGTGAAGGCAGCTGGTGAAAAACAGGTGAGACGAATGAACTAATCAAACATAACAAGGGTTAAACCAAAAATACAAAGACAGGGGGGAGCACAAGACCACACAAACATGGAACATAACCTAATGCCCCCCTCCGAGCGCACGGGGTGCACAGCCGACTCTGGAGGGAGCCCTGTAGAGCCGTGGCCAAAGGTTTTGAGAATGACACAAATATTAGTTTTTACAAAGTTTGCTGCTAAACTGCTTTTAGATCTTTGTTTCAGTTGTTTCTGTGATGTACTGAAATATAATTACAAGCACTTCATACGTTTCAAAGGCTTTTATATGACATTTATGCAAAGAGTCAGTATTTGCAGTGTTGGTCCTTGTTTTTCAGGACCTCTGCAATTCGACTGGGCATGCTCTCAATCAACTTCTGGGCCAAATCCTGACTGACAGCAACCCATTCTTTCATGATCACTTCTTTGAGTTCGTCAGAATTAGTGGGTTTTTGTTTGTCCACCCACCTCTTGAGGATTGACCACAAGTTCTCAATGAGATTAAGATCTGGGGAGTTTCCTGGCCATGGACCCATGACCAGGCAGCTGGTGAAAAACAGGTGCGACGAATGAACTAATCAAACATAACGAGGGTTAAACCAAAAATATAAAGACGGGGGGAGCACGAGACCAGACAAACATGGAACATAACAGTTATGTAATGTTTAATTTTAATTAAAAATAATAATAATTTTACTAGTGGCTTTTTACAATGAATGAATCATGTAAAGGACATCAACATAATCAACCAAAGTAACAAAATAGTAAACAACATATTTTAAGAAGGCCATTGCAATGCTTAATAAATAGTTGACAAACGTTTGTACATTGTAAATGTTACACTTTTACTTTATACTTCCAAATATTTAGAATTATAAATACGTAAATACTGAAAATATTTTGCAGTGCTGTGCATAGACATGGTTATGAATTACATTAAAAACACAAAGTACACATAAAATATACTTTAAATAAGAGTGACACAAGTGTGCTTTCTGTAAATACTCTAAAACGTCAGTATGCTTAATTTTAGTATATTCCTTAAAAGTGTAACTAAGAATATATTTATTAAAATTGTATTTTTACTATACTTTTAGGTATATATTAAACGTATGCTTGTATTTAGCAAAATCCCTAAAAGTGTAATTAAGCATAATATTATTAATATAAAAGTATTTCTAGTCACTTTGTAAAAATACATTACAAGCATATATTTAATACAAAAGTACTTCTAGCATACTTTTTAGAAATATATTAAAATAAAATGTAAATATATTTTTAATGCACTTTAAATAAGCATGTTGGGAATACAAATGTATTATAAACATACTGTACTACTTGAATTTCAAGTATATTTTTAATACAGTTAATACTACGTCTTTTTCACCTGGGAGTGGGATTTTTCAACGGAGAAAGTGTTTTAATTGTGTATATATATATATATATATTGGTCGGAAGCAACCTGAAATGCAGCTTTTCAGTTCACATTATGTTAACTGTTGGACTGGAGTGGTGTGAATTACTTGTGGATTTTTGTGATGTTTCTCTAACTCTCAAAGCCCCACTGGAACAGAACCTTTGTCAGCAAAACAATAAATCCTATAAACATGTCTGCATCTATGTCAGATCATCAATGTTGCTGCTTTACAACACAGCTTGAATTACGAGTTCCACTCTGGATTTCTTTGTGTAAACTTTCATGTATATGCTCTTATCTGAAATTCAACTCTATTACATAAACCTTAAATATCAGTTGAAAAACAAAGATGGGATTTACTGCCAGTATTTTTGAGAAAATCAATTCGTTAAGAGGTGAGTATTTCTGACAGGAAATTGTAGTGTTGCACGTTTCCTTGTTTTGAAGGTATGTGAAATCTAATCGAGGGGGTGTGAAATCCAGATAGTCTGCTGACTGTTAAATGCGTCTACAAAGACCACTGAAGGATCAGGTTCCATTTCAAAAGGAAGAAAAGGACAAACTGTTCTATTACCTGCTTTCAGGGGACATAAATGTGGGTGTAAACTACTGTCACACTTGGCCTTTTGTTGCATGTTTTTATTGTTAAATGGATCACGTTCATTGTTAAAAATGTGATTGATCAAAATGTTGTTGCATTGACAATGTGCAATTTCTGTAATGCGATATTAGCACTAGCAATTCCATTGATCTTCAAATGAAATATGATCTTATTACAGCACTGTTGGTTATGTGTGTATATATATATACGGTATATATAAAAGCATTATAACAGTCATTTTTAATAATAATGACCAACAGGGTAATTTTCATTAACTAAAATTGAAACATTTTGTTACTAGAAGCATAAACGCTAAGTAAAAATAGTATTTTTATATACATATGTGTATATATATATATAAATATATATATAAATTAATTTAGTTTTTAGCTACTTGCCAAGGCAACCCTTTATACGTTAAATTTAAGTTGAAGTAATAAAATAATGAACTTAATAAAAATTGAACTATAGAGACATTAAAAAAATCTAGATTGTAAACAAAATCTGAAAATGACCAAATAAGGAAAATAGAAAATGAAGCTTTATCTAAAATTAAATTAAAAACCAAAAATTCAAAAATGATACTAAATGATACTAAAATGACACTGGATCATACAATGCTTAGACATATTACACAAGTATTTAGAATATTTTATGTAACTGTTTGTTTGTTAAAGGGATGTCATCAGTCACTTTGTCTTTCAGACTTTGTTTCTTCACAAAATACAAAAGAAGATATTTGAAAATGTTTTTTCTGTACATACAATAAAAACAATGCTGTTTTCACTGTATGGACAAAAGTTCTTAGTCGTTTAAGAATAGCATAAAGAAAATTGTAGTTTTTGAACACCCGATCAAAAAGCATGCATTATGCTGTTGGTGGGAAAATAATGCATCAAAACCCTCCCCTCCACTGTCCTGTCTACTTTCCCATTTTTTCCGACTTTACTTTCTGACTGTTTTTTTGAGCAGTCCTCCTTTATAATAATGAAAAAACAAACAAACTAGAAAATCAGTTCCTACAGTACTTACTGATTAATTTTACTGTTAAAAATTTTTATATAATGCATGTATGCATTATATTAATGCATAGATGCGATGGTCCATGTACTGTAATTAGGTCAAATGCTCAGATACTTGCCGACAATGTGACATTAATTACTTTCAGTTTAGGTAAGTCTCTCTCTTACACACACACACACACACACAATTGTCACCTTATGAGGTCTAGAATTCTAAACAGCTTTTTTAACTCATCATCTCAGGGCTTTGTTCTGAACTATGCCTATTGGACACATCCTGACTTGTTAAATGGTTTTGGTTTCTTTTAAAATTATTGCTGCAGAAAGGCAAAAGTGACATTGTAACTAGCCTTTCCAGAAGACAAAAAAGTTCCCCGAGCAATACTAAAGGCGTGTCTAGATGAACATTCCAGCTATAATGAACTTGATTAATGCAGTGACAGAACCCCAATAATCACATGAGAAATATTTTTTTATTATATATTTATTGTTTATAATAATTATAGCCCTAAAATGATCTGAAAAAATCTGATACTTCATGGCAAGGTAAGTTAATTTATATAGCACATTTCATAACTCAAAGTGTTTTACATAAAAGGAAATAAAAAGGAAAAACCATCAAAATCACAACAATAAAGGCTTTTTTGCACTATGACATCATGAGGATTGCATCATTGGTTTGGAGTGCGTTTGTATGAATTTAAGAAATTTTACACCCAGACAAGAAAACGTCAAAGTAGGACCTGCATATTTATTCAAATGTCCCCTCGCTCTGCTGTGTGTTAATGCCCCCATGTGGATCTCACTTGTCATCACAGCTAGAGATCATACGGACCACAGACAGAATGCAGCGTATTTCATGTCTTCAAGACATAAATTTATTAATTTAGACAAAGACCTAGACAAATCAATCTTCTCATATAGCCACCGATGAAATATAAGCACAAAGTCAACTGGAATGCAATTAAATACTTTGAACAATGCCTTGGAATGACAGCAAAAAAATAAATAATATATTTATATAATTCAAATTAATTTCATTTCTACCTCAAACTTTATCCTAAAAAAATCATTTTAGTATATTTATTCATTAAACCTGCATAGATCAAAACATAAACAAAAGTTATAAGTAATATTTGGATATTAGATACCACTTTAAGTGCTTTGAGACGGTATATAAAAATAAGGCAGATGACTCTTGTTGTATTACTGCAAGAGGCCCTATATAAGGACGCCTGGATAAAGCAGGAAGATGATGAACAGGAACCAAGATGAAGCACTCATCTGTAAAGCTCCATTCAGGCCACAGTTGCAGTCTCCTTCTTTACGAGGATTCCTTGGAGGTATGGTTGGAGACGGTTCTGGACACTTCATCCAATCCACTGCAGTTGATTTGTGAGTGACATTGTCTTGGTCCAATCCACCGCTCTTCAGAATCCAATAGGAGTTGCCCTTGAAGAAACAGGCATCTCCTGAGGGGTTAGGAAATAAACTGTGAATAAAATGTAAACACTGGAGAAATATTAATTCAAAAACTTTAATCTAAATAAAATAATAGTAAAATACAGGGAAAAAAATATATATTGTGAAATGTTTTTACAGTTTAAAATAATAGGGTTCTGTATTAATCTGCATAATATAAAATATTATTTATTTCTGTATTCCGTATTGCTGAATTTCCATCATTCATTACTCCAGTCTAAATGCGTCAGAAATCATTCTTATATGCTGAATTATTATTAGAATTAGCAGTGTTGTCAAAATTGTGATGGCAAATATATTCTACTTTGAAATAAGGTCTGTGTTGAACACAAACTCTATATATTTCCATGCTTTATGTTGTATTTTCATGACAAAAACATGATTGGCCTACAAAAATACTGCAGTGCTCCATAAAGTCTCATCGGCAGCTGAAACTGCACTCAAGCTAATAAGACTTTCTCTACATTACCGTCTCTCCAGGTGATGATGTCATCGGGGTTACTGGGCGTTCCCTTCCAGAGGTTGGCGCTTTTAGGATATCCTGCATCAATATGGCGTCTCTCAGACCCCTGGCCTTCAGAGAACCTCCAGAACTCCCCACCGCTGAAGATGTAGGTTTTTCCATTGTGAGCCCAAATGAAGGCAGCATCCACCTTCTTCACCTGGCTTCCGTCATGAGAGACCAGCCCCCATTCTGACAGCGGACGTGGGTAGCCAGGAGCCACCCTAGTGTTTTCAAATACCCAGTACTGTGAGCCTGTGTGGGAAAAAATGTTCACTTCAACAAAATGTACTCTCTCAGATTAATTTGTCCTTCCATTGCTCACCAACTGATTAAAAATAAACTAACCTATAAAGAAGATGATTTTGCTATCTGTTTTTCTTTCATAAACGGCATCTATCTTGTTAGTTCTGGGAGGAAGACCCATCCAGAAGTTTTTAATGAGAGCCGGTTGTAAGGACACAAGAGAACCAGTCTGCTGGATTCTCCAGAAATATGGACCTAGAGAAAAAGAAATAAAAGCAAATTGTATGCAAGATAGATAAAATAGCAAGATGGACTATTCTGCTTCACTAATTTGTCTTCTTTCAGACTAATTGGAAGAAAACATTTATAATACAAAGTAAAACACGATCAGCTGTCGCTTCTAAAAAACAGTCATTAGATTTTACCTTTAAAAAAGAAAACCTCTCCTCTGATGTTTGCCACCGCATCAAAATCTCCTTCACAACGATTCTGGACAGACGGATCAGGTCTAGACAAACAGAGAGGTCACAGAGGTCATTGACACTTAATTTGATATTACTGAGTGCTGGAGAAGTGTATATCTGCACTACCATTCAAAAAGTCTCTTCTGCTTACCAAGGCTGCATTTTTTTGATACAGGAGAAACAGAAATATATTATTCAAATTTAACCCTCAAAAGGACCTTGGGGTCCATATGACCCCGATAACCTTTTCCTTAACAAAAAAAGTTTTTCCCTTCATCTCAATGGAATAAAATTTTGTGACTTTTCATCATTTTCCATCTATATTTACATGAAAAAACTGGACTTGATTCGGTCTTTCTGAAGGTATGTAATTTTTCTTTTACAAATAGGGTCTGAAAATGAATGGGAAATGCAATAAATGCAAGTTTTTTTTTTTTCATCCGTCAAAAAAGTGGAATGTAGAAAAAACATGCTCACACACACACACACACACACAAACACATTCATGTATGACTGCAAAACTGGATCGACAGAGAACATTTTTATAAAATGTGGCAAATAAAATTAGCCACAGATGCAGAACAAAGATGTGAAGTGGTGCGACATAATTCACAGACCTGCCCTCACACACCAACGCCCACAAATACGCACACACACACACTCACTCTCTCACACACACATTTATTTTTAATGTCTTTTCTAATGGTAATATATAAATAAATTCAGAAAAAAAAAAATCACAGTATTTGTGTTATGATCAGTTGGTCATTACCAGTAAAATGAATGGGTCTCTATGGGTCTATTGGTCAAAACAAATTATTACGTAAACTGTAACCCCCATATGTTTATCAGATGACAGAATTATACACCCAACACCTAGGTCAACATCCAGAAACAACCTAAATAAAATGTATGCCATCATTTAAGTGATTTTTCTGTGAAAAATTAATATTTTACAAGCAAACTAAAAACGTACTTGAGGAATTTCGTGGTAAATAGGTCCCAAAGTACTTAATATTGCCGACAACACAGCATTGCAGTATTTTCCAGACGCTAGGACCCATTTCTCAATACTTAGTTCACTTTTGTAGAACTCTTCACACAGTGAGCGCAACAGAAGTCCATGTGGGCTAAACTGAGGATCAGTTATCATTGTTTTGGCATTGTTTTCTCCCAAATTTCATGAATTCTTTTCTCACTCAGACACAACAACTGCCAAAAATCTTTGTACGAACAGCATATTTTGCACAAGCTTACATACTGTTTTCAAAACTGTTAAACTCATGTTCAAAACAATAACATAATGCGAAACTGAATAAGACAGCAAGATTCAACAGCACTATTTTATTACTGTTGAATTTTTATAGATTAGCATTACTATTGTATCTGTATCAGTGAATGATGTGTATACAAATTCTTAGTGCCAAAAAATTCCAAAAATAAATAAACAACATAAAATATTGATGAATTCTTTATCATGTCTGAGTCATTCCAGTAACATATATTGCAGTTATAAACAATATTTCTTGCAATTATAAACAGAGATGTGTCCTTGTTTTACACTAGAAAACACTGTGTAATGCTACATGTTGGTAGTGTTTTTTAGTTCATTGTTTTGTGGGTGACAAAAAAGTTGTCTGTCAACCTTTGTAGTGTTCTGGAAGAATGAATTTATTTGAGAAATGGGTCCTAGCGTCTGGAAAAAAAACTGTAATGTATAGATGACAAGTAAACGAACAAAATTATATATTATTTGTATCATTACAGTTTTTTCCAGTCGCTAACAAGCGCTTACCCATACTTCAGATACGTTTTCTAAACTCTTAACACAATTAGCA
>JAUMHP010000062.1:2470143-2495301 GCA_032361065.1 Enteromius trimaculatus | reverse complement strand
GTGAGTCTGTGTTAAGAGTTTAGAAAACGTATCTGAAGTATGGTTAAGCGCTTGTTAGCGACTGAAAAAAACTGTAAATTTTTTTTATTTTTCATGGTTACGCTGAAAATCCTTGGGGTCATATTGAGCCCAAATACCCTGTCTGTAAACAAGTAATAAGGGACTTATAACGGTTAAAATAACGTTTTTGTTCAGCGATCTCATGGTGATTAAAACATATTTAACTAGGTTTAATTTGTATGAATGACCAC
The DNA here is from genome assembly GCA_032361065.1 of Enteromius trimaculatus. Classification (NCBI taxonomy): domain Eukaryota; kingdom Metazoa; phylum Chordata; class Actinopteri; order Cypriniformes; family Cyprinidae; genus Enteromius; species Enteromius trimaculatus. The sequence continues at coordinate 2,495,050 of JAUMHP010000062.1, read as the reverse complement.
ACTAACCCAACCCTGAACCTACCCGTTACAAATATTGAGCAAAATCATGATTTATTTATTTTACACATGCATTCTCTGGGTTCAGACCCATGATCACATCTCGTCACCGACCCTGAATCACATGGCCGATGCAAAACATTAATATGCAAATGTTCTGTTGCCGATAGGGGCGCAATTTTTGTATACACTCTGATGGGTCGTATTTCCCCCGGCATTGTACAAACGGGCATATTAGTAAGAGGACAGGTTGGAATAAATTTATCATTTTCTCACTGACCTCAAACATTCATATATGTCTTAATAAACATGACTTACTTTGATGGTATTTTGGGTTGAGGTGGACTTGGCGGTTTAGGTAAGTGTGTTGTAGGATGATTTGGGGATGGTGATGTCAAGATGCTCTTGCTTCCTGTCAAGACAGCCAAAACCACAGTGACTAATTTAGATGTATTGGTCAGCTCAGTATAAATGCCACGTCACAACATATAGACAAACAGAAACAAACTCCAACAAACAAGTTGGCTGTTGCATTCAGAATCTTATGAAAAACAACAGTCATGTTCACACTGCACCAACACTGTCACTGACCAGGAAAAAAACTGATTATTCTATATCCACATTCCAAATTTTACTCTTATTAATACCTTTGTGTGTTATTCTTTACATAAAGAGACAGCAAATAAAACGAAAGAGGCTGTATGCAAAGCCGTGGTTGAAAGTGATGAAAGTTAGCACAATATTTCATTTGGGCTGATCTGCTGCAAATGATAACTAAAGAATAGAGCTAAAAGCTTCTGAACATGCTCCTACCGTAAAGCGACTGAATGGCAAAGCGATCATCTTCTGGAAGTCTGTAGGAGGTGTAATGTCCAACAGGACCATTGTAGTAGGGCTGCATGATGGATGGATGAGAGGAGGAATGAGAGAGACCCAGGGCATGACCGAATTCATGCACAGCCACCGCGAACAAATCAGTGCCTCCGTTATCTTCTAAACAAGATAAAAAGAAGAGCTGCTCATTTATGCATGATAGCATTTGGAAGTGGGAGGTTTATCAGCTGCGGCCACTTTTTGCTGCTTAAAAGCAAGATAAACATCTTTATCTTACATTTTTTTTCTATGTAGGCGATTAATCAAATGTCCTGAAATAAAGATGGCATGTAGTGGCATTTCTCGTGGAGATACGTTAAAGCTATTAGTACAATAATATTAAACATGCTTTACAGCTTTTTATTTTAAGTTGTAAATTAAATACAAATGATCGGAATATGTTCTAAAAAGAAAACACTGTTTTGCTAATTTTTTGTGTTTCTTTGTAATTAAGAGTGAAATGAACTAGCAATTTCTGAGTGAGAATTGCTTCTAGGTTCAAATTGGTTCTGTATATTAAAAAATATTAAAATATATTAAAAAATTTTCAAAAGTTAACTGGTTTGGCATGAAAAATCAGTAAAGAAACGATATGTCTGATTTTCACTATTCGTTATTTTTATCTGGATGAAATGTGCTTCACTTCTATTTTCCATCATAACCGAATTTTAACTAAAATTTATGGCGTTGGAGTCAAAGGTTTGGGAGAAATTCATATTGTATTGTTTAAAAATGATCTCAAAGGGGTTTAAAAGACTATTCATTTTCAGTAATATTAGTGATTTAACTTTGACTGTGGCAAGAAAGCAAAATCTATAAACTGAGATGGGTAATGATGCTAATTTGCAACACTGATCTAAACTGAAACCACACTGAATTAAACAAACCTGAAAAATTATACTACTTTCTGCTGCTTTACACCTAAAAAACTGAACTGAATTATACATAAACTAAATCACTGTTGGTTTCCTGTTTATGAATGTGAATCTGCTTTCTTTGAAGCAGTTTTCTCCTGTGGAATAATCAGGCAGAAACATTTCTAAAGGCAAGATCACTGGATTTGATTAATCCATAAATATTCTGTAACCATCGGGACGGTCACTGATCTATGAATCACTGATTGAATAAATTGTCTTGCCTGAGGAGGTCCACATCTCCTCATCGTCAAAATGTGTATCCCCGGAAATATCAGCCTCCCCTGGGAAGAAGGCATGAGCAAGTGTTCCTCCCCTCCCGTCAAATGGATACCCGTCATCATGGAGCGATTTAGCAAAAGAGATCTTGATATCAGCTCTGTTATACTCGCTCAAGGGTTTATCACGAAACTCGAGGTTGGTGACGTCACTCCAGGCTTTGAAGGCATAGGTCATTATATTCTGCACATCACTGTGTTGAAGGTACGAATGGAGAGATGGGTAATTCAAGATGCTAGTGAGACAAAGAGGCAGAAAGACAAATCAGTGACTGGAGTTCTTGTAAATGACTGCGGGACTGTTTATCAATGCAGACCTCCATGTGATGTCAGACTTTTTCCAGCGAAGCCCAGTTGTGGCATATCTTCTTTTCCTCCTTCGCTTTTTCAGCATGTCCTGAGAGCCTATAATGTCTGGCAGTGAACACCGTGGCCTGCTCATCAGTTTCAGAGTGTCACTGTCTGAGAAGCACAGGACAGAAGGTCCCAGATCAATATATAGACTTTAGAGATACAGAGCCCATTACAATGCATGAAATAAAAAACCAATGAATAATTCTGTCTCTAGAAATGTATTGACAAAACCATTTACATCTCAGGAAAGCAATCACTCCGAATATCTTGCGTTTATGAAGAATGGAAAACTAAGTGTTCTGGTTTAATGTGATTTTGAAAAACCAACAGTGGCATCCGTGCAGAAGAAAAAGACTCGTGAAGCAATGCCGTTAGAACACTTCCTGCATGTGTTGCATTTACCAAGTTTGCCTGTGTCTTTGAGGCCAGCGAAACGCTGCATTTCTCTGATGGCTCTCTCAATGCCTTCTTTAGTCTGCAGCTTTCCTGTGCGGGGGTCCGGAGGGGGCAGATATCCATACCTGCTTAACCAATCCTAAAAATCACAACTGTTATTTAAAAAATTGTAACATTTTAATAGGCTAACAGTAGCTTTAGGACAATGGAAACTTAAAAACAAAAGTATGCAACAAACAAATCTTCAAACATTGTGCAGGTTGTGAGGTTGATTTACAACCTGAGGAGGATCTCTCTCTCCGTCTGTGAGCGCGTGTGTTTTGCTGCTAGCATAAACAAGCTTGAATCTGACTTTATTAGCTCTACGTTACAGCAGTTTGGTGACTGCCTCTCGCAAACCACCCTTTATTTGTAAACCTTTTATCAGCATATGTAGGGTCTACAACAAAGGAATTGCTGACCTTATCCTATGTTAAATTATTCATGACTGCACGCGTAGCCTATTCCTTTCGACTAAGATTTCCTGTAGTAATTCACAAAACAGTGAGTGACAGACAAGTGTGAGTTACATAAACTGTGAATCTTTAACACTTTTCTTTTCGAAAATATCCCGGTTTCTCTTACACGGAAAGGTCCCTCCAAGCTACTTTTATATATGCGATTTATCCAATTAGAAGTATATTAGAAACACACTTTTTTGTGTTAGTACTGTTAACCAACTTATTTTTTCCATTTCATGTCAAGTATAACTGTCCAATTAACAATCTACCCAGTTTTAAGTGCATTTTGTTTACACTTGGCTTATTGACTGTTGCAGAGAATTTAATCGACTACAATTTGTCACTGTAATGTGTAAATATGAGGTCTGAATTCACAATTTAAGCTAATATTCACATTGTGTAACTCAGTTCCTCTTTTTTTTTTACAAAAACTTGGAAATTCCACTGACTAATAAAGTTGAATCTGGCACACAGGGATTTTACACATTTAAAAGTATGCTTACATATACACATCAGAAAAACAATACAACCCAGACCCACATATGACATGGTACAGTGTTTGTTTTCCTATTTATTAAAATATGTATCTTATTGTATTGCAGAAAGCTCTTCTTACCACACCCCGAGAGTACTGGTCCGGCATCGGAGCCAAATCAACCGGAGAGATAAACAGCAGCACAGTGCAGGTCAGGCAAACCAACCAAAGATATCCTGAGAAAGTCATCTGCCTGGATGGAATAAAAATAAGCAAACAGGCGCAGACAATTAAAAGGATCTGTTTTTATTCTAAGGGTAATGTAGCTTATTTTCTCATACCGTTATATGTGTTACTCTTGCTACTTCAGTTTAGCTCTCTAAGGACTAGGCAGGGCTAAAACCAATCGATGAGGAGTGCTCTCTCTCTCTCTCTCTCTCTCTGTTTGTCTATTTGGAAAAATCCAAAGAATCTCTCACTTCCTGCTGAATGAAATAACCATTACTTAACCATTAATTATTCAATTCTATTTTCATTAAAAACAAGTTAAACATTCTTAGATTTTGCATGACATAAATCAGTTAAAGACCCCACCAAAACCCACAAAACTCACACCCATAACTGAAAGAAACCGGATGCTTTGTGTGTAACAAACTGTTACACCACTCCTATTGCTCTATTTCTTCTAAAAACCGCCACCCTCAGTAAAACACATTAGAGTTATTATTACACAAAAGCTGTGAATGTGTATTTTTCTTTTTTTTTTCTTTGATCTGTGATATTTCATAATTTCCCTTTTAAAATTAATAGTGAAAATACAATATAAATACAATAAGGTTACATATATATATATATATATATATATATGACTGACTCAAATGAAACTTTACAAAAATAATACCTAAAACAGGATAGTGTGACAGGAAGAAGTGGCAGGAAGATCGCAGGGGACCAGGAAATGTACATATGTGTGTGTGTGTATGTTTTAAGAAACAAGTGGGGGACTTTTTACTTTGAAGTTTAAGGCCCCCGTGTATTTACCAGAAGTTCAAACATCTGATGATGATGCAAAGTCATGCAGTTTTTAAGTACTCTTAGTCATGGGACAAATTTCAACATATTTCTCAACATGTCAGACACAGGAGATGTGGTAGGTGATGAAAAAACAGGACTTTGATTAGCCATATCAAACCAAGACAGATATTGTTCATAATATGTGCTGATACTAAGGTGGTCAGCATTAGTAAAGGCTGGTGAGTGCAATGCTTTCATTTCACCAAGCGAGTTCCCACGCTCATAAGTTTAGCATGAAAAATTTCCCCCACACAAAAAGCTTGGTTTAAAATGAACTTCCATAGAAGCTTTATATATATATATAATGTGAACATAACTTGACATTACTTTTATACAACTGTTCAGTAAAGCATAAATTAGAATTAAATATGCAAATAATACTGCGAAAAAAAAATTCAAAGCAAAGTCAAAGCAAAATCTATAATTTAGTTAAGTTAATGATACTCTGACTCAAAGTTAGTACTTAATTTAAAGTTTGTTTGGAAATAAACAACTACATTAAAGTAAAAGTGACGTTTTATTTAACATTATACATTTTGTATATCACTATTCATATCTTGTTTCTCACAGTTCTCAGAGTGATTTCATTTGGTTCAAATCTCACACAATTTAGACTCTTGCAATTTGTAGTTTAAATCTCACAAAGTATGAATAGTAGATAGACTAAAAATACACAGTTTTTAAAAAGTATTTATTTTTTATTGCATGTCAGAAATGGGCTCCATACTTGTTACCGATAACTAACCTGCGAATTGAAGTGTAATTCACACTGTAAAAAATTACAGTATGCCAGTAACTTACTGTAGATTTTTAATGTATGTTATTTGTTGAAAGATAAATAAACATTAATAACTTAAATAGTTAATAGTTTAATAGTTTTATTTTAATGAATGTAGGTTATTGCAAAGTCTATATACTGTATATTGTGTCCACGACTGCAGCTCATTAGGCCAGGGCATAAGAGTGTGTCTCTCTAAGCTCTCTAAAGACGCTAAACTTGCCTCTCTTTTGTCCTCAGAAAGCAGCCATGACTGATCATCCACCTCCACTGAGACGTCACCACTGGAGACACTGTGAAGACTGAGCACAGCGCACCGAGCACTAAGGACTTAGCTCCTCTCCAAAACCGGTTCACCAGCAATATTCTATAGTAATATTCTTTAATAATTTTCAGCATTTTCTTGTTTGTGTTATTCCTCAGATCAACACAATATATAAAAAGGGAAAGAGAGAGAGTATGTGTGTGTAGCTTGGGAACGATTGCGGTGACCGTTATGTGGGACTTACAGTCATGGCCAAAATTGTTGGCACCCCTGAAATTTTCCCAGAAAATTGATTACTTCTCACAGAAAAGTATTGGATTAACACATGTTTTGCTATACACATGTTTATTCCCTTTGTGTGTATTGGAACAAAATAAAAAAAAAAGCTAATTTGGAATAATGTTACACAAAACTCCAAAAAATGGGTTGGACAAAAGTATTGGCACCCTTTCAAAATGTTGGATAAATAAGATTGTTTCAAGCATGTGATGCTCCTTTAAACTAACAGGTGTGGAAAATATAAAAATCACACCTGAAAGCAGATAAAAAAGGAAAAAAGTTCACTTAGTCTTTCCATTGTGTGTCTGTGTGTGCCACACTAACCATGGACAATAGAAAGAGGAGAAGAGAACTGTCTGAGGACTTGAGAACCAAAAATATCAACAATCTCAAGGTTACAAGACCATCTCCAGAGATCTAGATTTGCCTTTGTCCACAGTGTGCAACAATATCAAGAAGTTTGCAACCCATGGCACTGTAGCTAATCTCTCTGAGCGTGAACAGAAGAGAAAAATTGATGAAAGGTTGCAACGCAGGATAGTCTGGATGGTGGATAAGTAGCCCCAAACAAGTTCCAAAGAAATTCAGTTTGCCAAAATGTACTTGAGTAAGCCAAAATCCTTCTGGGAAAACATCTTGTGGACAGATGAGACCAAGATCATTTTACTGTTTACCGAAAAAGGAATGAGGCCTACAAAGAAAAGAATATACTACCTACAGTTACTGTGCACAAGGCATCATGAAATAAGGATTTTGGGTTGCAGTGTAGGGCTCAGTGTCAGAAAGATGGGTTTGCGTCCGTGATCTTGGGTCTTCCAGTAGGACCAAACATACTTCAAAAGCACCCAGAAAGGGATGGCAACAAAGCGCTGGAGAGTTCTGTAGTGGCCAGCAATGAGTCCAGATCTAAACCCCATTGAACACCCGTGGGGAGATCTTAAAACTGCTGTTGGGAAAGGAAGCCCTTCCAATATGAGAGACCTGGAGCCATTTGCAAAGGAAGAATGGTCTGAAGGTCCAGGAGGTGAGAGGTCTAAGAAGCTTATTAATGGTTATAGGAAGCGACTGATTTTTAAGGTGCCAATAATTTTGTCCAGCCCATTTTTTGGAGTTTTGTGACATTATGTAAAATTTGCATTTTTCCTCCTTTTTTTGGTTTTGTTCCAATAGTCACAAAGAGAATAAACACATGCATAGCCAAACATGTGTTAATGCAATACTGTTCTGTGAGAAATAGATTTAACTAAAATTACCTACTGTAAATGTCTGCATTGCTTCCTGTTTCTTTTTGTGTTGCATTGACATAATTTCTTTTTGCTTCTACTTTTGATGACAAAATCATACAAAGTTATTAACAAGGCAGACAGCATAAAACACACATGATAAGATCTGTGAGCTCCAGAATGTCAATTTCCTGCTGTTTGAAAGTGCCTGCAAACCATCAGTGCTACTCTCTCATCTTTCCCCAACCCCCCAACTTCCAGAGAGGGCATCTGAAAGCACTATTAGTGGTACATGACACTGTATCGCTAATGCCTTGAGAGAGAGAGAGAGAGAGAGACAAAGTAGGAGGAAGAGGGATGCACAGTGATATAATAAAGGCTAGACAATCTGGGTCAAATGCTACTGCTTCAGTAAAACTATTTACAGCTAATGACTAATCAAGTGGTTTTGTTGTATATTTAAATATATAAAACTAGTAAATAGGAGATACATAAATAATGGAAGTGAAACTATTTACAGGCGTACAGTGGAAAATGTTTATATCCTTTTTTGGTGAAATGGAATATTTGAGACAAACACACAGTTCATGATTGCAAGATAAATATTTTATTAAAGGGTTTAATGCATACATGAAGCAGGTAGACTTTCTTGAGTGAACACGACATCCACATACAGTACAGTAGGGTTAAGAAATTACATTGACAACCTTGGAATTTAATATATAAAAATATTTTAAAATACCAGTTTAAAGGAATAGTCAGTTTTGGAGAAATTAAGCATAACACATCACAGTAATCCACACGACTCAAACCCATTTTTAATTACGGACTCGAGTTCCGCCCAGAAGAAAACGTTTTAAGCAAAAACACATTAATTCTGGATTTGTTTCTCACAAAAACACAACTTTTCAATTCACAATTCATTAACTGATGGATAGGAGTGGTGTGGATCACTTGTGGATTATCGTGATGCTTTTATCAGCTGTTTGGACTCTCAATCTGACGGCACCCATTCACTGCAGATGTTATGTAGAGCTTAAATTCTCAAAATCTGTTCCAGGGAAGAACCAAACTCATCTATATCTTGGCTGACCTGAGGATGAGCAAATTTTAAGCAGATTATCGATATAGTCCCCTTTAAGTGTGGCTGTCGTTAAATTAAAAGAGAAATTCTAAATATTCTGAAATTCATTTGAATTTGTCCACTTTTTATGTTGTACTGATGAAATGTAAATAAAAAGAATAGAAGCTAAACCTCATTGTAAATCCTTATTCCTCTCCTTTACACACAAACAAAGAGAGAAAGAGTCCTTGCATTCATACATAATACAACACAGAGATAGTTTCCTAATATTCAAACATTTTCTCATAGTCATAAATATATACTGTTCAATAAAAATACTTTGGCTTACCAGGTAAGATATGCTGGAGATTTTTTTGGTGATAAATTTTGCATATAGTACTTATTGATGCTTTTAGATAAATGGTGCGATTGTCACTGCTTTCTGCTTTTTAAAACAATCCATTGATTACGGGTCATTGATTAGGTGCAAAAATGACTGGCTCTCAGTCCATGTTCTGGTTAAACTCGCCACTAGTTTTGATTATCGTAAGCTTGTGAAAGGGTAAGATCATAGACATCTCAGAAAATTTGATATATCGCATCTGATGCTAATAAATATCACAACAAATAAATTAAAAAAATAGAGAGGAGAGATGAGGAATTACCATAAAATAAGCAGAAACAACAGTTATGTTATTAAAACCTCATAAAATGCTTCCTATTTCTGTGAAGTTGCTACCAGGAACTTGATTCTGAAGCGACATTTGCTAAAAAAATAAATAAAACAGCACAAATGTCATTGCACAATGCTTCATCGTATTAATCATATACATTCCTGTTTGTCTGAAATTAAATGGAAGCAAATGTAGCACACTGTCATCAGATCTAAAAATAAAATAAATGTGCATGTCAAAACAACAACTTTTTTCCTTTAGGTTTGCCTTAGGATTGTTTAGACTTGTGTAAACTTACATATTTCGTAATGCTCTAATGCATTATTCTACCTTTTTTTTTTCACTGCAGTCTAGCCCAATACTGCCCCATATTTTGATCATTTCCTGGTACCTGGACAGGTACAGAAACGCCTGGAGAAATCAAACCTAAAGCAGAAAAAGATAAGAAAATCAATGCTTTTTTATCTATAAAAAGATCAAATAACCTTAAAATCTAAATGTACTTGAGTTTGTGTCTTCATCAGAAATAACTTTACAAAAAAAAAGTAGCATTCCATCGTTTGGTAATCCTCTGCAGTGAATGGGTGCCGTTAGAATCAGGGTTTAGATTAAACATCACAATCATACACATAATCCATACCACTTCAGTCCATCAATTACTATGTTTCTTTCATACGTGTAGCTTTTCACTGCTCAGATTGATGAACTAGAGTGGTGTGGATTGCTTGTAATGTTTTTATCAGCCGTTTAGACTCTCATCCTGACGGCACCCATTCACTGCACAGCATCCCTTAGTGAGCGAGTAATAGAAAGTTAAATTTCTCCGAATCTATTCAGATAAAGAAGCAAACTACATCTTGGATGGTTCGAAGGTAAGCAAATATTAATATTTTTGGCAAACTATTAATTTTAAACAAGCAAAAAACAAATAACTAAACCAATAAATAGATTGGGGCTTGTGAAATTGTTTCAAACAGTAATATTTTGGATCTTGTGATAGATAACAGATTATAGCTGCGTACAGGCAGAAAATGAAGAGCTAGACTCACCTGTGCTGGTGTTAGCTGAAGGTGGAGGTGGTAGATGGGGAGAGGAGTACGACGTCTCAAACGAGCGAGGGGCAGACGGGGACGGAGGCAGCATGCAGGAGTATGAGGAGGCAGATGGAGAAGGAGTCGACTGCAAAGAAAAGTGCAATAATAAAAACGAACAAAAACAGAATAATTTGAAATAGTATTGACATGCAGTGAAGAACAGAATCATACTACGGTGTATCAATATAAACAATATTAGTACATTCATATATTTGCCAAAATGTCAAACGATAAGCATTGCAATACATAAATGTACTACTCATTCAGAATTTGATCATTAAACATGATTTGTTTGATGATATTACGGTTTCACCTGTACTGCTACACAGCTAGTTAACTACTTCATTCTAAAAACAAGTCGATTTTCTGGAGATCACTCGTTTTCAGTTTCATTGTCAGCACAAGAGGGCGCTAACACATAACAGTACAGATGAACGCAGCCCTGGTAAATTGGTTGTGCAATGTTTTGCTATATAGAAATGTGAATCTCCAGCCAGTAGAGTCTCACCTGCACCCCAGAGTAGACTGACAGAGAGCTGTAACTGGGGAGAGCCGTGTCACTCTGACTGAGCATGGATGCTGAACAGACACAAAGATGTGAGAAGAAGAAAGGTCAGGTACTGTTTAACCATTAAGGAGTATATATAAGTTGATATATCAATATAAATAAATAAATAAATATATATATATATATATATATATATATGTGTGTGTGTAAATATATATATATATATAAATAAACTAACACTAAAGAAAAACCTCCCTCATGATACATTTTTCTTGTATTTTTTTTTCTCAATGTCACACCATAGAACACAGTCCGGTCTTTAATTGTCAACTCCCCATATGATTCCTAATTATTAATTCATAAAAATAGTTAGAGTACTACAGCGTCAACATCATGAACGAACACACACTGAATTATAAGAATTAGCCAATGCAAGCAACCAAAAATTGCTAAACACGTAAAAATCTCACATTTGAGCTTTCAGAAACAAATACATTTTAAGTATTACAATTATTCCAACAACTTCCAAACTGATTTAAAGTGCTTTTAAATGTTTTTAAAGTAATAGTTCACCCAAAGGTGAGTGGTCATCCTTGAGTAGTTCCTGACCTGTATGAATTTCCTCATACGGATTCGAGGGAGTAAACGATGACAGAATCGTCATTTTGGGGTGAACGGTTCCTTTAAGTTCACTAGAAACTTGAACCCGTGCACATGCCAAAAAGATGAGAAAGAAAATACAAATGACCTGTAGTATTCAAATTTCTCATTTATGTAAATCTCCATTCCCACCTGCACTGTTGCCATGCGGATGATGATAGACAGCTGAGTTAAAGGATGTGCTCAGTGAAGCGTGTGTTTGAGAACAGGAAGTCCCGCCTCCAGACCGCCTCTGGTTTCTAAGCTTCTCCTCGCGCCTCCATTTGGCTCTTCGATTGGAAAACCACACCTGTCAATCAAGGTCCAAAGGATATGTAATATACAAAAATGATCTATTATATTTATTGTACTGCTTTTGTGAAGTTAACATATTGCCGAGGGCAGTGACATACTTGTATCCTTGCCTCCGGAAGGTCGATTTTGTTTGCAAGTCGTTCTCGTGCGAAAACATCTGGATAATGTGTTCTCTCAAACTCTAAGCAAAGATTAGTAACGAATGTTTTTTTTTTCTTTTAAATAAATGCTTGCTTTTATTTATTTGTTTTTCACGTTTTTCCTGTCTGATTTCTTACCCTTCTCCAAGGCCTCGATCTGCTCTGTTGTGAAGCTGGTTCTGTTACGCTGAAGCTTCCTCTTCAGCTGCAGTCTCAGCTGAGACTCTTCTCCCTCATCTCTTTCCACGTGTCCTCTTTCACTCGTCATCCTCCCATCCGTCTCCACCAGGCATCCATCTGAAACTATATAAAAAAATAAGTTCTAATGTGTAGAATGAAATTGTGGAAGCATATGAATTCTTAAGGAAAAGTTCATAGAAGTATTTTACTATTTACAATAACAATAAATCATCAAAACCAAAACTCGAGTGGTAGTAAGTAACCAAAATGGCTAAACAAATAAAAAGTCTTAAATTGTAGCTTCTTTTAAAGCATCATTCTTAAACAAACTAACTTAAATTTTTAGCTGAAGTAAATTTATTCAAAATTAATTTCAAGCACTTAAAGGGATAGTCCACCCTTCCAAACTTGTCTGCATTTCTTTCTGTGAAACAAACCCAACTTAGTATTTATTTATTCAGAAATATTATTGGTAACCAAGTTTTGAGTCACTTTGATGTTCAGGGTATTTTTGGTTTATAGAAGTCAATAGGGCCTGAAGCAATTTGATTGCCAACATTCTTCAAAATATCTTCCTTTTTGTGCTCCACAGAAGAATTTGATACAATGACATTAGGGGAGCGGGTGATGGCAGATTTATTATTTTTTGGTGAACTGTCCCTTTAAGCATAAGCCCTTAAAATTGTCAGAAACAGAAGTTCAGACCTGTTTGTCAATAAAATGCACACATGTTTTAGTGCCTTATTATCGTGTCTTATATACAGTCGTCAGGTGTCTCACCAGTGCTGTGCTGGCTGGGAACTGCGTTCTGCTGATGGTACCAGTCATTTGTTTCAGTCCAGTTTGAACTGCTCTGGATATTCAGCATGGTCAACCTCTCAAACATCATGTACCTGACCACTACAGCCTCAGAGTGGAAAGAGATACAAAAACGGATTTAATTTAGATGCATTATGACTTTTTACCCTCATCTGTTTTCATACCGAAAATGTAAAAGTACAAAATTGTATGAGAGAGAATCCTACATTCACACAAAATCAGTGTTAAAATGATTTACAGTAGTATAATTTTATACATGCTTGTTACATCAGTGGTTAATAATACTAACACTAGGTTGTCACGTGTCCTTGCCTTTATGCATTAGATTTTATTTTATTTTTTAAATTAGGTTAATTAAACTGCATACATGAAATATTACATTATATTCTTTGTCAATGACTTTCAAGAAAAACATATTTTACCTGTCCACATTATAATTATTGTTGAGATCAGTTGTTTGATATATTGAATATTTAATAAAATACAATTTTTCCATTTATATGGAAATATTCACATTTTCTATTGTTATTTTAATGTCCCATTAAAAAATAAGGTTTGTATTTAGTTTTAATGTAACTAAAAAAGTGTATAGTTTTTTCCTAGAAAACTAACCTTAATGAAATGTGTTCAATCATGTGTTCAAATGAATGTATTTTGTTTTCCCCTTAGCAATAACAGAGGACATGTTTAATAGTATTTTGTAGCCAAGACATATAGAAATATAACCTAACCCTATCAAAAATAAGACTACTGTGTAAAAAAAATATCATGGTAAATTTATGGTAAAATCTGGCAGTTCTGCCAGAAATTTAATGTAAAAATGCTGTGCCAAAATTTCAGGTATTACCAAACTACTTAGCAAAACCTGCTTTTTACTTAAATATTTCTTTTTAACCATTATAATATATCAGAAAGCCATATGATGCATAACACATGGCAATACTAGAGACAGTGCAGATGGTCATTCACACAAAGAGAGTCAGAGTAACACACTTTACAATAACGCAATAAACACCATAACACACCCTAATACACATTAATGACAACAACAACTAATATTGATGATGTCAGGCAGGGAACTCTACGAACACCCTCTTACTGTTTTTCCACCATAAAAATAAACAACTTAAAAATAAAAATAAAGAGTTTTTTTTAACAACAACAACAACAACAAAACGTTTGACAAAATTTTACTTATTAAACTTACAGTAAACATACTATTTAACCCTTATCTTTACACAATATTTCTTATTTTTCTGTAGCATTTTAGTGGTTTTTGTTTTATTACAAAATGTTGTACTTTTGAAAAAGTGTAACAACTATACCACGCAAATATTTTGAGCGTTCCTCCAATATTTGTGGATACAAAACAGCCGTTTCTGATGAATAGAACAAACAAAATGAATACATATCCAACTCACCAGCCGTTACATATGAGCAGCACATCCACGGCAGCACAGCAATGTTGTCCCTCTTTTTCAAATGTTATTAAGGCTTTTCTTACAACTTGCTTTGTTAACAATGAGCTGTGTGTGTAGAGGGACAGAGAAATAGAAATGCATCTGCAGGCACTTCTGCCCTTAAAGAGAGCGAGAGAGAGAGAGTCAAGAGTGACACAGTGAGTCAACATCAGTGTCAAGTCTGAACTTAATGCCAGTGAGAGAGAGCAGTAAAAAGAAAAAAAAACACTACAGATAATGGAGTGATGAAAAAGAAGAAGAGGGGAAAAGCAGAAAAGAGCAGCGTTTAATATTAATTAGCCTGGAAATGTTAAAAGAAAAGTTGGATTTGGTATAAAGAAAGCAATAATACTGCCGGTAAAACACAGCAGCTGTGGTTGCCAGTATGAAACCGTGAAAACTGTAATGTCACAAAATTTGTCAATAGTTTTACGGTTTTATTTTAAATGTACAGTTAAATACCGTAATTTCTAATAAGAAACCGCAATATCTGATATAATGTTAATATAACAAATTATTAAAATAGTGAAATCTGTTTTGTATTTACCTTTGAAATACATAACTACCAAATGCAGGTGGTTATGAGAAAGTCACATGATGAATTCACATGAAACGTTAAATTCACAGCCATTTTTCACAGTGTAGATAGATAGATAGATAGATAGATAGATAGATAGATAGATAGATAGATAGATAGATAGATAGATAGATAGNNNGATAGATAGATAGATAGATAGATAGATAGATAGATAGATAGATAGATAGATAGATAGATAGATAGATAGATAGCATGCTGTCACTAACTTTTTTTTTTCTTTTTTTAATCCATCTCTTGAGTTTATCTAGAGAATAAAATACATGTCCTTAACTGGGAATCAAATGGGTTAATTCAGTTCAATTACATCTGATTAAATTATATTTGATGTGGCCTTTCTCATTGAATGCATTAGATCATAATTGCACATTTTGAAATAAATAATAATAATTTCTTTGAATTAAGCACAAAGATTTCCCAGAATTACTAATGTTTATTTAATGTGATAAACACAATAAATTATATGTTGAGGATAGAATAATGAGAGAGCAATGAGAGTTGGATGAGGGTATAAATAAACCAGTGTGTGTGTGTCTTTAGGTTGGGGAACAGGGGGATGCCACATTACTTTATTTCCAGTTGACAAGACTTTATATCCCCTTATCTCTCTGTCTCTCTCATACACTGCACATACACTGCTTTATCAAGCAATTACAGAGAAAATACATACAATTACATCTAAAATAAAATAAATTATGTTGTACAATATTAAGTAATTATTATTAGTAGTAGTATAGTATTAAAACTTAATATAATATAAATATAAAAGTTTAATATAAATAATAATAATAAGTGGTATTAAAACAAATGTCTTCTGAGGAGGCATCTTAATAATAATAACTATTATTATTAATGCATATTTATTTTATATGTATAATGGGGCATATTATTATGATCACCATCATCATCATCGTCATTACCAACAAAGTATAAATCTTTATATCAGAATGGTTTTTTTTTTTTTTGTTCAACATTTTGACTTTGTCATGATTTATGTGCACTTACTATATATATTAATCAGAATTGTGGGTTGTGTACAGATTTGAACTAGCCTTTGTGACTGTGCATGTGTCATCACGGTAATTCTCGTGTGTGCGTGTATTTATGAGTCAATCACGTGACCGCACGGGATCGTGTGTGTGTGTGCGCGAGTATGTGTTCTTCCAAAGATTCATATAGCTTTAGGACATGCATTTTTTTAACTAACCCCCCACCCCACCATCTCTCCATCCCTCTCTGCCTCTTGTCTTTTTTTTTAGGGCTGGGGGTTAAAAGCGGGGCGGGAAGGGGGGTGGGGGAGGGAGAAGAGATGGTCACCATAGCAACAATGCCACGACAAATATTCATCAAGCCCTTAAAACAAAGCCCAGCGGAGCAGCTTTATCAAATAACGCGCGCAGTTCATCCTGGGACAGTCGGACCTCAGCACTATACTGAGGAGAATTGATAGCTTTCTTCCTCAGGTAATCAGAAAAAATTAACTTCCTCGACTTTTTTGCTTATGATAGGTGATCGTGCTACTTTAGTGGAACGCTGACTTCGTTCAGCACGTTCTGTCTGTTTCTCTGGTTCAGTCGCGCGGTTTCTCCGTCGTTTATCCTCGTGTTGTGTTGCCCCTGGCGACACCGCGCTGCATCCTCTCTCCCGCCCCTCCTCTCTGTCCCTGTCACCTTCAATCGAGCTGTAAAAGCAGACACAGAGCCTGAGGACAGAGCGAGAGGAACACAGCCGAGACAGAGTCACAGCAGCAGCGCAACAGAAGAGGAAGGTGAACACGGAGTCATGTAGCGATTACCACCGGCATCTGTCCTCTTAAACCAGAAGTGTTGGCGCCCCCTTGTGCCTGTTACCAAATCTTAAATCTTGCAACAGAAATTGAAGGATTTAAAGTGATGTTTTAATGCAAAAAAGAAATAAATAAATAAATAAATAAATAAAAAAGATTACATACAATAATCCAAAGCATAGCCTGCTAAATTAGCTTAAATGACACACGATGAAACCACGAGTCTTACATGCAATAGAATAAATAGAGTTCCTTAAAGAGGAATTAATAGTTCGTGCTTTAACCCCTAATAATACAAATTCAGCGGCACGTGCTCGAACCCTTAATAATGGCATATTCTCTCGGGGGGACTGGAAAGGAGAAGTGTTGCATAAATTGTTCATAAGTGAGAAGACATCACAATCATCTAAGTTCACTGACTAAAAGGATACTTTTTTCAAAACAATTATGAAGAAAAAAAAATTCTATCTAACATTTTTATTGATCCAAAAATAATAACTATGCAGAAAATTCTAATTACATATAAGGGACAAAAAAAATCGATGCAACGATTCAGAATCGATTCTGAGCAGAGTTTTTTGTTCGAGACGCACCGGGCTTCATTGCGCTGAGTTTGCGTTGAGACACATGCACATTGCTTGACAGTGTGTGCTTCCATTTGCCGCGTTTGACGACAGACTTTGTCACTGACAGTCACGTGCGCTTTGAAGCGGCTGCGGTTTAATGCACTTTCATTTTCGAATAGGCCAACTTTTATGCGATCGAAAGCGATCTGTGCATTAGTCTGAGTGCTGCCTATTAAAACTGACAGTGTTTCATCAGTATGATCTCATCAGTAATAATCAAACGACAATGATGCAGAGGAAAAAAATAAAAAAAATAATTATTTCTGTAAAAATGCTTAAAGAGCACTTTTTTGAATGAGTAATAGTTTTTAAAAAAAAGTAGCCTGCTTATATAATTATAAAAAAGTAACTTTACATGAAAATGTAATATTGAATGAGAATGTGATTCTCCTGGTTTCACAGACTAAAATGCATGCTTGAGCTGTCTCAACTGAAAATATTTTGCTCTGACATTTCTTAAATGGCAGAGTCATTATTCTGTGTCAAGATGCACACCTGCAATGTAAAAGCATTTTAGTAAAACTTCCTTAAATATCTTAATTTAACTAAGTAAAATGTAGATTAAGAATCGTTTTGGAATCGGATTGGATCGTAAAGTACTTAAATATTCTGATGCCTATTAGGGTCCAACTTATTAAAGCCTGGAAACTAGATACAGTTATTTTTTTAGAGGTAGCTATTTTAGAGAATTCAGTTGGAGGTTTGCCATAAAATGTACACCTCCAACTGTGTTAAAAAGTTCCAAAAATGTCTTTATCCATTTTCATGGAGCTACTCCATCACCATGCACACACTATGCAAGTTGTCACACAAGTGCACAACACACTTTTATGGTGCTGGGAGAGCATGAAAGGGTTGTAGGGTTATTGTATTTGACAGTCTGTATATATTTTGTTATGAGTTTATAAGTAACCGCAGGACATAGTATCATTTACAAGTATGTCTTTACCAGTCAGGAGCATCATTTGTGTCAACCTTGGTTCATTTATACTATATACACATGGACAAATACTGGTATGGTTTCTGCTGACATCATTGTCATCATTAAAAACTGTTAAATGGTTAACCGTACATTCTGATAAAATTTACAATGAAAAAAACGTAAACTGACATTTCCCTGCATTGCATTTCAAATTTTGTTTGAATTGGATGTTTTTTTCTTTGAAATAACTCTGTTTCTTATTATTTTTTTTCTTGTAAGTTATGTTTATTAGGGCTGTGTGTTACATATAATGTTAAATTAGTGTTTATTGCATATTTGAGTTTAATGAGTCTCATCATGATGGTATTTAGTGTTTGTGTGAATGACACTGAGCACCTTCTATATGTTCATTGTTCATATTTAAAAGCTGCTTGTGATGGGCTTTGCTTCATCTTGTGACTTACTCATCTTCACCTGCATTTGGTTTATCAGTATTTCAAAGCCACAAAACAGATTTCAGTAATTTAATAGCTTAGTATATTATTATTATATCTTTTAATAAAATTACGGTATTTAACTGTAAATTTAACAGTAAAACCTAAAATGTTGTAACCATATTTTTACGGTCACAAACTGGCAACCACATCTGCCAGTTTTTTTATCGTAAATGTACTTTTTTTTTTTACAGTGTGTTGGCACAAACGTGTTTGCTGTTTTTTATTGGTTTCTTTAATTTATTTTTGTTCTGGTGCTGTTTTTTCTCACTTTGGAATTTTTGCTAACGTTTGCACAATAGATTTAACTTCCCACAGATTCCTGCTGTATGGGTCGCTCTTACTGCCTTCGACTGCAAGGAGTATCCATGACACTATTTAACTTTAATTATTATTCTCAACTCAAAATAACTCAAAACCCACCATAATCCTATTAGCTAGTAAACACGTTTGTACTAAATTAGTTTTAGAATGCCAAACAAAGTCTACTATAATGTTTTACGGTGCTCCACACATTTCCACAGAAACATCCAGTGGCATTAGCCGGATAGATAACCTGAGATAACCCATCTGCTTTAAAGCAACACTATCTGTTATTAACAGATTTAAAGAAATGGTTAACACAGAAATTTAAATTATTTCCTCTTTTACTCACCCCCTTAATTTGTTCCAAACCCTTATGAATTTCTTGTTGAATGTTGACAGTATGTGATGGAAAGCTAAATTCTAGAAAGAAATACTACGGACAACATCATATGGAGGATATTCACATTCTTCTGAATATCTACTTTTGTGTTCAGCAGAAAAATGCCCATTGACTGGACAATAACTTTGCATATTACACTTGTGAAGCAGCATCTTTACTGATTTTTTTCATCTCTTATAGGCTAATAAAAAGTAGAAAATGGGTCAGTTTGGCCGCTTGGTTTCAGTAAAAGCTGTTTTTAAACCAACAATGAGCTTTTGGTTTAACGTCAATTTACATTAAATTTTTAAAATAGGCCTAATTTTTTAAGATTACACTGTTTTTGTCCGTGTAAATCCTGGCCGATTTAACACTTCAACATGTGACACCACAAAATCGCGATCACAAAATAAATGGACTTATTCTTTGTCAATAACATCCTAGGCATTGTAATGAAACACTAAACCTGTTGTGCCTGTTTCTCAGTCGTGTGCATGCAAAGCTGAAAGGGACTGATTGTAAAAACCTGTTTACAAAAGTTCCTACAGCCTACACAGCAGTATTAGATGACACATACCACACAATTTAAACACTTTAGCAGCTTTTAATGGGAAACAATTAAATCAACTGTTTTTCAACAAAGCCACAGAACAAGGTATAAACCTTGAAGCCTTGCTAAGTTGTTCAAATTACACAAATTATTGACTTAGAGCCTATATCTTGAAACATGCATTCAATCATCCACGGCAATCACCTTGATCAGCCACATTCTCGGTCAAATTCCCCGAAACAAAACGGAGAAACTAAAATTGCTTTACGTGAACGAGTGGGCGGGGTTTGTGCGTATTGAATGCGGAGAGAACGCTCCTGATTGGTCATTGTTGGAAAGGTAGAGAGATCGTTTGAAAAAAAAACAAAAAACAAAGCCTTGCAAAGCGAAACTCCGAAGCCTTGCTCTTCAGTTCTCCTGACTTGGTCGAACGAGGAAGTGATTATTTCTAGAAACCTTCGTTTTAAAGATTTTCCCCAATTGCCTCTGAATTGGGCCAAGTTGACAAGTTGAAGTTTTCTGAAGTCTCTGGAACAAAGGTATTTTGATAGGATGGGGTACACGTCATGTATTCGGACTGCCTTCGTCATAATGATTGGTAGGTGCTTAACTTTAATGTTTTTTTCTTTCTAAAATATGTTTTGTAAACGAATTAATAATTAATGTAGGATTGTAACTTCATTTTTTTTATGTTGGGCTCCATTCAGGGTTCTGGATGGGCGAGGCTCAAGGTGAGAAATTGACCTAATTTCACTTAGGGTTGTGTTGTGTTTGTCGGAGGCTAACTTAAAACATCATAGTATCCGTATATTTTTAAAATGTGAGTTGGTTTGTGAGAGTGAAGCAAACAAATCAGCAGAATCGATGTGTTTGACTCAGAATGCGGTCGGCCACCACTGCTGAACAGAATAGTCGGAGGGTCCTCTGCGTCAGAAGGCGCGTGGCCGTGGCAGGTGGATATTCAGGTAAGAATGGCAGCCATTATGAAGCTAAGTTATGTTAAACTGAGAGACTGCGCTTTAGCTACATTCCTGTAGCTCAGTCGAACAACACGGAGATTACAGTGTAATGCATAACTTGACCAAATGCATGCTCTTGAATAAAAAAAAAATCATCCCCATCAAGAGTTTTATTTATTTTGGTCTCATATAATTCTATAATAATCATTTATAACTTTACATATACACTGGAAAGGTGTAGGCTGAAGCCTTAGTGTTGCTTCTACTTTCACATTTACAAAAAGATACAAGAACAAAAACAGTTAGGCTACTTTTAAGGAATGGTTCACCCAAAGCTGAAAATTTCAGGCCATCCAAATATCTTCATAAGCTTTGGAGAGATTTGGGCATTACATGAATGGGTACTATCAGAATGAGTCCAAACAGCTGATTAATATATCACAATAATCAATATCATTTTAACAGAAATGTTTTTCAACTTCAGAAAAGTCCTGCATACATTTTCAGCGGAATTTAAAGTGAGCTTTAACTGAAAATGGCAACTTTTATGTTACATTCATACTAATGTATTTTACATAAGCAAGTTATTGGAGCTATGTATTTATCACCTTTTTTAGATTTGCAAGGTGAACGCATTTTTAATTCCTTATCGCAGTTTTTCCACTATACATATATATTTTTTACATTTCTCCTTAAAATAAAAAAAGAGCCTTTTGAATCCAGATATCAGTGAAACCTTTCAGTATTTTTTTGTTAAGGTTTAGGATACATTCTGAATTGTCAAATCTTGTCATTCTTTTGGATATCCTCCTGATATGTGGCTGATGTGTGTGTGTTCAGTCCGACAGTCAAGGACATGTGTGTGGAGGAACTATCATCACAGAGAACTGGGTGCTGTCTGCTGCACATTGCTTTCCCAAGTAAGTTTGACACTTTTTTTTTTTTTTTTTTCAACACCCATATAATCTTGTATACTTATTTTCGGTTATATCAATTTCCCTTCCTTGTCTAGCCCTAACGACATCTCGTCTTACATGGTTTACGCGGGCCGGCAGCTGCTGAATGCCTGGAACCCGTACGAGACCGCCCATAGGATCCGCCGTGTGGTGGTTCCTCTGGGTTACACAGACCCTCAGCTGGGTCAGGATATCGCTCTCGTTGAGCTGGCCACAGCGATCACGTGGTCCGACCGCATTCAACCTATCTGCTTGCCATATGCCAATGTGGAGTTCAGCAGCAACATGAAGTGCATGATCACTGGATGGGGTAACATCAGAGATGGAGGTGGGTGAGAAACTAACGCTAAATACAAGCGTCTGAAATTTCATCCATACACAAATTACAGTGACATTACATTTAGTAGTCAATTATTTGAATAAATAAATGTATTACGTTATTTTAACATGAAATGGACAATGTTAATGGATATTCACCATGAGACTACATGCATTAGTTTTTTTAGTATTTATTATTTATATTTATAAATTCATATTGTTTTTAAAGATAACTTTGCTGTCAAAATGCTTGTTATAGATGTGAAAAAACCCTCCAAATAAACAGAATATTAATGATGATTAGATTTTATGATGGATGAAAGTTGCAGTGTGCAAATGTGATTGACACAATGTGAGGTCGTATATATATATATATATATATATATATGTGTGTGTATATATATATGTGTGTGTGTGTATATTATTATTATTATTATTTTTTTTTAACATGCAAAAATTTGGGCTCCAGTGCTTACCAAGGCTGCATTTATTTATATAAATGACATTTTCAAAGAACAGTTGTACATGTGAACATATTATATACTGCAATGTTTTTTTTTTATTGCAAAATTGTTATGTGACACAATCCTTCAAAGATCATTTGGTGCTCAGGAAACATTTCTGATTATTACCAATGCTGAAAATGTCTTCTCATATATGTTTTTTAGAAATAATTCAACGGCCCATCGTCACTTATTCCTTACTTAATCACCATAATAATTTCTAAAGGATCATGTGACTGAACTAATGATGTCCCAGGATTAAATTACACTTGATATTTCAATATTTCACAATACTACTGTTTTTACTGTAGATAAAATAACGCAGCATTTGTGAGCGGCAGAGATTTCTTTTATATGGTAATTATTGACAATGTAGGTCGTGTATGCATTTTGTGTGAAATATTGCCAATTGCTACAAGCAGTGCATAAAGAAGTTCTTGTTTAAAAGACACACAAGCACTCATCTTGTTGTTTCTCATGTCTTGTTCAGTTGCTCTGCAGGGTGTTGGGTCGTTGCAGGAAGTCCAAGTGCCAATCATCGACTCCCAGACATGTCAGGATATGTTTCTGATAAACCCCACAGAGAACATTGACATCGGCAAGGATATGATGTGTGCGGGATTCCAAGAAGGAGGCAAAGACTCCTGTCAGGTGAGGAGAGCATTGCTCGAGGAAAACATTGAATTTTTTTTTTTTAAATAATAAAAATAGGGGTGGGCGACATGGCAAATATATCATATCCCGATTTACGACTTTATCATGATTCTTTGTCATTTTGCAAGTTGTCTGAGCAGGAAGAGTAGGAGTTGAATTAACAAATATAAAAAGTGAAACACTATGTACTTGCACGCTACATACATTTACTCTCAGCTCGTTTTTCTCTGAACGAGTTTCTTTTTTCTGTTGAACATTGTATTAAATTCAATGAGGACCAGCTACTGTTTGGTTACTCAAAATATCTTATTTTGTGTTTAGCACAAGAAATTAATACAGGTTTGGGACAACATGTGAGTAAATAATGGCATAATTATTTTTAAGTGAACTATCCCTTTAAGAGCTGCTCGCATCTCATATACTGCGTTAACACTGATGTCGTGTTGTACAGCATATTGTGATGGAGAACCGCATATACTAATGAACCATATTCTGTTCTGGTGTATTTCTGCATGTGTGCTTTTTCAGGGCGACTCTGGCGGTCCTCTGGTGTGTCAGGTCAGTGACGGAAGCTGGGTGCAAGCTGGAATCGTGAGCTTCGGCCTCGGCTGCGCTAAACCAAACCGACCAGGAGTCTACGCCAAAGTATCTAGCTTCACTAGCTTCATCCAGAACCATGTTGGAGGAGTTCAGCTCAAGAGCGCATCCAGTCATATCTGGGCTGACCGGGTCATGGTGCTCATCAGGACTCTGGTGTTACTGCTATTGGTGCAGCTGCTGAGATAAACGCACACCGATCCTCGCACAAGCCAAAAACCTCCTGCCCCTCGAACACCGTC
Source organism: Enteromius trimaculatus (assembly GCA_032361065.1). Classification (NCBI taxonomy): domain Eukaryota; kingdom Metazoa; phylum Chordata; class Actinopteri; order Cypriniformes; family Cyprinidae; genus Enteromius; species Enteromius trimaculatus. The sequence continues at coordinate 2,470,865 of JAUMHP010000062.1, read as the reverse complement.
CTGCGTAAAGAGATATTTTAATGCCATAAGTAGCTTTTTAATCAGTTTTTAAACAACTTTATATTATGTAGTTTCCTGTTTGGTTTGTACCAAAAATACACACCGTATGATATGAAAGATAAAAGTATGTCTTTTACCACTTGATTTATAATAAATACATTCTTTTAACTATTTGAAACTGTCCTGATTAAGATTGAGATGATTTAACTGTGCTAACTCTGCCAATTTAAAACTCAAACACACAAAAGGTTCTCATGGGCAGCTTAACAAATATGAGATTCGGCAATCATGATGCAAACTAAATTATTAATGGACACTTATTCGATCCAGCCTTTTGCACAGCATTCATACATGCTAGCTACCTTTGTATCAGGACTTGTAAAAGTGCAATTTAAATGTTTATGATGTGAAAGATTGAATGATTTTGTAGAGTCTGCTGTATATTTGTATCTCTTTTTTTCCTCTTAAAATGCTGTAAATCTTGTAATAAAGAGATTTTTTTTAACTGATATATTTTGCATGCTTATTTGTTACACCGGGAACATCTGTTTTTAAACATTAACATTATTAATCCTATCACAGTAAATGTTGCTGTCTGCCGTTCTCCGATAAGCTCTTACTTTTAAATGGAAGATTTGGGTTTGGTTATTCATAATTTTACAAAATATGCAAAATTTTAATATTATTAATGTGCATTCACCAGCAGTAATTTTTTAAATGTC
>JAUMHP010000062.1:2389575-2404502 GCA_032361065.1 Enteromius trimaculatus | reverse complement strand
GCCATGAATTTAATTCCACTTCCTGTCATTCCAATTCCAATTCAAATTCAACTTCCTGTGGGGCGGAGTCAATTCAAATCAAATTCCAACTCATGAATTGAATGGTGGCCAATTCTGAAATTCTGAATTGTGTACAAGCCTGCAATGTACTAGCTGTAACGTGACTAAATCATCTCACCAAAAACCAGCCGGCCTTCTCCAACCACTACCTGTTCCACAGAGACCCTGGTCACATATCTCCATGGATTTCATTACTGATCTGCCCACATCCAACGGCTTTACCACGATCTTAACCATAGTCGACCGGTTCTCCAAGGCTTGTTGCCTGATACCACTATCCAAACTTCCCTCTGCTTGGGAAACGGCACAAGTCATTATGGACCAGGTGTTCCGGTTCTATGGTATTCCAGAGGACATTGTCCCTGACCGTGGACCACAGTTCACCTCTCGCCTCTGGCAAGCCTTTTGTTCAAAAATGAACATTAACATCAGTCTTACTTCAGGTTATCATCCGCAATCTAATGGACAGCAGAAAGAATGAATCAAGAACTCACCCGTTTTCTGAGATCATATTGTCATGCTAACCATCAAGATTGGAGTCAATACCTTATGTGTGCAGAATATGCGCAGAATTCATTACAGAAACCTGCAACAGGGATGACGCCATTCAAATGTATACTTGGCTTCCAACCCCCCATGTTCCCTTGGACCGGAGAACCCTCTAACCTCCCCACATTAGAGCATTGGCTCAAAAGCAGTGAAGAGACTTGGGATCAGGCTCACACACACTTACAGAGGGCGCGGAGAAGATTTACCACCCAGGCAGAACGCCATCAGCGACCTCACCCTGCATATGAACCTGGGCAATGGGTCTGGCTCTCTACTCAGAATTTCAAATCACTCCTGTATCTTTTAGACTTGAACTGCCATCTCAATACAAAATCTCACCCACATTTCATGTCTCCCTGTTGAAGGCCGCTGATGCTCCTGAAGGACGGAGGGGCCTAGATGAGGCCGCCCCGTCTGAGGAACCCCCCCTTATTATCGACGGAGAGGAAGCTTATCGGGTCCGAGAAGTCCTGGACTCTCGACGGAGGGGCCAGTTACTACAATACCTAATCGACTGGGAAGGTTATGGACCCGAGGAGAGGTCCTGGGTGAATGCTCGAGATATCTTGGACTCAACCCTCACGGAGGACTTTCACCGAGATCACCCTGAGAAACCATCACCCAGACCCCGTGGTAGGCCCCGACGTTGCCCCTCTCGCTTCAGGAGCCGCTCGCAGGGGGGGGGGCTCTGTTGTGGGGTGGTCCTCTGTGGCACCGTCTGACAGTCATCAGCGGGAACCTTCGCCTGAGTATTAGTTCCGCCCGGACTCATTTTACGCAAACACCCCGGACATTTCCGCTCCAGGTGTTTTCACTTATCCTCCCTTTAAAAGAGATCGCCGGACTTCTGTCTAGCGCGAAGAATTGCTTTGCCGACATTACCGAGCATTACCCTTGTGGATTGGATTGTTTATTTGGTGGCTTGCTTTGGACTGTTCTTCGACCTCGACTCTTGCTTGTTTCCCCGACCTGTGCCTGGACTATGGTTTATGATTCTTGCCTGTGACCCTGAACCATCGCCTGTATCTGGTATTGTCTCTGCTTTATCTCCATTGTGTCTGTCTGTGTTGAATTTGAGTTTTTTTATGTTAAGTTTTCGTGTGTACAGGACTATTCAGGTTCAAAGGACTGGAATATGTTGCTTTTGGAATTTATTGTCTATTTATTATCTATTTTTTTCTGAAAAAATACTAAAGTGAAAATTGTTTCTGTGCTAAATTACTGTAAAAAAAAGTGCCCTTAAGAAAGTGTACTTTAAGTTACAGAATTTGAACTGATACCTTTAGTAACTGCTGGACTGGTTTCATAAGATCCTTTTTCCCTGAAGTAAAATTAATGTGGATGGTGGAATTTTCATGCCTTTCATAAAAAATAAATAAATAGATAAAATAACAATTACAATATTACAGTAAAGGATAAAGAAATCTGGTATTGTTTCATGTTTATACAGAAACATGAAGCATAGTACTAACCTTATCAAGGCAATATAGATGCCGTATTTGACAGCAATGGTCCTCTCTTTAAAAAACTCACTGCTGTTTGAGTGTTTGTCATTCCCACTGTGATAGATTGAGGTTTTTGTTTATCAGCAGCATTTATCAGTTACAATTAGTTAAATTAGTTAAATGTGTTGTCATACCTTGTGACCTCAGCCTTAAATGTCACATTCTGGCCCAGTGTACTTTCTTTATTAATACTGAATGTAATCTCAAACACAACCTAGAATTTGGACAAAACTGGCAGAATAAGAAAAACAAGACTGAATGTTGGACCAGCTCAAAGACAGGTCACATATAACTTATTTGTCAGCACAACATGAAATTGATATTGTTTTGAGTTTAAAATTAGTCAGTTGATGAGTGTGTAGGTTGACATATCTAGGGCTGCATGATTAATCACATTTTCTCTTGATTCATTAATCATAATTTTTCCAATACTGGCCTGGTTATAAATGAATGTTTTACTTTATCTCATCTTATCTCGCATTTGTACAAGCTTCCACTAGATTTCAGGGTTACCAGATGTTACATTTTTAAAGGCAGTGTGTGTAAACCTTCACCTTGCCACAGATACTTTGAAGTAAAAAAATGCCCCTTCACAAATAAAATTAAATCGATTACATATGTGGCTATTAAAGTAAAAATTTTTGTCTTGTTATGTTCTGTCTGTTTTAATTTCGTTTTCACGTCTTTCTGTTTTGGTTTCATTTTTAGTTTCTAATTATCTTTCAGTCATGTACCGCAGGTGTTTTGAATTCTCCTTGTGTTTAGTTTTTGTGTTTAAGTTCTGTACACTGAGTTTATGAGTTTGGTTCAGTGCAAGTGCTAATGAAATTCTACACGCTCTTGACTTTTCTCTTCAGAAACAACAAAGCGCAGGTGTATATACATTGAAAGTAAGAAATTAATTTCACAGAGTAGACAACTTCATTGACTATATTAATATTTTTTGTTTTCTGTGTATGCTTTATACACGGTTTGATTAATTGTCAAAATTAAGATGTTATTATAATTAGCAACTTACTTTTTTTTATTAAATTGTGATGACGTTACATACAGATTCAGTCCTATTAAAAATATTTAATTAGCCTGCATGACAGCAATATCTGGTACTTGCTAGAAAGACGAGTTTATGATGTTTGTAGTGGGTTAGAATCTACTAATTATGCTGGAGTTGGTTCACCCTCCACATATGGCCACTTGAGCAAACCTTTTCAGTTACAAATTGTAATAAATGCATTAATAAAATAAATTAATCTCTATTTAGCTTGCAATTGTGGGTGCTGAATAAATGCACATGCAATGACAATGCTACAATTTATATGTGACCCTGGACAACAAAACCAGTCATAAGTGTTAATTTTCCGAAATCGAGATTTATACATGATCTGAAAGCTGAATAAATAAGCTTTCCATTGATGTATTATTTGGATGTATAGGGCAATATTTGACCGAGATACAGCTATATGAAAATCTGGAATCTGAGGGACAGAAAAATATAAATGCTGAGAAAATCACCTTTAAACTTGTTCAAATGATGATCTTAGCAATGCATATTACTAATAAAAAATGTGGTTTTAATATATTTTCAGTAAGAAATTGACTAAATACTTTCATGGAACATGCTCTTTATTTACTATCCTAAGGATTTTTGGCAAAAAAAAAAAAAGAAAATCTATAATTTTGACCCATACTATGTATTTTTGGCTATTGCTACAAATAAATCCCAGCGACTTAAGACTGGTTTTATGGTTTATATATATATATATATATTATTATTTTTTTTTTTAGTTTTACTAGCATATTGGTAGTTACAGTAGTACTAATAAAACACATATTAATGCATAGCCATATTGTATATACCATAATACTAGAAAAAAAAAAACAATGTAAACTCAGAATTCAGAGAAAATGTAAAATGGTAAAGTGGTGGGGGGTTCTCAGGATGAATTTGAGAAGTTTAACCATAATCATGCAGCACTACACATGATCAAACACGTGTGTTATACAGTAGCTGTGATTGTTGACCTGAGAGTTGTCCCTGAGGATGGGTTAATTGATGAAGCAGGTGGTTTCTCCTAGTTTAACACCTTGCACACCATCCAGAGACACACACTCCACTCTGCCCTGTTCACACAGAACGTTTATCTTATATTTCAACACACATTTTAAAGCATCTTCATTGTTACAGTATGTAGTTAATTTGCCTTAGATCTTCAAGTACTATAGTTTCACCACTTGTACCTTTGTGTCTGTTTTTACCTGTTTAGATGTGATTCTCCTGTAAGAAAGCCCAAAGGGGTAGTTGAAGATGAAGAGTGTGTTGTATGAGTTTTCTCCTCTGTTCTCTACAAACACTGTCACAGTGATCTCCTGCATGATTGCAACCTCTATGTTTGTAGATCTGGATGACAGAAACAAAAGAGAGATGTCAAGAAAGTTTTGAATTCGTCATCTCTATAAATATGACAAATAATATAATATAATATAATATGATAAATTATAAATTTTTTGCTCACCCAGAGAAATTAAAATCCATTCTGAGGTCATCAACACATAAATTATCATTTCCGCAGTTTATCTCAAAGTCTAGCTGTAAAACAACATGAGGGCACAGAGAGAAAAAAAACAAATCAAGAATCTCAAACGTGATGAGGTTAAAATATTAAAACCACTGTGCTTTTATAAATTGTTGATTCTTATAAATTGTTGATTCTGAATTTTGATATTACAACACTCTGGCTATGATTGTACATTTTAGAATGTACTATACTGTACAGGCTATAAAGTATGAAGGACTGTGCACAGATGAACTCTTACATTGTGGTCTGTGGTGGTCTTTAATTCTGGCAGCAGTACTGGCCTCAAATTTTGCATTGTTGTAGATGGAAGACCTTCGAATATGAATGTTAACTCATTGGACAATGGATTCAGAGCATCTTCTGGACAAGCCTGATAGAAACAATAAAAAATAAGCAATTGAATATTTTTCTGAAATATGCTCTTCTTTTGCATCCTCCTAATTTGCTTTCCTTTGTAAGAAAATTAAGGCATAACTAACAGAGTCTGAAAGACTGAGCTTCAGGTATAAGAAACAAGTGGGCTCTCTCAAATCTTTGAATTTTAACATTCACTCATCGTCAGATTCATCGAAAGGTTCATCAGAAAGGCAAGACAAGAGAACACCATTTGAAGTTTACCTCTATTAGGAAAGCATGACTTTTGCAAGTTTCCTGTAATTTTACTCCCATTGCATCACTGTGGAGACGGTTTTTGGCTGTGAAATATGCTCTAAATTTCTGTCGCTTGGCATCCAGCATTATGGTGTAATTAATATTTGCAGCCAAACCTATAAAACATTATTGATTATAAGAAATCAAAAATATTATCAATTGAACAATACCGGATTTCAAAAGATCTGTGAACCAAAACCAAAAAAAGTTTAGTATGTAACTAGTTTAAAAATTAACCTGGTAGCTTATGTTGGAATCCACTCATGTTGAAGCACACGGTCAGGGTGTTCTCCAAAGGCTTGGTGCAGTCTGCAACACTGGTTGGTATTTTGGATGAGTTGTAAGTTATTTTGGTGTTCAAGAGCATGATGGGTCTGGACCTGAATGATCCACATATAACACATACTGTATGTGAGTGATTATGGCTGAAACTCATTTGCAAATGTTGCATTTGTATATATTTTGATATCTTTTAACACACCTGAGAAGCAGAACTGCTCCCATGGACCCAACAGCAATATCAGGAAGGCTGTCTTGAGACTGGTCTAGAGAGGACTGACTCAATGAAATCCCAAAGAACTGCAAACCTGGTTGCACAGATGATCCAGCAATCCTCTGTAATCCCACAGGTGAATCAGACATTGAAAATATTAGAAAGAGCCCTTGAGGTGAGCCAAGGGAGGGTGAAGAAATACCACTACCACCAACCATGTGTTTTCACCTGTGAATATGTGGGATTTATTTGATCTTCTCCTCCATTGAAGATATAGATGCTACCCTGTCCGTCCTCCTCTAAAGGAGCTCCAATCAGCACATCCCAGAAACCATCACCATTCAGATCTGCTGGACTGGCCAGAGAAGAGCCAAACCGACCCCTCTGACCTGCCATTCCCTCCAGCACCACACCAGAAAAAATAAACTATGAAGACAGAACAGAGAAGATATTTAATCAGCATTTTTTATTTAAATCAAAATTACTTTGTAATGCTTTATCACCATCACTTACTGTACCTGACTCGTAAAGATGTAAACAAACACTTTGCCCTCCCGGTCAGGCTCCACGTACGCTGGTGCAGATATCAAGAGAAGGTCTGTATTGTAGTCATGGTTCAAATCCACCACACAAACCTCAGCACCAAAATATGAGCCAATCTGAGGCTGAGAAAAGAGAAGGTTAAACATTAATATTATCTTTATCTACTTTCTGCTGACTGTAACAGATTACTATCTATCTGTGTTTTGATTCTGTTCTGCTATCACTGCACTCGTCCCACATCTTCTTTAAACCATGTTTGGACGCTAAAGTTGAATACTTTAGATGTCTCTCAATCCTCAACTTTGAGAGTTGATTTTATTCTATCACAAATCTAGTAGGAACATATCTAACCCTTTCCACAAAGGTCCAGCAACTACATAATTGTCCCTATTAATAATTTAGATCAAACAATCAAAATATTTATATATAACCTCTGTAATTTGAAATGGGTCAGAAAGCCAAAACTGGCATCAAAAGCCAAAGGGTCTAATTAAACATAACTTGACAATAATGAAATGTTTTCGTGTACTACGTAAACTTCACACTATAATGCAAATCCTTAATATTTCATTCAGTTATGAATGCTTGTTTCAGTATTCTGAATGAAATTGAATTCCATATGAAATATGGAAAGATAAAATGAATTGTTGTTGGTTCATATTTAAAAAAAAAATAAATCAAAAACTCAGTCTATGAGTAATGAATGTTTGGCTACTATTTCTATAAATAGATTTGATTAAACCTACCCTTAGATGATATTAAATTGTTGTAAATCTTTAACACAGAAATGGCTGTAGGGCAACATGAAGACTGCTTTTATGTCACCATCAATGTTAAAATTAACTTTACTTTACACAATTATAGCATAGTGAAAACGATGATGTGTTTTTATTCATGATTTTGATGCCAAAAACTTAAATGAACAACCTTGGGAGAGTCCAGCAGTTTATCGAGATTGGTTTTGATTTGTGACACAGTGACTTGTCCTTTATGATTGTGTCTAGGAGCTCCTAGAATAGCATAGCTGATACTTGACACTGTTGCAGCAACCATCGAATAACCTTCAGACAAAATGTAATAGTTTAGCAGCATGCATGTTTTAAGTAGCGTTTGATGCATAGAATAAAATGACTTTAAATCCATATGGCTAATATATTTGATTCTTTCAGAAAAGCTTTACCTAGATAGCTTTCATGCTCACTGCCTGTATGAAAGGAATAGTCTGGAAAATATTCCTGAAATCCACCTTTCCACTGAAAAGCTCCCACAGCACTCGTTAACACACTTCCCTAAAAAAAAGCAAAACAAAACTGTCACTGGATTAGGAACATATACATCAGCTCATGTTACTGCACATCCTTCTTTTAACATGACAAAATATTTGATCTCATTACACAAGATAAAAGGGTACAAAGTCATCTTTGGGGCACAGAGTTTATTCCTATATATGTTTAAGCTATAATGACATTATAACTGTATAAAAATACTAAGATAATTCATTTGGTCTGAAGAGATTAAAGTTAAGGACTTCATATAATTTACATATGGTGTGAAAGCTGCGCTGAATCCATCCTGTGCAAACTCCATTCTAGAGGAATCCCCTGAAGTTTGAGTTCCTGCAGAAAAGCAAAAGACATTACAGACATAAATCACTAATTCAAAGTAATTTCAAGTGTTCACGCTAAGCGGGTTTGGCGTGCTGTCCAGGGAGCGGGCCAGGAGAACGGCGTGCTCGAACCCTAGCGATTAGAACCCTAGCGAGGGTAAGGGCTCGGCGTCCGGCTCGAACTCTGGCTGCCCCCCGGAGTGGGAAGTTGTGTTTAAATGGAGACAGAAGGGGAGGAGGAGGGTTTGCAAAAAGCGAGATGGGAATGAATGGGAAGCTTGAGCTTTTATAGTGCTTTGGAACTGGTTTGATTGGGCGATCGTAACAAGGGAATTGATTAGCTAATTGCTAATAGCTGTGGGCAATTCGTCCAGCGATACACTCAAACTATGTTATTGTCAAAACATTTATTTATGACAGTGAATTCTGCTTACTTACTGTAACTGTAGGGCATTGAAAGTCACAAAACTACAAACAGTTGTATTAAAGTTTTAAAGAAAATCTGTTGAGTTATTTCAAAAAGATATATCTATATATACATAAAAATTACTTTCCTTCTTAATTATATTGTTTTCTAAGATGCCAACATACCTTCAATAGCAATAATATTCTCTTCCAATTTTTGAAGAATATTATTTAGTGCATTGAAGTCTGTGACTTTAAACACATAATCACTGTCTGGATCAGAAGCAATCGTATTCAACTCCTGTTTTGCACTGTAATCATTAAAAGCATTGCCAACCTAGAAATAAAAAAATATTGGAAAATGTTAAAAAACATATTTGCATCAATGCCAATCTAATTTCACAAAGAAAAGGAATACGCATAAATGGGTTTCAATAAAATAATGCACAGAACACATGTTAGAATGAAGAAATAACATCCACATTGAAAGATGACACCAGACAAAGGACAGAACCAAACAGGGAGAATAAATACACAGGAACTAAACTAAGTCTGAAGGGCCAAGATGGAGCTGATGGCTCATGCAACTGAGAAGGAGGCAGGGACCCGAATGGAACCTGACTGAAAGCCAAAGCTGGAAGATGGGCCAAGGTGTTAACAAGGGTAGGAAATCAAGGCGGAGCCGATGGCTCTTGCAGAGCCTTACGCAGCGTAGATTACGAACTGTTAGGAACTCAGCTCTATACGAAATGTGTGGATACTTCATCCTGCTGCACTCCTGATGAACTGTGATTTCTCTGCTTTACGCTGATGAACTTTTGCATGACTGTTGCATCTGCAAAACTGTTTCCTCAGTTTTTCACTTGCCATAATACGGTCAATGCTCGTGTTTGACAGCTGATGGTTCCATATGTGCGTAATTATCGCTTTCGCTTTCATTCGCTGCAGCGCCACGTCTAGTGATGTAGAACTTCTCCATCATGGAGCTGTCTAATCCACTGGAAACATAAAGTAAACAGAAAATGTTTATCTGAGCTCAACTGGTTATGCCAGAAAATGCTAAAGTTTTTGTGATAACACAAATATCTTTGCGAGAGAACGTAAAAGATTTTAAAGAAAAAATTCTTTCCACCCTGATTTTTTTTTTACCCACCCCAATTTTTTTTTAAGGGGCTCCATAATTTTATGCTGCTTTTTGCACTTATAAAATGAATCCCTGTAAACAAACTAAGTTCCTCTTCAGGAACTCATGTCACGTCACCAAGACGCTATGGGGAACGCCTCCAGCGTGATGGCTCTGTATCATGTGTAAAATCAGCCAAGGTATTGTTGGGACATCATACAGTAGGTGGGTGACATCACTGGCCAGGAAGCCAGTGTCAGCACACTTGACACGAGGTGTGGCGGTCTCCAAGGCCAAAGGTCTCTATGGCCAACATATGTAACACTGCGGGTTTGTCCACCCCCCCATACGTTTGTCCACTTTTACAGACTAGATGTGCTAGCCACTACAGGCTCTTCTGTTCTCTCGTCATAGCTGTGCACAAACACTAGAACGGGATTTGAAAGTCTGGGGGAGTGGGCATCCTTTTCCCCATTGACGCAGCTTGAGCTCCTGAAGAGGAACGTCTCAAGGTTACGCATGTAACCCTAGTTCCTCGAAGGAACGAGACGCTGCGTCTCATTCAACACTTCCGGCATTCTTGCCGGCACTCGCTTCATGACAGGAGCTGAACCACGCAGCATTCCACATGCTTTTTGGCTTCCTGTCCAGTTATTTTCAAATGGATTAAAAAAACGTATTTGCATATGATTTGCGCAATAGGTGAAATTATGTATGGAAAAAGCTTAAGGACATTTTTTTTTATGATACACCAAAACTTATGCAACAATTCATTTGTTGACATCATCAGGCCACACCATTTTATTGATAAAAGGCCAGTTGGATGGAAACAGACTGGAGTATTTGCAAACAGACTGGAGTATTTGCAAATACTTTTTACACAAACAGCGTAAAAACTGGATGGAAACTAGGCTACAGACACAGCATACACATAGCAATATCACTAAGCAATAAATTCATAGTAACATGAAATGTTAATTAAATACATGTACACTTTTTTCCATTCATTTATTTATTTTTCAAATTCTAAGTACATCAAAATGTTAGCAGATCAGAAATAAACATACAATTCTAACCCTAACACTAACAAAAGGTCAGGTTTAGCTAGCTGTTGAGATGTAATTGCATTTACACTTATTCCCTTAGCAATTTTATTTTGAAAGGCACCTAAATATTTAAGAACTTGACATAAACCTACCCCGATGGCAAATCGTACTATGTTCTTCGCTTGTGCCTGTGATATTACATTTGGCAATAAGTTCCTTTCTTGTGACTCTCCATCAGTAATAACAAGCAAGATTTTTTTGGATGATGGTCTTGCCCCTCCAGATGATATAAATAGCACATCCCTAGTATTTGAAAAGAGATTTGAGAAAAATTGCAATCCATATAAATACCACATAACAAAATGTAACTAACCACCCAGAAGTTGTTAAAGGATTAGTTCACCTTAAAATAAAAATTCTGTATTTCTGTAATTAAATACTCAACCTCGTGTTGTTCCTAACTCATAAAACCTTTGTTCATCTTTAGAACACAAATGAAGATATCAGTGAGGAAATCAGAGAGTCATCTGTCCCTCCATAGACAGCAACACAACTGAAATTAACCAGATCCAGAAATGTAGTAATGGTAAGGGTTTCGGCTAACAGTCCGAGTGACATCAGTTGCTTAACTTTAGTTTTGTGACGATACAAGAATACTTTTTTTTGCACAAAGAAAACAAAAATCACATGAGTTACATCTTCTGCCATTTTACTATGCATACGCAAGCTTTAAAGGCCCCATATTGTAAACCTTTATTGAGTTTTATTTTAGGTGTTAATGTCCTAAAGAACCAAAGTACCAAAGTACCAAAAACCATCTCAATATATTTTTACAGCTCCTCTCTCAGGAGCTCTGTCAAAAACAGGTCGATTTTGTCCTGTCTAATTAATATTTATGAGCCTCTCTTCTCATTGGTTTTTTGGGTTTTTTTTGGGGGACCCATGACCAGGCCTATAAAATGTAACAACATCAGGTCCACTTTAGATATTTAACTCACAGTAAGTAACTTTGCAACTACATGTCAACTAGCAGTCATTAGAATATTAGTAGACTGTCTGCTTAATATCTTCTAACATTTTATTTTGATGAGTTCACAACATTCTACTCACTATCAGAAACATATTCTACTAACCCTAAACCTACCCTAACAGTCTCCTCTGAGAGTTAGTAGGCATGTAGTTACAAAGCTACTTATATTATGTAGAATGTCTAAATAGAATGTCTAAGTCACAATTATGTCACAGAGTTACCTGGAGATGCACACTTCAGATCAGAAAATTGTTACATAGTTTCAGTAAAGTATTGTATTTTGTTGTAATGGGTGCATCTTAAGATTTAATTCAATCCCACAATTATTTAATTATGAAATGTGTGCATGTGTATAAAACAACAAACTGACAAATTATATATAGTTATGTGTAATTATATAGATGGTTTCATCGGGCACACTCACCTGGACTTATTTAACTTCTGGTCTGTGTTTGTTTATTCGTCTGGTTAGTGTCACCGTTTACAAACGCAGCTAATGATGAGTAATGAAGTTGTCTTAGGTTATTGTGATGTGGGATGTGTCTCTCATACATTTATATATTTGTGGCGACATTGCAAAGATATCAAAACTGACTGATTTTCCAAAAGGCTTTACTGAATAAACATGAACACGTAATGCAGGCTTAAAAATCAAACCGAGGCATGGGTGTTTTTTATCACTGTATTTCTAAAGGAAGACTGTCTTAAGAAAATGTTATTTTCATTTCATCCTGTATATAAGGCAGTATTCGTAAGCTCAGAGCTGCTTTGTCTTCAGCCATTACTGGGGAAACCGTTTCTCATACTTAACGCACCTCCTGCTGGAGGTGAATGAGTTTGCATTTTTAATAAATCTGTCTGATTTACGCAGCAAATATATTTGTTATATAATGTTGTTGTCGTTGAAAAAGGTTTTTGTTTTTTTTTTGTGATTAATCATAGTTTAAATAATAACGTACCTGTAAAAATAGTTGCCTGCCTAAACTGAAATGCACATCATTATCATGACTAGAAGACTTGATCTTTTACGACACACATTAAATGTGATTCACCTCATAGAATTAATCCTGTCAGATCGTCAAGTCACTTTTATTTCTATAGCTCTTTTAACAATACAGTTTAGCAAAGCACTGAACATTATCAAGTAGAAGAACAGAGTGATGGTAATGTATAATGACCAGATTAACCTTTATTTATCAAATGCAGAGACGGTCTCTGTAGTCAAGACGATGGGTGGTGTCTGAATGCAATGACTAAGTAGATCTAATGTCACATTTTTACAGAGGTCACAGTGGCTCTACTTCCTACAGCCTGTGTGTATTTTACAGTGGATTGACCTTTCTGAAACTTATATGGTAGTTTAATAGCCCCTAGAGCTAGGGTTAGGGGTAAGGCTTAGGGGGTTAGGGGTGGGAAAAAGCCAGGAATTTTTTTTATTTGACCATATGGGGTCTTTAATGAATTTGACATAAACAGTGATGTTTGCATCCAGGTAAAAAGCATGAGCATGAATTTAATCTACAGTTGTTTACTCTTAGGACAAAGCGTGCATATGCATTCTGATACTCTCTGAATACTCTCTCGGAGGAGAAGAATGGTTAAGTAAATTATGCTATTTTTGTTCTTCTGTGCAAAAAAAAAGTATTCTTGTAGCATCTCAAAACTGATGTCACATTGTCTCAAGGCTGAGACGATTAAGTGTGCGAGTTCATATGCAAACAGTTTATTAAAAGTTCACGGTCAGGACAGACAGCATTGAACACTGACAGACTGAAACAGCAGAGGCAGATACAAAATCATAAACGTATATCCAAAGCAAGAGTCTATTACCGGTAAACAGTCCGAAGGAAGAAGCTAGGCAAAGGTCCACAGAGAAGCAGAGGTCGGCAACGGGTAGATCCAAAAACGAGACAAACTAAGAAAAAGAAAGGAAGGAATTCCAGATATAGGGTGACGATGTATAATGAATCGTGAAGACACACAAACACATCCAGGGATTTATCCAAGACAAACTAGGTCAATGGGCGGAGCCAAAAATGAAGCACCATGACATCTGACGAGATGGGCGGAGACATGAATCAAACACCAAGGCAACATAAAAGGTAGGCAGAGACATGAGAGTACATTAATGAAAACAAAAACACACACACACACACACACACACACACACACAGTTCGTGAAGAGCTGGAGTGCCATCCAGAGCTGTGCTGGCACATTCAGCTGATCGTGACACACATGGGCTGTTTTACCTGTGTTTTTACCATGTTTCTGTATCTGGATTATTTTAGTTGTGTTGCTATCTATGGAGAGTCGGACGTCATCAGAAATATCTTTATTTGCGTTCTAAAGATGAACGAAGGTCTTATGGGTTTGTAACGACATGAGGGTGAGTAATTAATGACAGAATTTCCATTTTACAGTGGACTAATACTTTGACAACTTCATAGCAACCCACTTTTTTTCCAGAAAATTTAAGCATCTAGTTTTTCATGATTATTGCATCTTTACTGTTGACTTCAATTCAGTGTATCGGTTGTATTTCTCATAATGCTTTAACTTTTAAACTACAAATATAAATATATATAAAAATAATACACATTTGGCCAAGTAAAATCTTTCAAAGAATTATAGTAACAAACAGGTCTTACAGAAGTTTTTGGATGGCTTTTGCAGTGTAAGTGGCACCCGTAAAGTATGGTATACTTGTCACTTTAGTCTCCCAAGAGCTGTCTTTGAGTTGATTGAAATTGTAATGAATAGTACATTCAAAGGAGAACTGTGCAATGGCAAACTGTAAACCAGCAACAGATACACACATTATTTTCTTCAACTTTTTAATCTGCATAAAAAAAAAGTACTGAAAATATTTAAGCCTACCTGTGCATCCCGGTCAGTAAAACGTTTGATCACATTTGTCACAAAAACCTTCATGATCCAAAAATTCTGCCACCCAACACTCCCCGATCCATCTAATAGAAAGGCTATGTCAATCTGATCAGGACAATCTGGAAATAAAGAGAAGCAGAAGTAAGTACATATGTAGTTAAAACTGTAGCAAAGTTACATCAAATTAGAAAAAAGTTAAGATAATTTTATGTCATGATCTCCAGCTTTGCACCTGGTATGGCAAAAGCATTTTTGTACCCTCGACTGGGTTACAGCCCTAAGGTCCCTATGGTAGTACCACGGCCCATCGTACTTCAGGCGTTTTATCCTCCTCCCTACGGGTAACCAGGCCACGAGAAGCTACACCGTATGTGTCCCAGTGATTATCGTCGTCTTGACTACAGAGACCATCTCTGCATTTGATAAATAAAGTTTAATTCTCGTCATTATACA
>JAUMHP010000062.1:2340998-2354157 GCA_032361065.1 Enteromius trimaculatus | reverse complement strand
CGGGCATGTACACAGAGACAAACACACACAGAGTTCGTGGGGTGCTGGAGTGCCCTCTTGTGGCCTGAGCTGGCCCTACAGCTGATCATGACAGGTGTAGACAGCGGCACTGATTATAATGACTTCTTTAGTATTTTATCGCGCTACTCACATCCCGTGTAGACGGTGTAAAATTGGTTCTGCTTTGTTTCACAGAGCTAATCGTTGTCTGGTGTCATACTGCCGCAGGCTACTGATCCTAAATCAGTCACTCCTGAACGCTCTCTTTCACCGGAGCATTGATTAGCCTCACCTGAACTCATTTACTAGCTCAGCTCTTAAGCCTCACGCTCCCTTGCCTCTTTGTCTGAGCTCGAGGTAACTCCTCTTTCGCGCTGTCCCTCTCAAGCTTTTGCCCGAGTCGTATCGCTGCCCAAAAGTCACGAAGCACAGATCTATCGCCTTATCACAAGCGTTTGCCTGCACCGAGCACTAAGGACATTCACCAAGATCAGGTTGGGAACCACTCTCAGTCATTACCAGGGCTGGATGGATTTAAAACCCATTTGAACATTTATGCTATGCGTTCTCTGAATGGTGAAGAGATCGCCTGTTTGAGTTAATGCTATCCAGCGTTCTGAAGCATCCACTCTGTTTTAGTTCCTTTTTTGCAAGCAAATCCTGTTTGAAGCCCTGAGGATTTTTCTGTTAATAAACATAATTGTCTGAAATCATTTACCTGTCTCGTCCCTGTATTGAACGTTACATCTGGGTTGCGAAGGCTACGTATGTGTGGGGCGAAGCTATCAAAATAGGGGCGAGACCCTTCTGCGGTAGGGCCATGTTTGTTTAGGGAATTGTAAAAAAAAAATGCATTTAAATGGTTTTGTGTGAATATATCATGTGAACCCTCATGTGAACTTTTTACTTTTAAGCTGGTCTAAGAAGTATTTTTTAGTTAAAGTCAGTTCATCATTGATTCGGTGATGTCATCATCCAGTTCAGTTCTCTTCATATAGTATCTGTGCTATCGATAGTGATGTGAAAAATGAAGTGCCAACTAAACAAACCAAAGGTGACAAGGAACCAAAACTCCATTGGTGATAAAAATTGAGAAAAAAGCCTCTTCTTCTTTACAACTCTTCTAGCAAGTAGCTGTAAACGTCATTGACAATAAAGTACTAAACCACAGCAAGCGGAAAGTCTTTGGTGGTTTACAGATAATGGCCAGACCACCTGCTAAGTACTTTTCTGTTCAGTCAGAACGTTACTTGGTGAAAATAAAGATGTGACTCGACATTCGCATAGCATGAATTTATTGACCTTTGTACCTCAAAAGAGATGGCTATTGCACCTTTTTTGTGTTAAACCACAGGCGTGAGAACAGAGCTGAATTTCTCTTTTTTGCGTTCTGTCTTTTATGCCTTACTTCCTGTCTCTTTTTAACTCACAGTGTCAAACACTTTAGATCATTCAATATGTATCTATCATTTTGGAAATTTCCCTGGTTTAAAGTTTAAATCAGTACACATGACCTCTCCATGCTCTTTTAAATCCAGGAAGAGTATAATGGTTATCACTGAATATCTGCAAACAGCAGATTATGCATACAGTGACAAACCATCTCTCACGCTCTCTATTCTTAGGCTTTTATTAATATTTGCCAAAACACAGTACTGTGCAAGGAACCATTAAGTCTTTATTAATCAATGATCCACTCCTGTAACCATGATTTGTGTGAACAGCACACAAGTTGTTGGTGTTTCATCGCCTCTCATGTTCATTTAGTTAGACCCTGCTGTGAATGTTATGTATTGGAATGCTTCTGAATGAGTTTTGTTAGAATGTAAACAGAGGTCCTGCATGATTTTCCCATATTCCCAAACACACCTAAATATTACAGTTTCACGAAGAATGTAGTGTCCTTTTATTTATCCAAAGTAACTACAAACACAAAATGTTTTTAAAGGTGCTGTGTGATTTCCTTTCACACTATAGGACCAAAAGAAATTGCAATTTCCCCAGACCAGCTCTTCTGTAATGTATCGCCTCATTCTACTGATTCTGCTTTTAATTCACTCACTATTAAACTTTTCAAAAACCACTGAAAGGTCAAGGGTCAGCGGCTGATGTTTCTGACAACAGTGTGTGCTGTAGATTCTGACACTTGTTTATATTATTATGTGTCATGTTAGACATATTTCCACAAGAGCACACTTGACTGAAAGGCTTCTGACGCCACACGCTCCCTTCTGTCAGTCTCCTTCGCTCTCTTGCATGTTTGGGAATGTTGTGCCCATCTCCAGTATCAGGAGAGGGCTAATTTTAGCAGGGCAGCTGAATGTGAGGGGTCATAATGGAGGATAAATACAGTGACCAATCAGACAGGCAGCTGTCGTGTTCTGTGCCAGATCTTTTCTTCTCTCCCCTTCTCTTTCTCTTTCCCTCGCTACAAGGGTCGCTCCATTTTATCTGTGCTCCTGTCAGCAAGAGAGGTAAGGAAATATTTTAAAACGCATCTAAATTCAAGACTTTATGAAAAGACTATCACAGTGCTAATGAGTATGAATAAAATAACAAATGAAATAGGAGAGTGTGGTGGCTTTATCAGAAAAAAACACTTAAAACACTGCAAAAAATGCTTTCTAAGACTAGATTTTTTGTCTTATTTCCAGCCAAAATATCTAAAAATTTTCAAATCAAGAAGGATTTTCTAGACAAGAAAAAACAAGCTAAAATTAAGTGAGTTTTTACTTGAAACAAGCAAAATAATCTTGTTTTCTGTTTGAAATAAGAATATTTTGCTAACCCCATTGGCTGATTATTTTGCTTGTTTCAAGTAAAAATAGTTCTTTCTGAAAGCAAGACAGTAATTTCTTCTTGAACTCAGAAATGCAACAAAGCATCTAACCTGATGAACTGAGATCATTGATACTATGATATTGCTGGTAGTGATAAATATTTACTATATATCTGAAGGTTTCTGATGAGTAGTTGGCTTTTGGTGCCAGATGAAGATGCTTTATAGCAATTAAACAATATATTTTTTATATCATTTAAACTGAATATATAATTGTTACCATTTGAATCTCACAGCGTAGCAGTAATTGTCAGTGCCAATATTGACACTGTTAGATCAAACATGATCGACGTGTTTAATGATATAAATGGCAATGTTCCAAAGTAATATAAATCTCCGGGCAAAAATTAGAGAAATGCAATTAACCATAAAATAATTCATTTGGATTGAATGAAAACTAATGAATCGTTGTCAAGCTTCTCTCAGCTCAGTGTTGCAAAGGTCAGTGCAACTGTATGAGGCCTTTTACTATTGTATTTTTCTCATATTACAATTGTTACCTAGCTTTTTTATAACCAGTGACTCTTTAATTATAAAAAATAATATATGATCGGTATCAAA
Source organism: Enteromius trimaculatus (assembly GCA_032361065.1). NCBI lineage: Eukaryota > Metazoa > Chordata > Actinopteri > Cypriniformes > Cyprinidae > Enteromius > Enteromius trimaculatus. The sequence goes on along the minus strand of JAUMHP010000062.1, from coordinate 2,350,757 downwards.
CATTGGCACTTAAAGTGTGGAAAAAGGGATTAAAGTACAGAAATAATCAAACTTGAAAATGCTTTATTGGCTGCAGGTTACGGTGTTCACCAACAGAGGAAACAAAACAAAGGATACTATACATGCATGCATATTTTTCAAATATATAAATATACCCTCATGCACGAACAGCACATCAACACTAGTGCAGCTGGTAGGCACTGGTTTTATATATAGTCTGACATATGGGGCAGTCGTGTCAAAAAGGGCAAAGGTAGAGTCGGTGGATGAAGGGGTGACAGGAAAAGAGTTCGTCCTACATAACTCACATAAAGGTCAACAATGAGAGAGGAGGACAGAAAGAGGGAGTAAGAGACAGTCATTATGTGCAAATGAAAAGAACAGGATTTTGAAGAACAGGAATAAGGTGTATGTCACTGTATATTTCCTTAAATAAAAGCAGAAGTTCTCTCAAAAAAAGGAGGATCTTAGCTTTTGAGTCATGCATGTCTGAACATTGCAGGCAGTTTTTTGATATATGGTTAAAAAATAACTAAATAAAAAAGCTCCCTCTTTGTATTTAGATTAAAGGTTCATCAAAACACTTCCTCATCACAACATCCCTGTGAGTCACCATTAATTATTTAGCAGATATTTTAATCCAAAAAGGAAATTACAGTATTTCCTACAACAATCAAAAGGACAGGGTTTCACTTGTAGGTTATTAGTTTTAATGTACTAAATATTCTACATCACATTACACATTCTACACTCAAATGCTAATTTGTTTGGTCATATTAAAGAAATACCCTGGTATTCTAATCATTAAAGGTCATGTGTGTATTAAAATACTTTCTCCTGCAGCAGCTTAAACAAAGCCATAAAGCTCAAAACACAAATGAGTCCTAAAACAGCTAAACAAGTTTATCAGTGTTTGTTTGTTTTTTGAATGGGCTTTTGGTTAAATGCCTAAAATAAGGTGTGTGGTGAACACAAGCTCAGGACATTTTGGATTTATTTAAGCTTTGACATTTCTGATAAAAAGATGGTTGATAAAATGTCACTAAATGAACAGAACTCTGCTTTGTGTTTATACTGCTTTCATTTAAAATAGAAATGTAAATAAAGTTGTCATTTGTTTATAGCCTACAGTAAATGTACCTATTTTCTGTTGGCGAGTCATGATGAACAAAGCATAAATGAATCATAACACTCCTGTTGGTCACAAAACGTAGTCTTGGCAATCTGAAAGCCAATGGGATTTTTTTTTTAGGTTTGTTGTAAACATGGGTTTGACTCCAAATTATATCATCCATGCAGCACTCTCTAGTTTTCCAGCCCAAATTTGACCAAATGTAACGACACGGCAGACGTGGAGGAATCCATTTGCAGCTTTTTAATGAGAATAGTCATACAGGCGTAGTCAGAAGGGGTAGAGGCAATATCAGAGGCAAACATAAACAGATTCGAGGTCACAGGCAGGGTTCGAGGCAGGCAGTTATCATTCACAGAGAGAGTAAACAGTCCAAGGTCAAAAACACAAACAGGCAAAACAGGAAACAACACTCAGAAATGTTAGCAGTAGCAAAAACAAGACTTCGCACAGAGTTCTGTGAGCATGCTACTTAAATAGGGCAGTTAATGAGAGAGGGCGGGGAAAAGGACAGGTGCGCTCGATCAGACCCAGGTATGTGGCATGATGGAAATTGAAGTCCGAATAGACCTGTTAGTATTCCGGTGAAGGCTCCCTTTGATGATCCGCAGGAGGTGGTGGAGGAGGCACCGGTGTAACTGCGAATCCTGCGAACGCCTCCCCTGCGAACGCCTCCTGGCATGAGGTGGTGGGCGGTGCCAAGGTCATCCATGGGGTCGAGGAGACGGCCGATTGGGATGCGCTTGATGAAACACCTCAATAAGGTTTGGGTAAAGGATGTCACCTGCAGGAACCCATGAGCGCTCCTCTGACCTGAAGCCCTCCCAGTCGACCAGATGCTGGAGAACATGACCCTGACGCCGAGAGTCAATCAGCTCATTTACCCAGTACACCTCTGGGTTGTCGAATATCGTGGGCTCAGGGGGTTGTTGGGTGGTCTCCTCCTCCGACACTCCTCGCGGTTCATCAGCCGGTTTCAACCGGGAAACATGAAATGTGGGAGACATACGAGAATTAGGGGGTAGGTCTAATCGAAAAGCAACAGGATTCATTTGTCTAACAATTTTGAAGGGATCAGCATACCTGGGGCTGAGTTTGCGGCAGGCCTGGGGTGAACAGATGTCCCTGGTGGAAAGCCAAACCCACTGGCCAGGAACATACTGGGGATGAGGTCGTCTGTGACGGTTGGCCTGGTGTTCTTGACGTCGTAAGGCTTGCTGGAGGTGTACGTGAGCCTGATCCCAGACCTGTTCGCTAAGTTGAATCCAGTCGTTGACAGCAGGAAGATTGGTGGGTGTTCCAGACCAGGCGAAGAGTGGAGGATGGTATCCCAGAATGCATTTGAATGGATTTAGGCCCGTGGATGGTTTGACCAACGAATTCTGTGCATATTCTGCCCAAAAGAGGTAACAGCTCCAATCTGTGGGTTCTTTGGGACAATATGTCCTGAGGAAACGGATTATTTCCTGATTAAGGCGTTCGGACTGACCGTTTGACTGAGCATGGTACCCGGAGGTTAAGCTGATGTTCACATTTAATTGTTCAAAGAATGATTTCCAGAGACGAGAAGTAAATTGGGACCCACGGTCAGACACGATATCGTCAGGGAGACCATAAAAACGAAATACTTGGTTGCACAGGGTTTCTGCTGTCTCTAAGGCTGAGGGAAGTTTGGGCAGTGGTATTAGCCGACAGGCCTTGGAAAATCGATCCACAATGGTGAGGATGGTGGTAAACCCCTGAGATCTGGGTAGGTCGGTGATGAAATCTAGCGTAATATGTGACCATGGTCGTTGTGGGATGGGTAGAGGAAGTAATAGTCCAGCAGGTCAGTGACGAGGTGTCTTTGAGACTTGACAGAGGTTGCATTCGTGGATTAAGCGGATGACATCCTGAAGGAGCTTGGGCCACCAATACCGTTGCTCCAGAAGCTCCTGAGTGGCTCTGATACCGGGATGGCCTGCACTGGGGTTGGAATGGACCTGGGTCATTAATGCTGCTTCGGTTTCGGGGTTGGTAACAGGAGTGTTATTGTCATGTTGGCGAGAGCGTCTGCTTTGGTGTTTTTGGATGACTGGAAGACCGACGGACTATTGGCAAGACCGAAAGGCATCACCCGGTATTCATAGTGCCCACTAGTGGTGGAGAAGGCAGTTTTCCACTCATCACCCTTGCGAATTCTAATGAGGTTGTTGGCACTACATAAATCGATCATTGTGAAATATTTAGCCTGGAGGAGCTGTTCGAGGGTGGCTGGTACTAAAGGCAGTGGATAATGAAATTTAACAGTCACATCATTCAGACCACGATAATCAATGCAGGGCCTCAAACCTCCATCTTTCTTTTTGACAAAGAAAAATCCAGCTGATGCAGGGGATGTTGATGGTTGAATGAAAACTTTGGCTAACTCCTCTTCAATATAGTTCTTCATGGCTACGGATTCAGGTTGGGACAGTGGAAATATTCTACCTTTAGGAGGCGTCGCACCAGGCAGGAGATCAATAGCGCAGTCAGTCGGGCGATGTTCAGGAAGTTGTGATGCTTGGAACTTGCTGAAGGCCAATTGTAAGTCAGAATATTCAGAGGGGAGTTCATGAGGCTCGTGATGTTGCTGGATGGATTCATTGGTGATGGTTTGGGGGCATGAGATGGGCTTGCTGCAGCGGTTGTGGCAAGAGGAACCCCAACGGGTGATTTGTCCAACTTTCCAGGAGATCAGAGGTTCGTGGGTTCGCAGCCAGGGCAGGCCGAGGATGATTTGATGCTTGTTGGAACGGATGACATAAAACTGAATGATCTCTGAGTGAAGACTTCCTACTGATAGCTGTACTTGCTCTGTGATGTTGACGTTGTGGCCCTCTGCCAGAGACTGGCCATCTAGCGCCTCCACTGTCAAGAAGGAGTGACAGGGTGTCAGTCTGATCTTATGCAGTTTTACAAATGAAAATGCAATAAAATTGCCAGCAGCTCCTGAATCAATAATGCCTCGGTAATGATAGTTTTGCCTCGAAAATCAATCTGAACAGGAATTACAAAACTAGCGGAGCTAACTGACTGAAAAGAGCGTTGACTCACCAGATGATTCTTTGCTGGGCGTACAGGACAAGCTGAGATGAGGTGATCTGCTTGACCACAGTACAAGCATAGACGGTTCTGAATTCGATGATTACGTTCCTCCTGGGTGTGAGGTGAGTGTTTCCCAGTTGCATGGGTTCTGGTTTGTTGGTAGCTTCGAACCTGTGTTGACTCGGAGCAAAGGCGTGCTGGCGAGAGCGTTGCAGGTTATCAATGCGGATAGTTCGATGAATTCGCTAAGGGTTCGATCCTCATTCGGCAAGCAAGTTTAAACTGCAACTCCTTGGATAATCCTTTGCGAAAGAGTGTTCTCAAAGTGTCCTCCACCCATGTTGTTTGAGCGGCGAGTGTGCGGAAAGTGATTGTGTAATCAGCCGCTGATCGCTCACCCTGTGTAAGCTCAAGGAGTTGTTCACCGGCACTCCTTCCCTCGCTAGTGTGTTCAAAAACCTCTCTGAAACTTTGAAGGAAGGCAGGAAAAGAAGAGAACATAGATCCCTCCGGTTGCCAAACCGCTGTTGCCCAATCCAGCGCTCTGCCAGTGAGTAAAGAGCAAACGAATGTGATGCGGCTCCTCTCGTCGGTATACAATGCGGGTTGTTGTTCAATAAAGAGAGTGCATTGGAGTAAGAAACCTCTACAGTTCCATCGTATTTATCCGGAAATGCCAGCCAAGGATTATTTGCAGTTGCTGGTGGTGGCATGGGCATGCGAGCTGCGGCTTGAACTCGGGCAGATGCAGCAGGTGTTTGTAATCCGCTCACGGCTTGTACTAGCTCCTCTGTCAGTGTTGTGAGCCGATCAAGCTGGGCATGGTGAGCAGAAAGACGAGAGGCTTGAGACGCGAGTTCGGCTGACAACTGAATGTAAGCTGCTGGATCTTGTATTGGCGAAGTCTTCTGTAATGACACGGCAGGAGGAATCCATTTGCAGCTTTTTAAATAGTTCCAATAGTCGTACAGGCGTAGTCAGAAGGGGTAGAGGCAACAGAGTTCTGTGAGCATGCTACTTAAATAGGGCAGTTAATGAGAGAGGGCGTGGAAAAGGACAGGTGCGCTTGATCAGACCCAGGTATGTGGCATGATGGGAATTGAAGTCCCAATAGACAGGTTAGTATTCCGGTGAAGGCTCCCTTTGATGATCCGCAGGAGGTGGTGGAGGAGGCACCGGTGTAACACCAAAGCAGTGGATCAGAAAAACCCTCTTTGTCTAACTTCTGGCCAATCGATTGTCAGCCGTCTGTTAAATTATATTATTGACACAAATTAGTACTTTTTTCCTGATTTCACTTTCCTCATTTCAGGAAAGATGCCTCACGCATTTCCGTTCCTGAGCCCTGATCAGAAGAAAGAGCTGAGCGATATCGCACAGAAGATTATCGCGCCGGGAAAGGGAATTCTAGCAGCTGATGAGTCCACAGGTATGAACTATTAAACACTTGATGCCGAATTCTGTCTTCATTCTCTGACTTTCTTCTTACAATGCATTATTTTAGGCAGCGTCGCAAAGCGCTTCCAGAGCATCAACGCAGAGAACACAGAGGAGAACCGAAGGCTGTACCGTCAGCTGCTCTTCACCGCAGACGACCGCATCCAGCCCTGTATCGGCGGAGTCATCCTTTTCCATGAGACGCTCTATCAGAAGACTGACGATGGCAAGCCTTTCTCTCAGCTAATCAAGGAGAGAGGCATGGTGGTCGGCATCAAGGTGGACAAGGGTGTTGTACCTCTGGCCGGCACCAATGGAGAGACGACCACTCAGGGTATGGATGACCTTTCTTCATATGCTTTGTTTCATGAGTTTCATTCTGTATTTTCACAGATGTTCACACGTGTCCCTCTCAGGTCTGGACGGGCTGTATGAGCGCTGCGCTCAATATAAAAAAGACGGTGCTGACTTTGCTAAATGGCGCTGCGTGTTGAAGATCACCCCCACTACTCCATCTCATCTGGCTATCATTGAGAATGCCAATGTCCTCGCCCGCTACGCCAGCATCTGCCAGATGGTGAGCGCTTTACAGCCTGCCACTAACTCTGTGAACACGCTTCATAGTGCTCAGCCATGTGACTGGTTCAGTCAACTTTACATCTGTTTCAAAACATCAATCATGATCATCCCCTGCTGAAGTATTTTAGGATAGTTTAAAAAATATCAAATCCAGTACACACCATATCGACAATGATTTCAGATAATATTAGAAACCCAGGCACTCGTGTGCGATCTCATCCCTGTCATTAGTGTCAGACTGTACAAGATTCGAGAAGCGGTAAAAATGAGTGTGCACTACTAAACTTCTCTAGAGTTTTACATTATCCACAATGGAATCCCATTTTCGGCACTGAATAAAAATAAAAAAAGGTTATTGTGACTTTTTTCTCACAATTCTGACTTTTTTTCTCAGAGTTGCGAGATATAAAGTCGCAATTATCAGAAAAAGTTCCAAATTCTGACTTTATATTTTGGAATTTTGACTTCATAAATCAACATTGTAACTTTTTTCTCAGAATTGTGAGATTAAAACTGCGAGTTATCAAGTTTTGAGCAAAAGAAAAAAAACAATATGTTCTCAAAATCTCACAATTCTGAGAAGAATTTCTAAATTGAAAAGTTTCATTGAATTTCAAATTTCATGAAAAGTATATGAATGCTAGAAATAGCAGCATATTTAAGAAGAATAACATAAGTTTACATTTAAAGTAAGACAGTTTAAAGTCATTGCTTATCTCAGTTTTAGTATAGCATTATAATTTTATGTAAATAATAGTACTTCTATAAGACACAAGTGAGTTTTAAACAGCACTCTCTACACAATAATTAATTTTCTTAACCATCAAACCTTAATGTCAAACCTTAAAAAACCTAAAAAAGACTTCTGTCTGTACAGGTAGTGGATGTGTTAAACTTGTTTCTGAGTGCACCTTTAATAATTGTAATTAATATGTTTTTGTTGATGTAATTTACAATTGTCTACTGTATTTTGTGGCACTTAATCAGAAAACTGTCACAATTCAAAACACTGGTTGCTGTTGTGTCCGGCAGCATGGTATTGTGCCCATCGTGGAGCCTGAGATCCTGCCCGATGGTGACCACGATCTGAAGCGCTGCCAGTATGTGACAGAGAAGGTCCTGGCGGCTGTGTACAAGGCTCTGTCTGACCATCATGTGTATCTGGAGGGAACCCTGCTGAAACCCAACATGGTGACTGCCGGCCACTCCTGCTCCCACAAGTACTCTCCTCAGGAGATAGCCATGGCCACAGTCACTGCCCTGCGCCGCACTGTTCCTCCGGCTGTCCCCGGTTAGTCACGCAGGAAAAACCTGCAATAACCACAATCACTGGCGCTGTGTCGGAGCACATCCGATGGCTTCCTTGCACAGGTTTCATGAGCTTGCCTGGCGGTTAGGAGTAAACAAACTTGGCTTGCACTCCGTAGTAGAGCCTTGAACCTGAGGCTCAGCTTGAGCACCAAGTGCAAACCCCTTTACAGTACTACAGAGAAATAGAGGAGGAGATGGGGAGGTGGAAGGATGCTGGAAGAACTGATGCTGGGACAGCACACTGAGAGCTACAAGAGTAGAAGACTTTAGTGTCATTATAATAATACAATGAAATGTGTTTTGTAAATCTCAGAGACCAGCAAAAATATAGTGCATAAAAATATAGTGCATAAAAATACAGTACGAAGGGACAAACATGAAACAGTAAAGTGTTCAGTGTACTAGAAGCAGGTAGACTGCTTAAATTAAAGTCTGTGCGTGTGAAGCGGTGTAATACAGGCTTATAATGATGATGATTGACAGGACTGAATGATTAGGGTCCTCCCTTCCTTTACTTATGGGACAAACAGCGTCTTTGTAGTTATCTCAGAAACATGTGCTTGAAGCAATACTTTTTAGTCCCTCTACAGTCTTCATCCCTTCGAGGGTAAGCACTTGAAAATAAAGCACAGTAACAATCAGAGCATACACAACAAAAGATGGTAAAGAAAAAATTTAATAAATAAAATTAACAGTGAAACTTTTTATGACAAACAGTATATGTGTCACAATATGTCATAGATATGTACTAATATACAGATTTGTTGTGCCGTGTGTTGTTGATTGCATTGTTCAGCATTAGACAGATGTTGTGTGCAGTTTATACATCATCTAAACTAATCATTAATAATCTATATGACTCATCGTTTATAAATGAGCACATCTTAAAGTGCAGTATAAAGATCATAACGCCAGCCTCTACCCTCTCCCAAAGGCATCACCTTCCTATCCGGAGGACAGAGTGAGGAGGAGGCCTCCATCAATCTGAGCGCCATTAACCAGTGTCCCCTGGGCAAACCCTGGGCTCTCAGCTTCTCCTACGGCCGGGCCCTGCAAGCCTCGGCTCTGAAAGCCTGGGGGGGCAAGAAGGAGAACGGCAAGGCCTGCCAGGAGGAGTTTGTCAAGAGAGCCCTCGTACGTAAACAACCTCACAAACACACAATGAGAAGAAGAATGGACAGTTATGATCAGTGTTGGGGAAAGTACACCACACACAATCCCTCTGTGTTTCTGATTTCTCCCAACATGAGGTCAGGAGACTTGTCAGTCAATGACTAAGATAACAAAGTAAATGGTCTTACTTTTTTGAAAAAGTAACTCAGTTATTTACTAGTTACTTGGAAAAAGTAATATTATTATGTAACTTGTGTTACTTGTAATGCGTTACCCCAACACTCGCTGAAATAGATCCTCAAGTGATTTTAGGATCATGTACAGCGGGTAAAATTAGCACTGAACACGTCAACATTTTACTTGTAAAAATAAAACAAAAGAAATAAATTCAGAAATTAAGTAATAAAATTGAATGAGGCAGGGAAGAAGCAGTGTAATACTGAAATGTATTTAACATTTCATACAAAAGTCTTTGTTGGTGAACACAGCTTTAAGACAGCTTCTGTTGGAGAAACTAGTCTCTGGTCTGATTTTGGTAAATTCTTCCACACAAACAGTGGGCCTCTTTTATGAACTCTGACCTTTGGCTCGTCAGAAAATGTCATGTCAACAGCAGCTTTAGCTATATATGTATAGTGAGAAAAATGACGTGTTCAACGCTCATTTTACCCGCTGTATGTATATAAGTATGCTGTCAAATTTCCCCACCTTCTTTCTGAGCTATACTCCACAATCCACCGTTAATAATCACTCTAATTAGTTTCCTCTTTCTTCTTATGTTCAAAGTCCCACTGCACATCTGTTTATAGAGGTCACTTCTATAGTCATCTTGGTTCCAAGAGTGTTTGCCCTATAGTGTGTTGAATCAGCCAGTCATGAGTTGGGACGTCATGGCGGGTGACGTCACTGGCCAGGAAGCATATAAGCGCGTGGAAAACGCCGGCATAGCTCCTGATAGCTCCTGTCATGAAGCGGAGCGCCGGCAAGGGATGCCAAAAGTGTGGTTTCGAGACGCAGCGTCTCGTTCCTTCAAGGAACAGGGTAATATACATAACCTGAGACGTTCCTTTTCAGGAACTCGAGCTGCGTCGACGAGACGCTATGGGAACGAGATGCCCACG
>JAUMHP010000062.1:2304919-2338741 GCA_032361065.1 Enteromius trimaculatus | reverse complement strand
CTAAACCTACCCCTTACAGGAAACACTACACACTTTTACATTCTCAAACACTTCATTCTGTGTGATTTATAAGTGTTCTGAAAGATGGTGACATGCGGTAATGTCCTGAAAAGTCAGCTTCTCCTTGTAATACCTGTGTCATACTTGTGTTGTTATACATTTATGTTCTCATTTGTCACAAAAACACACTCTCTCGCAACACACAACGCACGCACACACACACAACACAACATACTAATTTCCCTAAAATCTTTTATAAAAACTTGTAAAAATTTTTTACTCTTGTTTTGTTTTTTATAGATTTCAGTAGATTCACTGGTGTTCTACGCTATTAAAGTTTCAAATATGTTTTTTTTTATATTTTAAATAACATTTTTAAATTAAAGTATGAAATCTACAGAGCAATTAAAATTTTTCTCAGTTGTTTTGGTACATTTCTGGAATCATACTTGACATTTCCAAAACATTAAGTGCATTTCTCAAAACAACTCAAATATGGTAACACCATGGATTACCTGCAAAAGCCAGTCTTTTGCTCGAAATCCTTAGTTCATCTCTCAGAAATAAATATCTGTGTCAGTGAACATGTCAGTGCCATCAGAATGACAAGTCCTTGTGTCACTGTATACGGATTAGGGTCCGGGTGGAAGGCAAGGTCAAGAACGAAAATCCAGAACAGAGAAAACACAGAGTACACAAAACGCTTACAAAGGGGGGAACACAAGGTGCATCCTCAAATTTATACAGTTCTGTTTGTGGGTTATTGATTGAAAGATATTGTTTGGATTTTTTTTTAATAATGGAGAATATCTTTTCTATTTATCTGCACCCTTCAGTCACTGTAAGCCATGACTGACAACACTGTCCACAATAGTGCTCCTTATTTCATCTGATATGTGTCTCTGTGCATGGCCTCTTCTTCTGTTTTGTCTTTGTATCCTTTTACCAAGCATCTTTATTCTTCTTCCTCTCTGGCTAATGATCCTGATTGTTTTCTGGATGTTCATCCACTGTCAGAATTTGTAACTCTTGTGTTCTCTGTCTATAAAAAATATTTTCAAAGGAAGGCTCATGAGATGCACCTTAATAGAAGCTATTTCAGAGAGATGTTTTGGTTGATCTATATCCTCTTCATTATTTAAGTTTAGATTCACTTGCACAATTCTTGTCAAATTTACAAAAAGTCTAAAAAGAAATGTGTAAAAAATATGTTTTACCATTAATGATAACTAGATTAACCATTTTGCTTTTAATGGCTTATACAATGAACCGAGTACATGTTTTGAGGGGTTAGACTATAGACCAGAAAACTATATAACACATTTCGGGCAACATGACATGAGCAATTGATGATATAAGAACTGTACATAATCATTTGCATGGATGTACCAAAGCATTTGCAACTTGTTTAAGAAAATGAGAGTAACGATGAGACGGGGAAGACTGCGGATCCAAGTGCAAACTTCTTTATTCAACAAACACAGTGTAGTCAGGCAGGGTCGAGAATGGCAAACATGTACATCCAAGGCAAAGACAATAGAATCATCCAAATATGTAGGGTAGGTAAGGCAAACGGCAAACTGTGTCCAAGGGGTGAAGCAAGAGTCCGGGGCAAGCAAGGTCGACAACGGTAAATCCAAAGGGAAACATGATCCTTTTTGGTTTCAGGTTCCTTTTAAACACATCAAAATAAGACAGGGGGGCGGATGAACTACTGAGCAGTCATGGCGACAAAAGCTGACCGGCTTAGGCGGATTAGGCCACGGCAGATCAGGTTCACAGGAGGGTTCCGGGGAGCAGTGTGTGGCTCACACACTTGAATGGCAACCCCCATAACGTGAAGCACCAAAGACAGGGGAACAGACTCTAAGATGGATCGTGCGGGGACCCTAGTCACACCAGCTACCCTTACTGACATCAACGGGGGGTCCGTTAAACTGGATCTCAGCTTCATGTGCCTCGGAGGGGCCTTGCTGTCTTCATTCACAGCACTCACAATGCCGGGATACACTGGGGTGGCGCCCATGGTGGTTGAAGATTGTGGCTTTACTTCCCTTTTGGCTGAAGGTTGGTGCAGTGACTCGAAAGTGGTGGCCATCTTGTGCAGTGGCTCGTTATCAGCGGCCATCTTGTGCAAAGACTTGGGATCGGTGGCCATCTTGTGCAGTAAATGGGAATCCGCAGCCATCTTGTACAGCAACTCGTGAACGAAGGCCATCTTGTGCAGCGACTCGGGAACGACGGCCATCTTGTGCATTGGCTCAGGAACAGTGGCCATCTTGTGCAGAGACTCAGAAATGGTGGCCATCTTGACTGCTGATTCTGGCTGAGATTCTGGAACCGAAAACTGGACCGTATTAGAGTCTGGCTGAGCAGGAGTACAGTGCTTAACATAGTGAGGAATAGTGAAAGAGTTACTTAGCTTGGCGTCAGGTTTTTCCTCATTCCTCACCTCCTCCACAGTAAAAGCATATCCACATTCTTGTTTGTCTGTTTCTGCCTCAGTATGTTCTATTCAACAACCAGCACATGAATCCGAACGTTTCCTTGATCCTTCATTGTGACAGACTGAACTGCCTCAGAGGATTCAGTGGTTGTGTTGATCATTATGAAAATATAGACTTTTCATCTCCTCGTTGGCAGGATTGTACTATGCTACCGGTATCATTTTTCAGCTCGCTGTTTCAGCGCGGTCGCTCCATTGAGGAATACCTGGAGGAGTTTATGACGTTCAGCCACCGCGTTCAAGCAGATGAAAAGGTAATAAAGGACTTTTCTGTCGGGTCTAGATTTAAAATAACTTTACGATCTGCCTGAGGACGATCCTCAGTGGTCATTAGAAGAACTCATTGACTTTGTATTGTTATATTGTGGTTCCCTTTTCAACGTTGGCGAAGCCAAGGACATGTGCAGTCAGAGTCAGACTAATCTTTGCACCACGAATGTTGAACCAAACCCGTGGCTCGGCTCACGGATGGCCATACGGCTATCTGCTATTAAACAAGAGGCAGTCGTCACACCTGAACACCCACCAGTGCTCACCAGTCACTACATCCGAGTCAGCGCATAAATTGTTCTAGAACAGTTCTAGAACTTGTGCATTTGCCCTCAACTGTCACGGACGTCACTCCTGGTCCCCTGGCATCGTGCGCATCTTTAATGAGGACAGCAGAGTTACCACACGTCAAAGGGGCCTAATATCATGCATCGCAGACTCTCATTTAAAGGCAGTGAGGATGGCTGGCTTAACTAAACCCTCCAGTAAAATCAATATAGAGACTGTCCCTTTGTCCACAGTGTTTCCTGTTATTGCAGTTGCTATAATGAGTGTGTGGGTTCATTGTTCCATGTTTCCTGACTTCAGGCCAAATCCGCCCTGGTCCACTGCCCCTGATGATATTTGTATTTTTGAGCCCATCAATGACTTACCATGGCCTGATCGATATTTTTTCGGGTCCAGATCACGGAAGGTCCGCCAGTGGCTGCAGTTTTCCCGGTGATGTCAGCTTCGGTAGTGGATTCACTTGGGGATCCGCTGGTGGCTGCACAGCCTCCAAATCGGTCTAATGGACCCATCTCGGAACATCGGCCTAACCCCATGTCGGCTAGTTTTGGAGGTTAGTTTTGAACTTTCATTTTGTTCTGAGGATTTTGAATTTGTATGATCTGTCACCCTGCTCCAAGCCGGCCATGGAGGCCGTAGGTTTACTGTCAGTTCCTGAGTCGACCCTGGAGGTATTTGAACTATTGTCCTTCCTGGAAAAATACCACAAAGACCCAGGAATTCACGCCCTACCCTGAATCAGCTGTGGTAGATGTGGAATTATGTTCTCGTTCTGGACTTGTGGATGAAACTGGTGAACTCACAACCTCCACTGCATCGGGCCCTGAAATTGTCACCCCCTCACCTGAACCTGCCCCAGCTGCTAGGACTATTCACTCCAAGATAGTAGCAGGTATGAACTCGGCCTCTCAGACCACCACTAACCAGTCTATGTTCCTGCTTACAGTCCAGACTCCGGCTCTACTCTGGCGGTTCCCTCTGCCTTTTGGTCCGCCTAGGTGGTCCTCTCCGCCTGCTCCGCCCTGGAGGGCTCCTCCACTGTCTGTCACTCTGGCAATTTGTTTGGCCCAGGTGGGCATCGCTGCCGCCTGCTCTGCCTTGGAGGGCGTCTCCTTCCCCGGACTCGCCTAAGCGGTCTTCTCCGCTGTCTGCCCCGCCCTGGTGGGCACTCCCTTCAGCTCCGAAGTGTGGAGCGTCTGGAAGCCGGACTTTCTACTCTATGAACTCTTGTCTCTGCCCCCTCATTGGTTGTCATGGTTGCTCACTACAGGCTCTGCCAGGTCTGCTAATCTGTCTGTGTATTTATATCCCCTCGTGTGTCTGTACGGGTGCGGTTCATTATACTGTCTAGAGGTAGTCTGTGTGTCTAGCATTTCCTAGGTTCTGTTTCCTGGTATGTGGATTTACTGTTGCCGATCTTGCTTTCTCTCGACCATCGCTCTCGTCTCGCTCCCCTGGATTTTGTTTACGCCTCGCCTGATCTCAGCACGGACTTTGATCACCCTTCTGCCTTGCCTATGATACACTTGTTTCCTGGTATATGATCCTGTTTGTCTGTTTCTGCCTCAGTATGTTCTATTATACAACCTAGCACATGAATCCAAACGTTTCCTTAATCCCTCATTGTGACAGCTGGATCCTTTTTGGCGGATCATTCTGTAACGATGAGATGGGGAAGTGTCCACAATGAAAGTAAATCCACAATGACCCACGCCATTACAAGCACAAAGCAGTTCCTTGTTAACACATCAAAACAATGCAGGGTGGCGGAGGAACTACAGGGCAGTCATGGCAACAAACAATGTGGGAGGAGACAAGAGTTCATAATAAGAGTCCTTTAACGGACAGACAGACAAACAATAAACATATACCGGGCTGGAGTGCCCTCTGGCGGAGCCATTGTTACAGAGACACAGTGATGTGAAGACTGAACGGGTAGTTTTGAAAATGTCAGTTCTAATCTAAGAAGTGTCCCAAAGCGACTGAGAAAAACTGTAATTAATGCAGAGTGATGTAAAAGTGTTCAAGCACAGATACAAGCTATGTGGTTGTGATATACTCATACTCATGTGGTTTGAGAAAGACGCTGGCTCTGGACGCCAGGCAGACCGGACGGATGTACGAAGTGAAGGACACAGGCTGGCTCAGTTTCATCAAGGAGATGTCATTATTGAACAGTGTGTTGTTGTACTTTGGATGGACGGTGATGGACTGAATACCAACTCTGACTTCATTGGTGTTGGCAGCGGATGTGATCTGGCTCTGTCTTCCCAGGTACAGTGTCCAGCTGCTGAGGTCAGTGCTAATGAGAATAGAGATTTCAGAGATAGCTGGTCAGTACACTTTGAAACATAGTTTAAAACCATTTCAGTGTCTTTTTCAGTGTCTCTAAAAAGGAATAAATTACTCAAAAATAACAAATAAAACCTTAGAGCAGGCCATTCAAGATGAAGCTGAGTTTGTTTCTTCATTAGAACAGATTTGAAGTAATATTATGTACAGAGGACTCATATTTTAGCCAGATGCAGTGGCTTTATGCTAAAAGCATCTTAATTCTGGATTAGTTTGATCTTTTGTCTTCTCCAGATGTTAACTAATGGATTAGAGTGCTGTGGATTATTCTGATGTTTTTATCAGACTCTCATTCTGACGGCACCCATTCATTTCCATAACTGAGACACATTTCTCCAGATCTGATCTGGATGACCTGAGGGTGAATAAATTCATACATTATTGTTTTAACTCATCTTCTTACGAGATGATGCAGTGTGCGGCGGTCATCACCCACTGGCTGTGGACCAGGGTTCCTCCACAGATGTGTTTGTTGTTGTAGTGAACACTGACCTGCCAGGGCCAGTTACCTGCAGGAGCTTCTGCACCGCCCACTACACGCGTGTTCAGAGGAGCTACACCACAATCTGCAGCCACTAGATTGCAAATATGTTTATTAAAAATAAGGATTAGTTCTGACAGGTCACGTGAGTCAAGCTAGTATCACTCTCAGCTGATCTCTATCTGTGAATATGACACCTATCTAAGCATCCATACAGATATATAAGGTCCTTCAGTAATATCAGCCGTTCTTGCATTGCTCAATAGCTAATTAACCTCCTCCAGTCTTCTGATTCTCCTTAAACCAGACTAATTCTAAAATGTGTACATACTTCATTACTTCAGTCTTCAGTGCCACATGATCATTCATAAAACATTGTAATATACTGATTATTATCAATGTTGAAAATTTGAAAAAAATCTTAATTATTCCAAACTTTTGCCTGGTGGTGTATTTTTTTACAGTCTGTGTTTGAACCTGTTTGAGTAAACAATTTCAAACTTTTAAAGAACTGGAAAATGAAAACAAAAAAACAGTATTGAAGTTCATTATTGATTCAGTGTAGTTAATGCAATCGAAAATCTGAGCTTCTACTCGTTAAAAAAATAATGAGCATTTTTTTAATAAAATATTGTTGACACACATTCTTCAGAGCTCATAATCAAACTCACCTTCAGAGCTGAAGATCATGGCTGTAAAGCTGAGCAGGATCACAGATAACTGCATGTCTGAAGCGATAGACCGGGATAGAGAGAGGTCTTATGTCTCCTTGTTCTTTAAAACACCTGTTTGACGTGTCTTCTTGGTAATAAACAGGTTAGACTTGTCTCATTCTTTTCTGTAAATGAATATGTGTACAATGACGGTGATGCAAGTTTAGCTAAAACCCAACCTTTATCCTTAATCCTGTAAATAAATAATAATATATTTGCAGATTTTGCATAGACCTGTATTATAGGCCTTACAGAGCAATTTTTTCATAGTTTTTAATATTAGAAAAAGATCCACCAACACTGTAATTTTATAAAATCCTTTATTTCATAAAAAACAGCCATTTTTTCTGATGATGTTGCTGCCTTATTTACTTTACGTACAAAATAAATACAGGAAGTTTTATTAGAGGTAAAACTGTTGGCTGTGAGGCAAATTAAGTTACTAATTAGATCATTTGTGCAAATAATACTCATATTTCTTTCATTTGTGTTTTAGATTATAATCATTTTATGACAGAAAATGTATATTTGAGTGTTACATAGAAGCTAAAGTCTGTTAAAAATCAACCCCGGAACACAGTGCCCGTTTTTATAAGAGTTATAAGCTGTGTTATGAGACTCTTTTGTTTGTTGGTCTCTCCTTTGACTTTGACTCATTGTATTATTGTCATTTATAAATAGCTTTGCATAAAAGCATCTGCTGTAGATGAATGAACGTGTAGAAAACTGTGAAAGACTGGGCTATTTAGGAATTGGTTGAACAGGTTAGACTCTAAGTACATCTGAAGGGTTAATGTTGTCATCAAAAGGTTTGTGTGTCACTAATTAAAGTCATTAAAGAACTTAAAATGTTGCCATTGAATTCCATGGTATGGAAAAAATACAATGGAGGCCAGTGGCTACAGCATTCTTCAAAATATCTTCATTGTGTTCAGTTAAAGAAAGTCCTGGAGGTCTGAGGGTAAATAGAGTAAATTATGACAGGATTCTGCAATAGTTTTTAATTCTCAGAGCTAACACACACCACTGTTAAAGTAAATGTTGATGTGTGTAACAGCGGCCCCTTTATTCCTGTCTGAGGGGCCCTGTGTTCCTTATTTTCTCTCTCTTTTCTTCCCTCTGTCACTGTAAATCTTTTACTCTTTTTGTTAAACTCTAAGATTTCTTCCACCGTACATTCTTCCTTTACTAGTCTAACCCTAGTTTTAGTTTTATTTATTTGACGACTCTTAATTTGTTGTAAACTCTCTAAGCTAAGCTCATTAAGACCAAATTAGCAAAGCGTTATTCGCTTGACATTTACAATTATACAAACTATCAATATAAAAATATACAGTTAAAATATCTGTTAAAAAGAGAGAGGTATTACTTGAACAAGCAGCACACAAGCAGTGTGATTTGCAGTGATATCCATATTTATCTTATCTTGTGCTGTGAGATGTGTGTCTGACCTTGATTTATCACTGATTGGACTGAACACAGATGCAGGAATCTAGATACACCTGAAGAGTGTGAGCTTCAGTCACTCAGATCCTCTAATAAAGCTGGTGACTGTGTAGTCAGAGCTATAAATATTGTATAGCACAAGCTTCTCCAACTCTTCGTGAAGTTAATGTTTCACCATAGGTGGAGACTATATTAAATTGAATGGTGAAACTGATTGAAACGGAAGTACAGTTATTCTACAGTTATGCTATCTGAGGCCCCAGAACGCTGGTGAACCCCAGTGTGAGTTGGTCACTATACTGCATGAATGTAAAGTAGTCCAGAACACTGGATGGAGGCCAGATTGAATTTTAAGTGACCACTGTCCTAAATGTGTCTTTGAAGACCTCTCTCTCTCGCTCTGTTAGTTTACACTCTTCCTGCCATTTAACTTCTCTCTCTCTCTTTCTCTCGCTCTCAGTGATTAAACTGAATGCCTGCATTCAACAGTAGATATAAAGTTTGTACACCCCCTTTTTCATGAGCACTCAGCATCTTTCTTTTGCCCGCTTGATCCCCGCCTACTGTCCCCTGCCCTATATAAGTGTGTTTCTCCGTATGCAATACAAAGAGCAAGAAGCAATGAAAGAAAGAAACAGAGCAATGATAAGGAGTATGTTCACACTCCAGTAAATCGCCATGAAGTGTAAAGTCCTGTTCTATTTATGGTTGTTGAGCCTAATAAAGACAGGTAAGTACTAGCCCATTCATCTCATCTCATTACAAAAACACCCTTTTCTCTTTGAGAACAATGTATTGTTTTACGTTAAGGTTCTTTAAAGGCTTTGCTAATATGGATTATTATATTTGACTGTAAAGCTGTGTGTGTGTTCATGTGAATGCCAGTAACAAACCAGAACGAAACACTGCGGTCGGTCTCCCAGATAATAAAAGGCACTAAAAGACAGAATAAGAGTTTAAATGCATGTTTTCCTCAGAAAAAATGATGTCTGATGAACAAAATACAAAACTGGGTACATGAGCTGTTGTTTACTTGCTCCAGAATTTTGAAATATTTTGCTCTTTGATACTGAAGATTATCAAACCTCGAATATGGAGGAACGATAACAGGTTTATTATTTTAATCCAGAAATGTTCATGCATCACATGGATGGAGTGTTTGTTTCTCAAGAATACATCTTCCCATTCCCTCCTTTCATCCATATGGAAACAAATTAGACTAAGTTATAGTATAAACTTATCAACAGTTATAACTCACTCATTATTGTATATAACTAATAATTGACTTTTTACTATTTTTACTATTAATTTAATCATTTTTTATAACTTTTTAATGTGAATATTTATTTTTAGTTCACTAGAGAATGTCATTTTTATTCACAGCGGAGAAGGTTTGGATGTTGAATTGGGTCATCTGACATTTGTAAATTTTTGTGTGTTATCTCGTGTTGGAAATAATGTCACACAAAGGTCTAGTACTACGCTTAGTTAATTATTATATAAGATGAGTATTATTCAAAACAACTGCAGTACACTTAATAAAGTTACAGCCCTCTTTCTTGTTGAACTGCTCATTTGTAACTTTTGATAAAAGCATCTGGTAAATTAATCAATGTAAACAGAAAAAGATTTTGTTGTAGAGAGGCATTTAACCCTGAGCTTAGACCTAAATCAAGCACAGGTGTTGGTGTGATATTCTCAGGCTCCTCTGCAGACGTCTCTGTGTCTCCGGGCTCCTCGGCTGTCCTCAACTGCTCCTGTACGTTGCCGTCTCTGGTTGATGATTCTCTATTGAACATCACCTGGTCCTTCAGCGGTTTAGTCATCGCATCGAGGAACCACACTCAACCAGGCTTCTTCTTAAACAGCACCGCCTCCCTCACTGGCTCCTTCCCACTGACGGTTTACAATACCACTCCGGACCAGCAGGGGGTGTACGAGTGCAGGGTGAGCTACAACGACACCGATTACTCTACAGATGTGACTCTGACAGTGTTAGGTGAGTCTGAGTGGTGAAAAGCAGAGCACCAATGTTCACCTTATTCACATACAATACATATCCCACAGACAGACAAACTTTACCTTAGAGTCGTTCTCTAAATCTCTCAGTTCCTCCACTGGTCTCCGTCGTCTTACCCGAGGTAGTTCTGAAAAGAAAAACTGTGGTCGAATGTTGGGCGAAGAGCTTCAGTCCTCCACAGATCATGTTCACCTGGACAAGAGCGGGAAACAAAATCCAAGAACCCCAAAAGCTGCAGGTGAAGCACAGAGAGGACGGTCTGTACGAGGCGGTCAGCTGGCTGACCTTCATCCCTCAGATCTCGGACCAGAACAGCAGCTTCGGCTGCGAGGTGAGACACACGGCCCTGGAGAAGCCCATCCTTCAGGAGTTCACGCCTCACGTCACAGGTATTCACTCACATGTCTCGGGATCTTAATCACATCAGTTGCATGCATTTCACAACACATTCATCAACACTTGTTGCTAGATGGAGCAAATGGGCCAAGAAATTGTGTTTTGAGAAACTGTGCAACTTTTAGAGTTTGCTTCACAAAAGGCTTCAGTTGCAGCTACACTGTAAAATCTACATGGAGGATTGAGGAATTGAGGACATGGAGGAATTCTTCTTCTTCTGTTGTTGTGCATTAGCAACAAATTAGTGCACTGCTGCCTCTCGCTGCTTTATTAATGGCATTGGCTCTTTTGTGGCTACTTAAATATTTTAAGTACAAAGCAATAAGTAACTTATTTGCCTTGAAAGTTGCTGTAACTTAATAAAACCTAGTAAGTTAAACAACCAAGTAAGGTGAACTATTTGATTTTACAGTGTACCTTCTTGCAGATACCTCCTTGATGTTAAACAGGTGTCAGTCTACCAGGATATGTTATGGGTAGTTTATTCTATGGATGTGCAGAACATTTAAGATCTGAATGCTCTGCGTACCAAGACGTTTAAGAGAACGAGTTCAGGGAACTGGCTAAATATTAACATTAATATTCCCTTGTCATTTAAGGGCAATATAAGGCTCATGTAATAAAATGTTGGGAATACTTGTCCATAAATTATTTATTTGACAAACGATGGTAAAGTTCTGTGAATCTGTGATAATTAGGGAGGATTTCACAACAGCTGTGTTCCTTTGCCATGAATTATCCTCACTATTCTGCATTCTTACAGGGATTTTGCATGATTTCACATGTAAAGAAAGCTGACAGGAAGTGGAAAAAGGGCTGTTGCTTCTAGATCTTGGCTACCAAAAACCAGTGTGTACATGAAAGCAAAACGATCTATGTGTTTGTCTCATGCTTGACAAATCTTGCATGTGTGACATTTATTAATGTGCGTGTCTAAGAATTCGGAAATAGATTCCTGGCCTGCTTTTATACACTTGACACTTGCTGTCTCTTATTTGACTGCACCCCAAAATGAAAATTTTGTCAGTAATCACTTAGCTCCATGTCGTTCCAAACCTGATTTGCAGAAGCTTTGTCTGTCCTCAGAACACAATCTTCTGAATAAAAACTAGAAGACTTGTGACTGCCTCCCAGTTTTCATCCAGAATATCTTAAGTCATGTTCTGAAGACAAACAAAGCTGTTATGGGTTTGGAACGACATGGAGGTAAGTGATTTATGACACTTTTCATTTTGGTGTAGAGTCTACTTTACCAAGCTCTTAAAGTTTCGCTCTCTCTCTCTCTCTCTCTCTCTCTCTAGTTCTCCCGAAGGTCTCTCTCTCTGCTCTTCTCTCATCTTCACACTCCTCTCCGCTCACCCTCTCCTGTGACCTCAGAGGATTCTACCCTAACAACGTGTCCATTCTCTGGATCCAGAATGGAGAGGTTCTTCCCAGCCATCCTCTGTCCGTCCAGAATGATGAAGGGATGTACGAGAGGCATCAGTATCACACCCTAAGTGTGGAGGAGAGGAGGCGAGGAGGACAGGTCCAGTGCGTGGCTCAGCAGCCCAATGTTCAGGAGCCCGTATTTGCTGCCATTAATCTCTCCACCGCTGACCCACGAGGCATGATTCACTTCTTATGTACACTAATATACTGCTACGGTCGCCGTGATTTTGCCAAGTAAGACATGATCCTGGATCACCATCTTTTGTTGATCCTGGATCTACATTACTCTACATTACTAAAACTTATCCCAATTCTTACCCTTAGACCTACCCCTACCCAAAATGTATGCCTACAGTCAGTGGGAAATGATAGTTGATTAACAAGGACATAGAAGCACATAACTATGATCATAAGCCTAAAACAGATATTTCCACAAAAGTATTTCCTCAATTCTGATTGGTTGATTAGAATGTTGTTCCAGTATCAACAAGGAAGTTGATCCAGGAACATCTTGTTCTTGGTGAAATCACGCTCACCATTTTGTTTGAAAACACCTTTTGTCAAGAAAATTTTGTTGAGGCTTTAACGCAAATAAATGTGGTGTCACATGACAGAATTAGTCTATCAGCAGCGTCTGTGTTCATGGTGTTGCTCACTTCAAAACAGCGTAGACTAGTTCAAAAGAGCAATAAATCATACTTATATTATTGCATCTAAAATTGTATACATGGTGAGAAAAAGATGAGTTAGCTCTAAGTCATAAATATCCTAGTATGATACTACTAATTTTGTTCAGGATATAGTATGTACCTGTGTGGGGTGCTGGCTGGAACACTTGATTTTATTTCTCTTATAAAAGTGGAAGCCGCTTACTATACTCGTTCAAGAATTAAGACATTATTCAAAACTATTTATTTTATTTGTGTACCTTCACAATAAAAACAGTCGTGCTTCTGTAAATAATTGGATGCTGCTTTTAAGAGCACTTCACAAAAATGATCTGAAATTCTTTATATAGGCTGCTAAATGTTAAGTTTTTTCCTTTTGTTTTGTTAATTTATTATTTATTAATTTTTTTTTGCAATGCACCAAAACTCGTGCCAAAATTTGTTTTTAAGGATGACGCACACCATTTTATCAGTATGGCCAGTAGGATGGAAACAGGCTAGAGGCAATTTCACAAATATTTCTTTCAGCAAATTCTCTTTGTCGATATCAAAACAGCATAAAAACGGGATGGAAACAAGGCTAATGACAGTTTTATTGTGCTTGATGATTGTTCCAGAGTTAGGGTGCTAGAAAAGTCATGGGTGTCATATTGAATGGTTGTTCCAAACCAAAGTGCTCAGAACTTTAATTATAAAGGCTACACTTGGTTTAGGTGTGTTTAATCAGGACTAGAGCAAAACCCTCGTGGAGGGTTTAATCCTGGAATAAAGATGAAGTGTGAAACAGGTGGATATGGGGCGAAATAACACAGTTCATTTACTTCTCTCATCTCTTTCAGTGCAAAACCCAGGCCTGAATAAGTCAGCCAAGGCTTCAGTAGCAATGATGATCATTTCACTCACGCTGGTTTTTTTGCTCTGCTTTGGATTTTCTTGGAAAAGAAGGGATGGTAAGTCTAGTCATGCACCAGTGACTTAAGAGACAAGGAGAAGTGTTTCCGTTAGCAGCTTCATTCATCTCAATCAGAGTTGGTTCATTCTTAAAAGAATGTGATGTAAACTCATCTCTATTTGCTGTTGCCCTGAGCTGTGAATGGTTCTCGTCACTGTATTTACGAGTGATTGTTAGCTTGGCCCTGCTAGTGATGGCTCTGGAGGTAGAGGCTGTAACTGTATGATTCTGGGACAGAAAGCAAAAAGCAGTTGTTCCAAACCTGTATGAGCTTCTTTCATCCCTCACTCTCTCACACACACACACACACACACACACACACTCACACTCACAATATTGTAGTCTGTTGGAATCCATGCAGTTTTTGGCAGGGTTTTTGTTGTGTTTTTTCTTACTGTGCCTACCAACTGCCTGGTTATCCACATTCTTCAAATGATCTCCTTTTGTGTTCAACAGAAGAAAGAAGCTCATACATTTTTGACACAACCCGAGGGTGAGTAAATGACAGCAGAGTTGTTTCATGGGGGGATCTGTCTTTAAATTGTGGCTCAGGGCAGCTGCTGATGAACATTGAATAAAGCGCTGAATAGAAATGCAAACACTCTCATATCTGTTCTCAGAGAAGCTGAAATCTCTGAACGTCTCGGCAATCGTTCTGCCGCCCCGGGTGGTTGTGGGTAAGAAGGGCAGAGTCACCATCAGTGTGGAAGGCAGGCTGGCAGAGAGAGTCCAGACCTCATGGTTTCTTAATGATGCTCCTATCACAGATACGGCATACAGAGGTATTAGTCAGCTCATGTCAATCATTACTCAGTGCTAACAATTAATAATCAATATCGCTCAATCATTCACCTTCACCCTTTACCAGTCGATCCTATTGGCCATTACAGTTTATCATGCAAATCTTATGACGTGTGACTTGATTCATATAAAAGATCAACAAGTGCTTCAGAACTACACAGAACTAGACCAATGAAGGGTCTAGTACCAAATTCTAGTTGTACTACTTGATTGATATTTGAAATTTACATTAAATGCATTGTTTCTGCACTATTTTTATGAAGTCATGGAACAAATGCAAATGATATTAAAGTTACAGATCTAGTGGGTATAAAAGTGGTAGTTTTACACATGTGATCTTACAGAAAATAATACAAAGTATATGTTTCACCCTGTCTGTTCTCAGAGCAAAGGCCCAGTGGTTTTTGCTCGGTTCCTCGCAGCTCTCGGGTGTCTGTGGTGTCGGAGAAAAGCTCTCTGCTGCCCTCTGCTGCTGGCTCTGGATATTACAAGCTGCACACGCAGATGTCCCTGCGCTCGTCCTCCAGCTCTGTGAAGCAGCTCTTCTCCTCCGTCACATTTATACCCGACCTGTCCATTCACAAAGGAGCTGTCTTCAAATGCCACGTCTCGTATAAGGGCAAAGACAAGATTGTGGCCGAGAGAGTGTCCGACAAGTTCACTATTCTAGGTCAGAGGTCACTCAGCTGGCTTTTCTCCTGTGAAGCTAATAGAAGAATCTCTTGAAAATATGTCTGGATCTCATATCAGTATTAACACAGTTATAATTTTTGCATTAGTTAGAGCATTTTCATGACAATCACATTTGTAGACATTTTAGAGAAGTTTTTTTGATGATTCTACTATGTCCTTAGTAAATGTACTTAAATAAATTAAAGGCAGCAAAACAAATCCAAATGTGATAAAAAAAAATTCTACAAAACATATATATTTAATAAAAAAACTGTTTTGCACTACAGTTATGAAAAATTCATCCTCAATTTCATAAAGCTAAACTTTTCAATTTAATGAAACATTGTGGTGATGTTTTTACATTACAATTAGGAGAATTTATTAAATTTAAATAATTACAAATTATTGAAGCAAAATATACTTTTTACATTTCATAAAAAGTTAGAAAAAAACTTTATAGTCCTAAAATGTGTAAATATTGTTTTTCTAGTATATATTTCTATATTTTCGACTGAAACATGACCCAGACAATGCTGACCCTATTGGTTACACCTGCTGGTTCCTGTTTCTAGATTTTGTTCTCCTTTAGGATGTAAAGTAAGACGCATGTTTACAACTACTTCATTTCCTCACGTTTACAAGCCAGTGTTGTGCTTTTTTTTGTTTTGTAGCCCCACCTGAGGTTTCAGAGATCCAGTTCTCAGAGCCAAATGAGGAAGGAGGTATGGCAAACAGTGCACACGTTAAGGGTGCAAGCACATGATTACAGAAGGTTTTCTCTGCCCAGGTGTGGTGACCATGACGGCCCAGGCTTCTGGCTTTCATCCGGACATCATCACCTTCCGCTGGTTCTGTGAGGGTGGAGAGCTGAGCCCCGTGTCTGTCCCTCAGGCTCTGGCGGCTCCTCGGCCCGACACTGCAGGCTTCTTCTCAGCCCTGAGTCAGTGTCGGCTCCCTGCCGTCGAGCTGGAGCGAGGAGAGACCCGGGTGTGGGTCACCGTCCACCACACCGCCCTCAAACAGCCCCTCACTCGCCAGACAAGAGGTGCTCCACCCACAGAAACTCCTGCTGATGGAGCTTTTTTTTTTTTACATTTTTTAAAGTCTTCATTAGAACATCTCAGCAATGAACCCAACCAGCTACAATCACAGCCTTACAAACTTTCATTTGAAGCAAAAAAATTTTTACATTTGACAAAAAGATAAAGGTAGAAGTTTGTAAGCAGCTTTATAGAGAGAAAGAGCTGCAATCCTTTAAAACAGACTAACAATAGGAGCAATCAAACCAACAAAAGAGCAATAATATACAAGTGCTGGAATATAAGTACATATTAGCAATGATTTCTTCTGAATTAAAAGTAAAAAATGTAGATCGAAGAGAAATAGAATAGAGTGCATAAAAATGTAGAGTGCACTGTTAATTGCAATGTATTTTTTTTATTTGTGGAATTCAACAAGCATTTTATTTCAAAGTAAAAGTTTTGCAAAAAACTTTGTTTCCAGAGGATCGCTGAACGAGTAATCACACACGGCTGGCAGCCCGTTTACCTAATCATCCCTCGTTTATTCACGCCCAATCAAATCTCACCCCTTCACTATAAATTCTCCCAGCTTTCATTTCCCCGCATCTCGCTTTTGTGCATTCTTTGGGATTGCACGACCAAAGACACATCCTCACCTTGCTACCTCCACGAAGACCAGATTCCTCAGCCTGCCTTTCAACTTCCTGCTACCGGTCGAGCTCAACCCTTAGCCCATCTGAGCTTCCACGCCAGCCCGTGGCTTCCTATTTGAGGCCTTGCCCACCCGCTCTTAGATCTTATTCACCCGCTATCCACCAAAGCAATCCAAGCGAAAAATCCTCATTACTTATCACTCGCCGGCCTTCCGCCTTTTTTCTCCAGCCCCAGGAGCAACAAAAGCCCGGGGGCATTGCAACATTTCAAACAAAATGCAAAGGAGCACTGAATCGGCCGGCGCCACCTGATGACGTCATACGCAAGCCGCGTACCCATGACCTCACGGCATTCCCTATCACTTCTCCTCAGTCTCGTAACATATTGCACGCAATCTCTCACCCATTTTAATGTTCATTGATTCATTTAGTCTTCGTTTATTTAACAAACAGTTCCTGTTTTATTTACTGACTAGAACTATTTAACTAATTCCTGTCCCTGTCCCACCTTTGCGAGGCGTCCCACCCCTACTTCCGCAGAAGTTTTCTTTACCATACTGTCTCCAAAGAGACTTTTCTTCAACCAACCTTCGCAAAGGTTCTCTATCTTAAAGCTTCCCCGTTCACGCCTCAGCCGAGGTACTTTTTCCAAAGCTATCCTTCGTCCCTCCCCACCTCCGCAGAGGTCCCCCATCCATAGCTACCCCTATTTAAAAAAAAACAACTTTTGTCTAACGCCTCCCCAGAGACAGCAACCCTTCATCTGCAATGCTCTGATTCCCTCCCACCATACCCATGTGTTTATATTGCCTTGCTTGCTTGCTTTTCCAACACACTAATGCTCTGTCACACACACTACTACTCTCTGTCTCTACCAGCAGGTCGCCGGACGATCCATCTCCCCAGTCCACCCCGTTCCACACACATTATAAGTCCTTACACTTTTTACACGTGTTTAAAATCGAATTGGAAATTAGGTGCCGGGCGTCCGGCCAGAGGAGAACTGGACCCAACTATGCCTGGTTCTCCCAAGGTTTTTTCCCCCATTCTCTCATGGATGGGGTTTTGGTTCCTTGCCGCTGTCTCCTCTGGCTTGCTTAGTTGGGGACACCTGATTTCCAGTGATCATCGTCGTCTTGACTACAGAGCCATCAAACCATCTCTGCATTGATAAACAAAAGTTTAATCTCGTCATTGCATTTTTTGGGCACTCAAATTTGGCTGCTGTCCTCCCATAGCCTTTTTGGAGGGCAGATGGTGAACGAGCCGAACACCGTACTCTTACCCATGCTAGGGTTCCATCCACTAGGGTTCGGAGTTCGCCGTTCTCCCGGCTCGCTCCCCAGACAGCTTGCCAAATTTGCTTTATTATTATTACAAGGAAAGTGTGAACTCTTGAAATACTTTAGGCAGGATTTTTGTTCCATAGTGTTTTGTTGCAGTGTAAAAACTGTGAATACCAAAACATTTGCATTTGGAACATTTTTCTGAGAGAAGGGTTGCATTTTCTGACAGAATTGCAAGGGTGCCAATATTTTTGTCCATGACTGTATTAGTATCTCCAACCTGACGATTCCCTAAAACTGTTAACAGCAAATCTTGTCTGGTACCCTATAGGATTATAGACGTTTATCATTATATCCTTAATCTTGGAAACATTAATCTTGGAAATCCAGAAACAGTTCAAAAAGTGCTCATACTCTTTTTCACCATGCTTTAACAGGCTTAGCACAACCAAATCATCACCATATTTAATAATGTGCCTGCCCTGATATTGACTGCTGCAGCTGTCCGGGTATAGAAGAAATAATAGAAGTGAGAGAATACAATGTTCTCTTTTACTCATACTCTGAGATTTAGCTCTTATGAGCGTCAGATTCAGACAATCAGAAGTGCTTGAACAGTATTAAATGCTGAAGGAAAAAATCTATGAACAGCCCAATAAACATAAGTCTGACTCATGCATGACTCATTGTCAAATGATTTAGTTCCAAAAAACACATTTAATGTAGCTCAATTACTGTGACGATGCTCTTAATATTATTGGATCAGTATTATTATCAGCCCAAAAATAAAAGCATACAGAAAATGCAACATACATAAAAAACCAAACGACTTAATTTAATGTATTGTTTTAAGACTTTTTTTTTTCTTGCAAACACAGGTATGCCTTTCAGTTGATCAGCAGACTATGGTTTAATGACAGCTCTACCTTTTATGACTAAAATGACTATTTAAATCATTATAATCACAAAGTTGAAATCACTAAATTCAAAATTATAAAAAACCGACTATATGTAATGATAAGAGGATCACACATGAACTCATCTGAGAACTCATCTCATCCTTTAGGAGTTGTATTTACTGATTATAGTCCCTTTTCAGTTACTGCTAATATAAAAATACTTTCAAATGTTGGTTTAAACATATTCTACATGGATCACATTTAATGTCCATCAACAATTATTTTAACAATGCATATTTAACTCAGAATTATTGAGCTCGGTCTGATCAGTGCACATCAGCGTTCACCTGACAGCTTTTAACGTTTACAGATGAAGAATATCAGATATCTCAAATACATTAAAAAGGTCAGCGTCATGAGTTTTGTTTTGAGAGTTGAGAAAACTCCAAAATCTCCTGAAACCTTTTAAGTTTTCTCACCTTTTGATTTTTTGACAGTAAATATGAACATGAAGATCTTAAATTATTGTAAATATTCAGATGGTGGTATTCTGTAAAGCTGTAAATTGTGAAAAGTGCTTTAAAATAAATCTGACTTGACTTTTAAGTACTGGTTAAAGGTAGCAGTAAACAGTACAGCACAAAATGCAGCAAGCAGCCAAATATAGGTTATAAATTCATTAACAAAATTGTTTATTGTTTGGCAGGGTTCATAAAGCAGCCGTGTGTCTCAGAGATCGAGTCCAGCTCCGAGCGTCTGACCTGTGACCTCACAGGCTTCTATCCTCCGGACATCTCGGTCAGATGGCTGTGTGTGAAAGAGAGCGAGAGCGAGAGGGAAATCACAGATGGAGTCGAGCTCTGGGGCCCTCTGCAGACCCTGCCCAGGACCTTTCGAGCAAAAGCCTTGCTAAAAGATCTGCGAGAGGCGGCGAGCGGAGCTGAGATCATCTGCAGAGTCACACACTGCTCTCTGCTGAAGCCAATGGACCGAGTCTGGAGGAACACTCTCAGCGGTACTGAACACTTTCCATCTACTTTCATTTATTTAATAATAAATAATAAATAAAGTCTCTTCTGCTCACCAAGCCTGATCAAATCATTTGATCAAAAATACAGAAACAATTGTGAGATATTATTACAGTTTAAAATATCTGTTTTTTCTATGAATATGTGTTGAATTGTCATTTATTTCTGTGATGTTCAGCTGAATTATAAACTTCAGCGTCACATGATTCTTCAGAAATCATTCTAATATCTGCTTAACAAACATTTAATGTTTAAACCAGCTTTTGCTGCTTAAAAAAGTCTTTGATGTATATAAATATGAAATACAAAATAACTTTTAACATTATAATAACATTTATAATTTTAATAATAGAGCAGATAATAATATTAAAATAGAGCATTTATTTAAAATAGATAAAAAATTAAAAGAGAATCATTATAGAAAATGTTTTTTATTCTTTTATTTTATGCAGAATAAAACTGACCCTAAACACATTAAACCATACATTTTTACCTCTCCATCGTTATAAGGAAAGAAAACAAGGATGTTTTTTTAATTTAACAAAGATTGCAAATACATTGATTTACATCCGGTCAGTGATTATTTGCATTTTTTAGTCTATTATGTGTTTTCTAATACTCAGACTTTCTCCTCATGGATGTTAAAAACAGGAAGTGGATCAAAAACGATCAAAACAAATCAAATCCATGGACCATAATACCGTAGAGACTTGTGGATGTGTTCTGTTTCTCAGTGGCTCCCTGCATCCCTCCGTCTCTGTCGGTGCGCTGGAGCAGAGATGGACTGGGAATCTTCTCCGTTCTTCTCTCTGGAGGAAAACCCTCGGCTGAAGTTCTGTGGGCTGCTGGAGGCGCGACCCTCTCCAAGCTTCTGTCCAGAGAGACAGAGAGAGAAGACGGCGAGCTCAAGAGCGTCTGTGTCCTGCTGAGGTCCACAGGAGGTCAGGAGCGAGCTGGACATGTGCGCAGTACGTATGCCTTACGATGAAGAGCACACTCAGTATAACACAGCATCTAATAATCAGAACCACCCTGGGCTTATTCTACAGGAAACAGGCCGTCAAGCATGGAGCGTGATGCAGAATGTGAGAAGATGAATGAAGGCGTGAATGGAATGAAATCAGACGAGGAGGAGGAGGAGGAGGATCTGTCTGTGATAAACACTGTGAGACTGAGGAAGGAGAAGAGAGAGCGTCTGAGAGTTACTGTGGAGATTACCCATCCTGCTCTGAGACTGCCCGAGTGCCTCACCTGGACAGGTAAGTCACAGAAGTTATTTGTGCATGTGTAAAATCAGGCATTCATTAGATATTAATAATAACATTCAAATTTATATAAATGCTAAATAGACAAAAAAAAAGTGTAGAAACAAACTGAGTTAACTTCACTGAAAAAAGGTCACTTGAATTTGGAAACAGAAAGACTGAAGCAGTGTTTGCTTGTAATGTAGTTTATTTACTTAAAATATTACTAATATTTGGATAATTATGTACACTGATGAGATTAGACTACAGTGAGTCACCTAGAATAGACGTTTAAGTGTACTTCTCACTTTTGTGTTTTGCAGAGCCTCCAGAGGAAGCGTCATCTTGATGGTTCGCAGTTCTTTAGAAATCTACGTCTTCTCCAGACGCCCACAAGAAACTTTATACTTATATATGTTTTGCAGTTATATTTATTTTTCTTAAAAAGGAAGTTTTATCTTTTACTACTAATCAGGTGATGCATGAAACGCAATAGTATACACACTTCACTCTTTTGAATTACATTTTAATGAATGTTAATTAAATAAACTCTTTAAAGCTGTAATGTGTGTGTTTTGTAAAGAAAGAAGAGTGTGTGAGAAAGTCAGACAGCCCAGCCACAGAGAGACTATTTCTGTCCAGAGACTCAGAGACATGTCAAACCACAACACTAGTGCGCTTTCAGACCAGCACATAACGTCTTTTACTGAGACACCGTTTCCAAGGCCTTCGTTTCTACCATAAACAAACAATCTCATAATCTGCCGTGTTTTAATGTTGAAACATCTCGAGGGAAGTTAAATGCACGCACACACACACACACACACAGTTGCGCAGCAGTAGGTGTTGCAGCAGAAAACTAGGGCCGTGTTTCAAAACCTAGTGAGATGTCCTTCCGGACAGCACAAGCATAAAGAAGCTCTTTTCTCTCTAGGTGTCCAAAAATGCTGCGGGCGCATGCTCACTGACGTCTTGTGAGATCGCTGGGTTTTTACACACAGCCTGGGTAATTTAGAGAAGTATACTCCGAAATGAAGTGTGTTGAACATGACAGGCTCGATGACTGCTTTCCTCACCACAAACCAAACCCGCTCCGTGCGAGAGTCAGTGCTCTTCCTCATTAACACACACCAGCGCTCGGTCATTTACCCTCGATAGAAAGCACTTACAGGAAAGAAGCAGACGTGCTAGTGATGATCTGAAAGGTGAAGAGACTTCGCGTTAATCTCGTTCATCTGTCAGCAGTTAATAAACTTTTAATGGATCCGCCAGAAACCTCGGTGAACCGCTTTGGTCGCACTATTTGGACCGTTTGGGTGAGTAAATACTGCCCTTTTACGATGTCACTAAAGTTGTAATACTAATTAATCTGGACGTGAAATGCCAGTCAGATTGTCTAGTTCTCTGATCTGACCGTGGACCACAAAAACAGTCCGAAGGGTCATTTTAAATAATATGTTGTAATGTACGTTGTCCAAATTAAGTTATTCCTGCTGTAAATTCTTTTTTGGTTTGTTGTTATGCTGGTTAAAACTGGTCATGTGCTGGTCCTAGACCATCTTAAACCAGTATCCCAGCTTTAAAACATACCTGACCAGCATGCACTGTTTTTTCAGCAGGGTTAGAAATGCATATTATTAATGAAAATTAACTAAATCATGGAACATGATCTTTACTTAATATCCTGATGATTTTGGGCATAAAAGAAACATGGATAATTTTACCCATAAAATGTATTGTGGTCTATATACACCTGTGCTCTTAAGACTGCTTCTCCAGGGTCTCAGAAGATCTCCGTGTCCTTCACTGACTCGTGATCAATGTTTTGCTCAAACAGGGTTATCTATCAGGGGCCGTCGCCAGATATCTCAGACCGGAAGTCACCACTGGAGGAAACCAAAGTGTTCTTGACAGAACAGAAGAAATTGACTTGAAAAGTGAAGTAAAAAAAATTGACAGAGAAGTAAAGACAAATAATAGTGAGAGTGAAGATGACAGAGCAGACTTCAAGTGTTCCTCGTCTAAGGTCAGAGCGGCTGCTTCTGTACAGTGGGAAAACGCCAGTGTGGTCAACAATGACAATAATGATAAACTCCATCTCCATACCACAGAAAAACAGACTTACCACCCTGCAGCGTGGCCCACTGGGACAGAAGCACACAGAGAAGGACAGAGAGATTCATCCGATGATGTCCAGACTGAAGAGGAACATGCAAACCGTGAGAGAGAAACCTCACGAGAGCTGGAGACCACTGGAGAAACTGAACAGAATGATGAGGACGATAAAGACCAATGTGAAGATAATCATGATGGTGAGAAGTGTGCAGAGAAGAGAGAAGACACAGACTTAATGATCCAGTCTGAACGAGATGAAGGACAGGACAAACAGACCATCGTGATGGACCACGGAGAGACAGAAGATACTGGAGGACTGAAACCAGCTGATGAACATCCTACTGAAACAGAGACAGAAGACACTGTCCAGAAGAAAACTGAGAGTGATGAAGATCGGGAACCTGAATCACAAGTGCAGGGTTTTCTGGAGGATTTGACCAAGGAAGCGAACAAAATTTCAAAGCCTGAGAGACCAATGAAAGCAATGGACAAATATTCTGATGAAATTGATGAATTCTTTAAAAAACAGATTGAGGAGATGATGCTTGAAACTGAGCAGGATGAGGAGAGAAAAACCACACAAGAGCTGGAGACCACTGGAGAAACTGAACAGAAGTATGATGACAATAAAGAAGAAGGTGAAGAGAATCATGAGAAGAGAGCAGACACGGGTGTAATGATCCAGTCTGAACAAGATGAAGGACAGGACAAACAGATCATCATGATGGACCACGGAGAGACAGAAGATACTGGAGGACTGAAACCAGCTGATGAACATCCTACTGAAACAGAGACAGAAGACACTGTCCAGAAGAATCAGGAGAAAACTGAGAGTGATGAAGATCAGGAACCTGAATCACAAGTGCAAGAAGATTTGACCAATAAAGAGAACATCATCAATGAATTCTCTAAAAGTGGTGTTGAGGAGATGATGCTTGGATCAGAGCAGGATGAAGAAAACACAGTAAGGAAACAAGACATGATGAAATATGAGCTGATGGAGTCAGCAGAAACCCTGCAGAAAGACTCTGAATCAGAAAAACAAGCTTCAACTGATGAGACAGAACTGAGAATGACCTCAGTAGTGGTTGAAACCATCGAGGCTTTAGAAGACACCCTCCGGATGGATTCAGAGCAGGACATTTCAGAAAATACTCCAGAATCAGAAACTGGCTCATCTGTGCTTGCCACCAAAACTGAAGCCGTGTTTTCAGATCTGACTGTGTGTGAGTTGTTTGGAGAACCGAGGACAGGACTAGAGACTGATTGGGGATGTTTTGAGGAGATCCAAACTAAGCTAAGACCTGAAGAAGAGCGATCTCAAAGAGACTCCGACGAGTCCCAACACCACACTGAAACCGTAATCCAGACAGACCGAACCCAGCTCTCACTCAGAGAACATGAGGAGTTCAGCTCTGAACTGATAGTTAAAACAATTGAAAGAAAGATCAGTTCACAGTTTGAGGAAGCAGAAACTTTAGAGACAGAAAGCCAAACGCCCGTCATCTCAAATGTCACTTCACAACCACACCAGCCTCTCGAGTTCACCGAAAGACTATACAAATCATCTCAAGAAACAATGGACGCTTTCAGTGAAACACTGGGAAATGCAAGTGCGTCTGAAACTGAGGACCGAGCAGAACCCATATCAACAGAGCTTCTGGGGGAACCTCAAGATGTGGAGAAGTCCGCTTTACTGTTTGTAGAAGAACTAACAAATCAAGTCTTGAATGAAATGATAGGCACAGAAACAGAACATGCACCAGCAGATGCTTCTGTCCTGGAAGAAGAACAGAAGATATTAACAATAGACAGCAGTGAAGAACATATTAGTTCAGGTCCTGAAGCTGATGGGCGTCACAAGCAGATGCAGAAGTCCATCACTGGAGAAACAGTGTCCAGAAGTCAGGAGGACTTGATGGAAGTCAGCAGATGTGGGATGAAAAGAGCGTTTGATCAAGTGAACACAGGCCTTCCAGAGACAAAGACTAGTGGAAGATTTGATCTGATCCTGCAGGTAATATGCAACATTTTGTGGAGTAAAAATTTAAGTATCATCCTATCAGGCAGCTGAACCTCAACCTTAAAGTGGTGTTTCTCCTTAGGCTTTCGAGGACTCGTCTTTGGACTTCAGCATTCAGAAGTGTAGGATAGCTGTGAAGAATCCACTTGTTCGTCCTCCTAAAGACCCCAGAAAGCTGCTCTTCAGAGCCTCAGTCGAACCTCAGATGCTCCGGGGCTCTGCTCCAAACAAACCCATGATTGGATTTAAACTCCCAGGTATCTACTCAAACAAGACCTTCAGGAGAAGTGTGTTGAAGTTTGATTAGTGCTTTAACTCTGTGTTGTTTTGTTGGATGATGTTCAGGGCTCGGCGCAGGGCTGCCAGGGCTGAGAAAAACTGAGTTTGGGCAGAAAACAGAAGCGGAGAGAACAGTACAGGTGCTCAAGAGATGCTACTGTAAAAACACTCAAGATTCATGTGTTATCACTGCATCGAGGCTTCATCTGATTGGATTACACAGATTTAAATGATTTCTGCTCTCTGCAAAACATTGCTTGGGATGAACTATTCTTTTATATTTTTATTCAATTTAAACAATATTTTTAAAAGCATTTATTCAAATTGCTTAGAATCAACAAATTTGTTAATTGCAAAAACACATTTATTAGCTACTGAATATCGTTATATCAAGCAATGTTCAGTTTAAAGTTCATTTAAATTCAAATGAATGAGATTGAAAGAATTTGGATTTATTGTTGATGAATATATAAACCTGCTTACTGTGTATTTTAAACACCTTTAGCTTATTAATATTATGATAGAAATCTTGCCTGCTTGATTCATGTATGAATAATACAGATCAGTAAATATGCATCACAAGAAGTGAATTTATGTTAAAACTGTTACAAATAGCTAGAAATTAGATACACTCAAAAATGTTCTATCAAAGTATGTCAGTGATTTCGCGCGCGTGTTTGTGTGCGTGTGTGTGTGTGTGTGGTAATATAACTGTGTTTATTCACAGCAAAAATCCGTAACGGAGGATTCTGTCAAACAAGAACAAGTGCCAGCTAAACCCAAATGGACACCGCCAAGGCATCCTGGGTATGACCTCTAATATCAATATGAATTTTTCATTATATTTTATGCTGTTTCACTGAACACCAACCTTATGTTGTTTTGAGCAGTATGGGGAGTCCCTTCATGATGGCAGAGCTCAAAAGCAAACTCAAGAAGCCGGTCCAGGAGTAATGTTTCATTACATCATGATTTTCAGATGCATTCTTCACCTTTTTTTTGTTTAATTAAGCACTTTGTAGCCTGGTAAATAAGTTATTCTACTACAGCACAGCGTTTCATTTTATTTCCACAATTTTTTGTGCTTAAATGAAAAAAAAATCAGAATCTAAGCTGGTAACAGATATTTATCATGCATTTATATTAACAGTTTAACTGAGCTTATCAACATTTATAGAGTGAATGTAATTACTTATATTTGGAGAAAAAAGTATGAAGAAAATTATTACAAACTAAATATTAATAACATGTTTGCACTTTTTTTGCATTACATAAACTCTGTTACTGTAGATGTCAATATTTATCATTAGAGAGCAGCAGAGAGTAATTGCTGTCGCTTCTTCTCTAGGGGGCAGTCATATATCACATTTAATACTATTTTATTGCTATTTGTTATTGTTATGTTGTACATTTCTTTTTCTTGTCTTTACTTGTGTGTATAGTCCTTTGGCAATACTGTATGTAAACAATCATGCCAATAAATTCTTTGAATACATCACTAGAGGGCTTAACAGAGTATCCTGTTGTGTTATGTTTATCCGCCGCCGGAGGGCAGCAGCTGAAGGGATGTAATGCTCCGCTGCGCCGCTAGGGACGGTGGAGGGTCCGTTGTCCGTGAGGGAGGCGCTTGACGCCGGTAGAGGCTGTGGGAGAAAAGAGCGACAAACCGGTTGGAAGCCCTAAGAACGAACTGACGTTATACTCTTTAGATCGCTCTGTTTCTCTCACGGCCGTCTGAAGTTATTAAAGGTAGGTGTCGCGCGTGTATTTTTTGAGCTGTGCTGTGTTTTCTGCTGGAAGTGTCCGTGTTTTTGAGCGGATGAGCTCGTTCCTGAAGGCCTTTAGCTGCTAATGCTAACGTTAGCCCTGCTAATTCCGGATCGACTCGGCTGAGGCTGGACATACTTTAAGACTTTCGACATTGCGGCGATTAATAAGCGTGTTTGTTTGAAATGTGTTTAATTCATCAGTGAGTTCTCAGGGAAGTTGTGCCAGTCTAACTTAATTCACCGTCACGTTGTGTAAGTTAAGCGAAGTAACGTTAGTTTGTACATTTAATGCTAATTAAACCCTTGTAAAATAATAAATTTGACAACGTTTTGGATCAGGGCGACTTTTATTTTTTTATATTTATATTTTATTTTAGCTGTTAATGTAGTATAGGCTGTCGTAATGCTCGGCTAATGTAGACACAAGATTGAACCATCATCCGAACTTGATTTAAATGTGCCCGAAGCTCGTTTTAAACTTGAGATTTGATGAAATTCGTTGTTTTACTGTGAAATCAGGAGTTACTGGTCTTAATGAAGTGCTGCACATCAGGCCAGTACCTCGCCCGCTGGTTTTGGGGCTCTCCTGGTTAATCTGCGCACGAAGATGTTCATCATAGATCATAAGATATTCAGATTTAACTGGTTTCACAAAGCCTTTGTTTTGAAAGAAAACGATTAGCCTCATTAAACTGGCTGTCTAAAATATGTACACAAACGGCCTGCTTCGTGACGTCATTTAGTTTGCTCATGGTGTAATTTCTGCGTCACCAGCATCGTCACACATCAATCTGATCCATCTGCCATTGGTCGAGCGAACACGTTAGCCCCGCCCTCAGCGCACACGATTGGTTGAAAGCAGTAAAACACCACAGCTGGATTAAAGCGCTGATCTTTATGAATCATAAAGTACACGCCAAGCTTTCTGTTGTGATAAATAGGATGTTTACTTTGAAAATCCATTGATGTTCGCTACAAGGTTAAAACAGTGTTGAAACAGTCTGTTTTATTCCCTCTGATTTTCTAATAATCATGTTTAACAGCAGAGTTGTGACTGAAAACTACATTACGGAATTACAGCAATTAATGAAGTACTGCTGGAAAGTGGACAGCACTGTTACAGCACTTTCAGGCTTTCTAGGGCTGTTTGTCTCGTAGTTGTCATTGTATATTAAACTGTACTAACAGAAGTAGATAGTACAGTGAATGTTGATTATTTGAGACTGTCTCTTCTGTCTTGTCCTCACACAGGTCTCCTCCCCCCGCGTCTCGTGATCTGTGTATGTGTGTGTGAGTGTGTGTGTGTTGGGCCAGCAGCTGTATTCTCTCTCAGCGGTCAGTCATGGGGGACATGAGTGATCTGGACAGACAGATCGATCAGTTGAGGAGGTGTGAGCTCATCAAAGAGAACGAGGTCAAAGCCCTGTGTGCCAAAGCCAGGTGAGCAGAGAAAACCAGCCGCGCTCTGACAGGCATTTCTGTGTTGATCCATGCTCATGTGTGTGTGTGTGTGTGTTCCAGAGAGATTCTTGTAGAAGAAAGTAATGTTCAGAGGGTGGACTCTCCGGTGACGGTGAGTATTCACAAATAGAGCAGAAGACAGAAAAGAGGAGATGTTGGAAACTAAAACAGTTCTGGTGACTATTGTATTTGAGAGATTTCCTCAGCTTCAGAAGTATAATAAACTCTGCTTGTGTGTGTGGGAGGTTAATAGCCGCGTCTTTTCTTCAGGTGTGCGGGGACATCCATGGCCAGTTTTATGACTTGAAGGAGTTGTTCAGGGTGAGTCTGAGCTCTTGATCGTATAAAGCAGTGCTCGGCAGTAACGTCCACAAAGAGCATCATTCACACGTGTTTTAGACCTTCATTAGCATCGTGTAAATATTAAAGTGTTCAAGTAGGACACATAACTCAAGTCATTCTGATGATGCTTGCTCCAGATTTAGTAATTCTGCAATCCAAGCAGGACTGTTCTGTTGTCTTGAATGATGTTTGAACTGAATCTGTAAGGCTAATAGCTAGTAGTCATTTTGGTGTCAGATAACCTCAGAACAATGATAACAGCACTGCTATACTTTTCCATGAAATATATTACATTTTTTTTATTAAATATTAACTTGAAACATTGTGGACATTGT
The DNA here is from genome assembly GCA_032361065.1 of Enteromius trimaculatus. NCBI lineage: Eukaryota > Metazoa > Chordata > Actinopteri > Cypriniformes > Cyprinidae > Enteromius > Enteromius trimaculatus. The sequence goes on along the minus strand of JAUMHP010000062.1, from coordinate 2,309,289 downwards.
TGTTTTTTTCTAGAGTTTGCCATGAATCTAGTGTTTGATGCTGGGCTGTGTGTTTGTAGTTGAACTGGAATATACAGGTTAATAAATCAGTATCTGATGACCTGTTCTTCAGGTTGGAGGCGATGTTCCAGAAACAAACTACCTCTTCATGGGAGATTTTGTGGACCGAGGCTTTTACAGCGTCGAGACATTTCTGTTACTTCTCGCCCTGAAGGTACTGTTATTATATTTTTTCAGAATTGTGGAATAATTTTTGTTTAATGTTTTTGGAAAAATTCTCTAACAAAGTCTTCCCTTCAAAAAGAGAAGAGTTTAACCTCCGTACTGTATTTCTGTGATGTTCAGCATCATTCCTCCAGTCTTCAGGGTCACATGATCTTCAGAAATCATCATCATATACTGATTTACTGCTCTGATTATTATTAATAAAGGCTGTGGTTATTATCCATGTTTAAACAGTTTTTACTGCATAATATATTTGTGGACTTTTTTTTCAGGAGTCTTTGATGAATAGATTTACTGTGATTTTTATTTCAGTATCATGGATAATACTCAGAGGTGTGTGTTGATCAGTAAATCAGTGTATGATTCTGATTTCTGAAGATCATGTGACTCTGAAGACTGGAGTAATGATGCTGAAAAGGTCTTCACAGAGAAGTTAGTAATGAAGTGTGGTGTTAATCCCGGCAGGTGCGTTATCCAGACAGAATCACACTGATCCGGGGGAACCACGAGTCCAGGCAGATCACGCAGGTCTACGGCTTCTACGACGAGTGTTTGAGGAAGTACGGCTCGGTGACAGTGTGGCGGTACTGCACAGAGATCTTCGACTATCTGTCGCTCTCAGCCATCATCGACGGCAAGGTGAAGCTCCGTCTGTCTGCTCATGAGCTCATCTAGCTGCGTGTGACCTCGCTGACCAGTGTCTGTTCAACCCGCAGATCTTCTGTGTTCACGGCGGCCTGTCGCCCTCCATCCAGACCCTGGACCAGATCCGGACCATCGACAGGAAACAGGAAGTACCTCACGACGGGCCCATGTGTGACCTGCTGTGGTCAGATCCTGAAGGTAGCTCTGCTCTCCATCATCTGAGCTCGAGAGGTCTATTATTAAGAGCCGCAGTGTAGTTTTGAGCGGGGTGACGTGACAGGATCTGGCAAAAATAATTCCTTCCAATGTCATCCAAACTTAAAATGTATTGAAATATAATAATAAAGTGATGTTTACTTATAGTTTCCCAGAGTTTTCAATGGGACACGAGCAGGACAGATTCTTACAGCTTGTATATTTGTTTGTGATCGCTGGCCCATGATTTAACTAAAATAAGGGAACAAAGTAAGTCAATGGAACCCGTTCTTAATTCATGGCCGTAAATCTTTCATTCCCTCCATGTTTACCAGAGTAAGAGAGGTGAAAACTATGATTACAAGTCGATCAGACCATCAAATAAACCTGTGAGGGTTGAGGGAGAGACTCACCGGCAGAACAGAACGTGAAGCTGTGTATGGCTTCAAATGTTTTGAACAGCATGAATTCTGCAGTATGGTTCTGATATAATATTAGCTGCCGAGCTGTTATTTTTCTTGCAAACAAAGCTTTATACCTCAGTCTTTCCTGAGCTGTTCTCTGGTCTCTTGGGATCCTTTTATTTTAAAGGCCAGTAATTACAAACATGATTGTGTTATATATGCCACTGTTACAGTTAACGATTGATCGACTGTTAGCATGTGTTAACGATGAACCCTGTGACAGACACCACGGGCTGGGGCGTGAGTCCTCGGGGAGCTGGGTATCTGTTCGGGAGTGATGTTGTGGCTCAGTTCAACGCCGCTAACGACATCGACATGATCTGCAGAGCGCACCAGCTGGTGATGGAGGGGTACAAGTGGCACTTCAACGAGACGGTTCTTACCGTGTGGTCCGCTCCTAACTACTGCTACAGGTGTGTTCTGACCCACAATCCCCTGCAGCACAACCCTCATACACATTACAGCTGAAACACAACAAATTGGGCTAAGGTGAGGTGGGGGTGTTTTTTGACAAAAACATATTTCGCTATTGCATCGATTCTATAGCCAAGCTGTGCGTTACTGTTTTCTCATGCTTTTCAAAGAAAACATTTATTTCAAAAATATTAACCTAACACTGAACATTTTCCTTTGCATTCTAGCAGATATTATACTAATAAAGCACAATTTAGCTTCAAATTAATAAAGACCCCCTTCTTGAATGATGTGTATTTGGCTCATTTGTTTACTGTACAAAACAACATATTAGAAAATATTACAGATCCCAAAGTGAACACTGTGTTGATGTTGTAATAAATGTTTTAATTCTAATGATAATCTTTAATTTCTAGAAAATGTTAGTGAAGGTTATAGTTGTATAAAGAGTGTCGTGTTTTCACCTGCCAAATATTCAGAGCGTGAACTAAAGAAGTCTTGGTTTGGAAACTAGCTGAGATTTCTTACTTTTATTAAAGATTTGATTTTCTTCTTTTTCTTTTTCTAGTTACTTTAGTGGATTGAAGCGTTACTGTGCACCTGAAGTATTTCCAGTTAGGAGAATGATTTCCATGGTTTTAGGTTTAATCAGCTGTAATAACCCTGATTAGAGGCTGTGCTTTGTGTTACTTAGGGACTAATATAATAATAATAATAAGGTGACGATGATTAGCAACAATAAACAACAATGATCTAGTCAGCATGTGGAAACGTTGTGTTTGTGATCACGTCTTTATCGTGGATGTCAGGCTGATTCAGATCAAGTCACACCTGACTCACTGAAGCACAGGTCATTTTTGGGTTGTGTCTTCATTTAGACGGTTACATGTAAAACAGTGTTGTCATGAAGACAAAGCGCTTATGGTCCACTTGTCTTTGTCTCAGGTGTGGTAATGTGGCGGCCATCTTGGAGCTGGACGAGCACCTGCAGAAGGAGTTCATCATATTCGAAGCTGCTCCACAAGAAACGAGAGGCATTCCCTCCAAAAAACCAGTCGCCGACTACTTCCTGTGAGCGAGTCCGGACACCAGCTTTCAACAGGAAGTGCTGCCCTGTGTGTTCTTGTGTTTCTGTTTCCCTCTCCCTGCCCAGCTGTCTCAATTTTTTTTTTATATATTTCTTTCTTTATTTCTATTTTCCATTGACTTTCACATTCTCTCTCTGCCATCAAGACACACAATGGCATTATATTGTGCTCCTGTGACTGGCGGTATGCTGTAGATGTAGAGGTTTATAACGCGAGCGGACGGCAGCAGGGTCAGCGGCGGACAGCTGCTCCTCAGAAAGAGCGGCGGGTTGTTGGACATTTTATTCTCTTTTTCTTGCTTCATTCTCTTCTCATGTAAATTGTAAATGCGTAGGAGAATGGACATGCTTCCGTTCTAGTTCACGGTCATGTTTTCAGCCGGGTCATCATAGTTTGACAGTTTTGTGCAGGACGCTAACACACACGGACACTGGAAAACACACACCACACACAACCTTTCCCTCTCGACTGTTCTCTCTATAGGACTTATTGTTGATTTTTATTTTTAATTTGTGAAAATAAAATGTACTTTTGTATGAATTTAAGATGTGCGTTTCTGCTCTTCTTCTGCTCAAATCAGTGTTAATCCACTGGGATATTTTTCTAATTGAATGCTGGAGTGATGTGATGTGTGTAAAAATAAACATTACACAACTTCTGCAAGTATCCCTTTATCAGTCACTTTTCATAATATCACAAAATATTTCAAAACTTAAAGATGCATTTCCAAAGATGTAAGATATTGATTGAAATTCAGTTCATGATTTACCAATATATATAAATATGCTAGGCTACACATCATATTTTTGTGTAAGTGTAAAGTGCCACTCATTTAAATGATCATGTCAGTGTATTAACATAAATCAACAAATATCATTTAAAATATAATATTTAGAATGCTTTTATTAAGCAAGTATGCTTTACTAAGTTGATCAAATGCAGTGTAACAGTCTTATTTCTATTTGAGTTAATGCAGTTTTTAATTTAATGTTTTATTTCTATTGATCAAAATGCACCATGTTCTTTAATGTAAATTGGTTTCCACAAAAACACATGAAGCAGCACAAATGATTTCTACACTGATAATCAGAAATGCAAAAAACAGCCTAGAATTATGTGATCAGAGCCTTGAGGGAACACTATGCCCCCAAATATTCCTTTACTCATTTTTAAAGCTTTATTTATAAGAGACGTGACTTGACTAACTGGTGCCCAGGTCTCAAGTCAAGTCACTTTTATTTCTATGTCTCTTTTAACAATAGAGATTGTAGCAAAGCACTGAACATTATCAAATAGAAGAACAGAGTGATGGTAATGTATAATGACGAGAATTAAACTT
>JAUMHP010000062.1:2260677-2283261 GCA_032361065.1 Enteromius trimaculatus | reverse complement strand
GGTGATCTTCTCTGGTTTAATCGGTGATGTTGTGCTCCTCAGGTCCTCCCGAGAGCATGAGGGAACACGTGGTGGCCGCCAGCAAGTCCATGAAGATGGGAGACTGGAGGACCTGTCACTCCTTCATCATCAATGAGAAGATGAACAGCAAAGTGTGGGACCTGTTCCCAGAAGCCCAGCGTGTGCGGGAGATGCTCGTCAGGTGAGAGCAGCCTCTGACAGAAGCTCTCAGCTCTGCTGTTGTACCTCCGCTAACCTGTGATCTGTGTTCTGATGCTCAGGAAGATCCAGGAGGAGTCTCTGCGCACGTACCTGTTCACCTACAGCAGCGTGTACGACTCCATCAGGTGCGCTTCCCAGCATTCAGTCCATACTCTCTTTATCAGTTGAAGTGTGCTGCAGGAATCCGTAATCTAGGGTTCATTTAGTGGATAAGTATGACGAAAAATGTCTGACAAGCTTTTTCACTCTTAGATTAAAATGAGGTCCATAAATAAAAACATAACTTCACCTCTTGCTTTCCATCTGCTCTTCAGTATGGAGACTTTGTCAGAGATGTTCGAGCTGGATTTACCCACAGTGCACAGCATTATCAGCAAGATGATCATCAATGAAGAGCTGATGGTAAGAGAGGTCAGTTAGCGTGGTCAGTCGGTGTGTGTCCAGCAGTTCTCTCATGAGTGTGTTTGGTCAGGCGTCTCTGGACCAGCCGACTCAGACGGTGGTGATGCACAGAACAGAGCCCACATCTCTTCAGAACATGGCCCTGCAGCTGGCTGAGAAACTGGGCGGCCTGGTGGAGAACAACGAGCGTGTCTTCGACCTCAAACAGGGCGTCTACGGAGGATACTTCAACAGAGGTACTCCAGATTAAATGTCACAGTTTGAGTTTTTCTCCCTTCTGCATTTCAATCAATCTCATTCAAACTACAGCTAGCACACAGCACAATAACAACATCCTTTACCAACAAAAACATGATTGTTGTGTCTGTGCAACGTTCATTTAATTTAATAGTAATTATAGAAAAATCATTGATAAAGAAATACTTTGACTTACATTTCATAATTTAACTTGTGTGTGTGTGTGTGTTTTGCTATAGTCCTGAGGACCAAATGTCTCCACTCTACTTTGAGAACATTGGGTCCGTCCTCACAATGGGAATAAATGATACAAATGCTAAAATAAATTAATTTCAAAAATGCAGAAAGGTGTGAGTGTGTGATCAGTAGGGTTGGTGTAGGGTCATAAAAATATGGTTAGATCAGTATAAAATCAATAGAAGTCTGTCAGAGTTCTCACAAATGTAGCAAAACAAACGTGCTCGAAGAATATATAAATACACCCTTTCAATGAGTTTTCTAAATGAATGTTTAATTGGAGTATATTTGATGCCCTCTGCTCTCTCACACAGATCAGAAAGGTGGTTATCAGCAGAAGCAGAGCTACCAGAGAGGTAACTATCTTTCACACACTCATCTGAACACACACCTCTGAGAGACTGTCGATCCACACACACGGAGACTGTGTGCTGGTGTGCTGCTCGTTTGCTTGAGTCGGCTGTCAGATGTTTCGTTGTAAGTGCATGTGCGCCTGTGTCTCTAAACCCTTCTCACTATGCAGCTCCAGACCAGAGGGGAGGTTACCAGCAGAAGCAAGGTTACCAACGAGGTGGTTATGAACATCATTCACTCACTTCTTCTCCTCCTAAACTCATTTCTGCACTGGCAGCTCTCCTTCTGCTCTCCAAAGGCCCTTTCACTTTCTCCTCCTTCCTTCTCAAAGCAGCTTCAGTCTGTTGATATGAAGTCCGTGTCTCGCTGAACGTCTGTCTCTGTTGTGTGTCGCTGCTGTAGATCAGAAAGGAGGATACCAGCAGAAGCAGAACTACCAACGAGGAGGATACAGGAACCAGAACCAGAGCTCGTATTGACCCGCTGTGCTTCATTCCAGATCTGTAGACATACAGAAGACCAGAACATAACGACTCTGGTTTATCACCAAATCAATGACTCCTTCAGGTTCTGGTGATATGATATAGTAGGCTTGGAAGAAACTTCAAGTCATTTGTTACAGTCTGGTGAATTAATAAAGATTATTCAGATAAAACGAAAGCAGAGTTTCCATCAATTATTTGTTTCAAGGCTTAAAACTCATGTTAAACATTTGCTCCACACACACACACACAGAGGTCTGTTGCAAGAGTATTTTTTGTTTCAGTGAAATTGATTATAATCTGATTATTTTGTGAACACCTCATTTTATCATATATATATATATATATAATATGTGTGTGTATTTGTAGCACAGATGTGCTTGCAGTGACCGGAGTTTGATTCCCATCTCAAGGTCTTTTCCAATGATTGGCCGGGCGTAAAGGATAAAGACATAAATCAGTCTGATAATAAATCAGTTTAGGTGACTCAAGTGTGTTGAAACCAAGCAGCTTTCTGATGGTGAATACAGCATTAGCTGTGGAATCTGGGAAATATTTAGTCTTTCTATAGAAGTAACTTCATTCTGTCATGGAATAAAAAACAAAAACTGACCGCTCACAATTCTGACTTTATTATAACTCAAGCTTATATCTGAAAATTGCAAGGATATTTTCCTCCTCTCAAGACTTACAAACTTACAACTGACTTTTTAATGAGTTCACTTCTTTTAATTGTGAGTTTACCAGAAATGTTGACTTTACATTTTATTGTTCTGTGTACTCAAAATCCAAAGGTAATCATGACTTTTATCCAGCGATTCTGATTCTGTTGATTTTATTTCTTTACATGTAAATTCCTGTCCACTCTGAGATCTGCAGTTAATGTCCCATCGATCACCCGACAGCTCTTGTGTTTGCGGCTTCATCAAATTCAATACTGAGTTAGTAATCCAGATATAACTACTGCAGCCACTGGTCTGATGCGTTATTGGAAACGCTGCATAAAAGATTAAGGTGATATTAGTTTGTCGGATATTTCAGTTGCACATTACACAAATCTGATCCCAGGTTAGTATTTTATCTTTGAGCAGCTTCGTATTAAAAAGGCTTTAAATGACAGACGCAAGCTAGCCGTGAGAAATCAGTTTTTTGAAAGCAGATGTTCAAACAAAACATGTTTTCTGCGTATAACACTGTCCCACAAAACCCACAGACCTTCACTGATCTCCTTCTTGACCTACAGTATGTAAACATTTACTAATGCTGTAAAGCCATATGATGACCCATTACAAGCTACACATGTAGTGACCACTATCTACGAGCAGAAATCAATGAATTATAGCAGGGGAATTAAAGTATGTGCAACATTATTCATAGACAGCACTTCAAGGAAGTCTCCTCAAAATGATATTAATGTAGTGCTAGTATAACCCGAGTGAAAGGATCATGTCTGACGAGATCCGGGATAGACTGGTCATTTCAGAGGAACTCCAGAATGACTTTATTCTGGTGCAAACTAAGAAGTCAAAGGGGTTCAGGGTTAACTTTTGTCTCTTGTTTGTTAGTATTGACCATTCAGAACAAAGTCTAGCACAGTCTTTTGTGAAACACATCACTGCTGAACACCAGATCTGTCCTCTTCCCAAGATCCAAGGTCAGCCTGACATCTGCTTGCTTCCCTTGCTTATCAGTTCTGCTGCAGTTCCTTTACTGCAAGCAAAAAATAACCATAACACAATTGTTCATGAAATGGTATATAAGTGCTCTTCCACGCTTTAAATTAGCTATGATGTGACTTTAAAGTGGTTTTTAAGTATATAGTGGATTTTCAAATCAAAGTATTGTTTTATGCATCATAAACGAGTGGTGCGTTTAAAAAGTGAGCACAGATGCTCTGTCATATTTTACAGAAGTAAGGGCACAAGGTATCTGCCCCTCGATGTCCCAAAGTTCAAACGGCACGTCAGTCATTAACCAGCGTTCCTAAACGAACCTCCCCTCTCGGTGTCCTGCTCATTTGCCCTCATCCTCTGTTTATTTGCTCTGGAAACATTGCACAGAATCTGCGTATGTCAGTCCTGCCATCCATAACTACAGGTGAGAGATTTTTTTTCATCCAAGCAATTTCAGGCTCTCTTTCCCTCTCTTATTTTTGATTTTTCTCTGGATCTTACAGGAGTCCGTGTCGAAATCATACGTGTTGGTCGGTGTCTGTGTGAATAAATACAAACATGTGCTGTGGTGTTTACTGAAAGAGAAGTGAAGTTGCTTAATATTGCTGTACGGGCTCCCTTCTGCATCTCTTAGAGTAGCTTGTGCAGGGATCAATAGTTCAGCACTTCAGCTTTCATCAGAACGACCTTCATCAGCTGAGAGAGCAGTGGAGATGAGTTCTCTCCTGCGTCCGCCGGCGGTCAGTCGTTTCATATCTGTGCGGCTCAAGAGCGTGGCTTCCTCTCCGTCCCTGCAGGCCAAGCGTGACCGTGACCCCTCAGCCTTTCTGAACTTCGAGGATCCTCAAGCGTTCCAGGTGAAGAGTTTCTGGGAGCTGATCCGAGCTCTCGGAGTCTTCAGGCTCTGCTCGTTCCCTGTGCTGGTTAATAACTGTGGGAAGGTGAGGCAGCAACAGATGAACCGCTAATGAAGCGCATCTTAGCATATCATCTCTGTAGCAGTGGAAACTACTTTTTTAAAACAAAAACAGCAGAGGTCCTTGTTTGAAAATGATTTTTGATTGCTCTTTTACGATTATCTGGTTTAATCACATATTTTAAACATTATAACTATATTATACCTGTAATTTATGTTTGAAATTGTGCATCCTGCTGAAGATGACATTTAATGTGTCTGATTATCTGCTGTCTAACGAAGCTGATGACCATTACGAGGAAGGTTTTGGGCCAGCGATGTTTCTGCATGCTCGTGCGACCGTCTGTGTACGCTCAGTTTGTGGCCGGCGAAACAGAAGATGAGATCACGGACTCCATGCAGAAGATGAGCTCTCTGGGGCTGCACCCCATGCTGGCCGTCCCCATCGAAGAGGACCTGGGAGAAAGCATCGGGTAAACATGTAAAACGTGTAAAACATTAATTTATGCTTCAATCTAATAGAAAAAATAAGAACTCTGGCTATAACCCTGTTAGGAAGGTACAGTAGAGCAGCACCAATTTTTTTTCAATTTGATTTGTTTTGTACACTAAGCATTCATTACTGCATTAATTCAAAACTGAAGCATATTTTAGGCTTTATTGAGCTCAGCTGCACCACAAGGCCCTCTGAGCCCAGGGGCAGAGCTGCACCAGGGGACCCAGTGAACCTGAACATGGTCAACACATGATCAATTTTCTGTTTTTTTTTTTAACCTTTAATTTGCATTAATTTCACAGCCCATTGTGCAATTATTTCCTAGGAATGATGGATTTGTAGCAATGCAGTTTCTTTCTTTTTCCGTACCTGCGTGATACTGCGTTATATTGCATTAATAATATACAATTTGGTTCTTTTGGCATCTAATCTAATTTAAACGTAGGAAAAGGGAAAATGTGACAAGTGGCCAGGTATGGTTTCCTATACTAGGAATTTGTGCTCTGCATTTAACCCATCCAGGTGCACACACACACACACACCGTGAACACACACCCGGCAGCCATTACGCCACGACTGCCCCAAATACACCACTGCCTATAGATTGTAGAACAAAATTCATTGTCAAATACTGACTGTGACTTTGATCACCGCAGGGAACGTCGATATGAAGACAACCTGGCGTCCATGCTAGAGTGTGTGCACATGTCTCACAGCAAAGGCTGGAGTAAAAATCCCATGATGCAGCTGAAGATCACCGCTCTCGTCAGCCCTGAGCTGTGTGTGAGTGTGTCTCTATATAAAGTGCAGCTGACTCTAGCAGTATCAGTAAAGCTTTTAATGTCTGTCAGGTGAAGCTGACTTCTCTGCTGAAGACCGAGCAGTATGATCTGAACGTGTTTGTGAGAGCCATGGAGGGAGAGGTACAGATACGATCCTTTCTTCTCTGTAGAGCGCCGCACACGTAATCAGCTGCTGTTTAGCCTGTAATGCTTCAGACGTTGTTCTTTGTAACCGATAGGAAGTGGTGTTCGCTGGTCTGAGCGAGAGTGAAAACACACACTTACTGCTGGGCCTCCAGAGACTCCACAGAATAGGAGAGGTACTAAACCTTAACCCCGAGTGAAGTGAAGGAGCGTTAGCTCTGACGCTGTGTGTTCGCAGGCGAGCGTTGATAAAGTGCGAGTTCTGGTGGATGCGGAGTACACTTACATGAACCCTGCCCTGTCTCTCATCACCACGGCCATGATGAAGAAGTTCAACCATCACAGCGCCTGGATCTGGAACACATACCAGTGCTACCTGAAGGTCACTCACATCACACACATAAACCCTTCTACTGTGCGAAAAGCAGATTTTATATCCCTCATGTTTCTTCACTAGGAATCGAGGAATCTGTTGCTTGAAGCCGTTCAGACGTCCGTCGATCAGAGTTTCTGTCTCGGGGTTAAACTTGTCAGAGGAGCTTACATGGACAAAGAGAGAAAGCTAGCTGAAAAAGAAGGCCGAACAGATCCAGTCCATGAATCATGGGAGCGAACTAATGACAGGTGACGCTTGGAAACTGACTCTTTATACTTTCATCAAGTAAAAGAACTTTTAGTATAATTGTGCAAAGATCAACTCCAGCTTGTGGTCCACGTTACTTTATATTCTACAACCGTCGCTTGCTTTTCAATACTTTTTTAAAGGAAAATCACGTTAAAGTATGAGTATTTTTAAGCTCGTGTTTAGTCTGTTATAAAATTCTTAATAAATTTCATCTTTCATTTTGGCTATATAAATAACATTTGCACCAAATAGCTTTTTTTGTTTTTATAGTGTTGTAACTGACAGAGTTCCCGTGGGAATAAAATACAGGAAACGTCTATATTTAGGAAATATGCAGTGATTTCTGTAATTGTTTTATTTACTTCACTATTTTATTGGATATACTCTGCTCTTTGTGGTTGTGATATCTATTTTAATGTCTATAACTGCTGCTTTGTTTATGTATTTATTCAAATCTAATGCTTTATTTGTTTCCTTGAAGTTGAGCATTTTTAGTGCTGTTTTAAGTGTTTTTCAGCGCCGTGTCTTCTGTGCAGTTATAACGGATGTCTCGAGCTCATGCTGAAGCTCATTTCAGAGAAACCCGAGCGTTTCATGATGATCGTGGCCAGTCACAATGAAGAGTCGGTCCGGCGGGCCGTGACATGGTACTCCTGCGTTACTGACCAGTCCTCTCTGACCGCGTGGAGCTGGCTGATGTTCACTGCTGTGTGTGTGTGTGTGTTTCAGCATGCAGGAGCTGGGGCTTCACAGGGATGCTGGAGCTGTGTGTTTCGGTCAGCTGCTGGGCATGTGTGACCACGTCTCTCTCACTCTCGGTAAGAAGAGCTTGACTGATAATGTGATGGGATGTTCCTGGCCCTCTGGTTCTGACCCTCGGGTCCTCTTCTCCTCCAGCTCAGCAGGGTTTCTCTGTGTATAAGTCGGTGCCGTACGGCTCGGTGGAGGACACGCTGCCGTATCTGGTGCGCAGGGCTCAGGAGAACCGCACCGTACTCCAGGGAATACGCAAGGAGCGAGATCTGCTCCGCCTAGAGCTCCGCCGCAGGCTCCGAGAGAAGATCATGGGCCCCAGATAAAGAGAAATCACTGAGACATTAGCCTTTAGAAGATGTGAACAATAGCGCCTTCGAAAACTGAATACGTTCCTGGTGTTACCAGCGCAAATCATTCCAAAGAACAAGTCTGCCTTTCTAACACACTATTTAGAATAATTAACATAATTTACATTTATTTTATGGAGTCTCTTCTGCTCAGCAAGGCTGCATTTAATAGATCAAAAACCCAACAGTAAATCAGTATATTGTGAAACATTACCATCTAAGCAGCTGTTTTCTGTGTGATGTATTTCTGTGATGCTGTGAACTGTGAACATTGTCAGCCACAGACAGAGAACATACATTAAAATATTCCAAACGACCTCTCTAACATGTGTCTAGGTGTTTTGTCTCTCAGCACCTGTGCCTGAGCGCAGCGCTGTTTACCTGACCTCACTTTAAACCCTCTCTTTGTCCAACACCAAATGGAAGAGAAACGAGTGGAGGTGGCATAATGAGGGAGGGCTTCGAGGTCATTATCACCTGGACTTTAATGGCCTTCCTTCAGTTTCTAACACACACACACACATTAACACTCAACACCTGAGCAAATGCCATGCAGGGCTGGAATAGTTTTAGTGAGTATAGTGACACAGAGACGGTGCTGTGTGAAACAGACAGATGTCAGTTTTATTTCTTTTCGTGATATATTTAAAATGTTCACATAATCTGTCATACTCTGAATTCAGGTAAACTTTGGCACCGTTTGTCACCAGTAAAAGTGACCCAGTTATTCTAATAATAATAATAATAATAATGATTCATTGTGTTTATATGGCACTTTTATGTTTTTTCTAAGCCTTCGAAGCGCTCTTCATCGTGAGGGTATCTTCTCGTCCATCACCAGTGTGCTCCAGGATCAAATTTTTCTAATTTCATAATCTTTATAACCCAAGTCACTCATTTGTTATCATGACTATTAATGCGCATCAGCCATATTGTAATTTTTTGACAGGACTTTTAATTTCAGTGAGAATAGAGCGTCTAGAGAAAACTAAACGGTTAACTGTTGGCCTTACTAATTATTTGACCAAAAAATTAGATTTACTAATGTTTGACATTTCATGAATAAAAAGCACTAGCGTGTTGTAGGGTATTAAAGTTGAAGAATATGAAAAAACTTTTTTTTTAACTTTTTTTTTTTTTGCAGATAACACTTGGTTTTGACTTTTGTTTTTTAATGCAGTGACGTTTGAAGTATGGAAAAGTGTCCAGAAGTGTCCTGATGGTTCCACTGTAGAATGTGAATTTATTATGTATTCACACACACAATTATAAAGAATAATAATAACAGAAGTGCAATAAAACTCATTCAGACTTTATTTTGTCATTTAAGCATACAAATAGAAATAGGTCAAATATACATCATTATTCAGTTATTACATCAAGCATTAGTCAGGATAAGACATAACTTCTAAACATCTCATGAACAACAGAGATGTTCTTTTCCTACACTAAAGTTATTTTTAATTATAAACCACAGTATTTTGATTTGTCTCTCCAATGCAGTCATAAAATGTGCAGTGCTTTCAAGATCTTCAGTTTTCACTTTTGTCTTATGTGTTGCTATTCTCAGAACACCGCTCTTGCGCCAAGGTCAAAGTAAGACCCCTGAGCATGAGCATGCTGTGGCTGTCTGTATATATGTCTTAGGGGTAAATGTAGGGAGGACCGAGGGTCCTGGCAAAGACGCAGCGAGTAGGAAGGAAAAGGGTTATAAAGGGATGAAGGAGCAGAGGAGTCGAGGGAAGGAAGCAAAGAGGGGTGCAGGACCACATCTGGCAGATAGGGGGCAGAATTGAGCTGCGAGAAGCTGCCTATCTCTGAGGGAGCTACCGCAGGGTAAGCGTTTGAAGAGGAAGGGCACTGAGGATGAGTCGAGGCTGGGTTAAACTGAGACAGTAACTGAGAGCTCTGGATTGAGGGAAAGGGCTGGGAGGGAATTTGAGCAGGGTTTGCCACTTGGGCTGGGATGTGAGGGAAGGAGGGGTTAGGGAATGACTGGGGAAAGGCAGACTGAATCTGGGTTGTGTTTGGGATGGCAGGGACACCGTGGATGGAGCTTGATGAGGGCAGACCCAGGCTCTGGAGCGGATGTGGGTAAGAAGAGTGAGCAGGGTTTGAGAGTGGAGCTGGAGCGCTGTGTTTGGGAGCAGGGAATGAAGCGTATGCTGCGGTAGTGTGCAGGGCATTTGAAACTGATTGCATGGGGCCTTGATGGCTAACATTGGTGGAAGGGAAGGGAAAAGATCCGGCTGTTGGATAAACTGGGTTTGGTACTGTTGGGATGGATGAGATTTGGGAAACTGGAAAAGAACCGGTCGCTGCAGTTTGAGCAGGTCCAGCAGAGGTCAGGCTGAGGCTAGGGTTCTGCTGAACATGGGGCAAGGAGAAGAGCATCGGGTTTGGGTTCGAAGCTGTCATTATAGGGTTAGGAGTGGACTGTGCTGCCGGAGGGAAGGGAAATGCAGTCGGAGTCATGTTTGGGTCAGAAGGAGTGTGAATTGGGTTGCACTGCGGCACTGTGGGGAAGGATAGACTCTGACACGGAGGGGACGATGGATCAGGGTCATTTGAGGACTCCACTGGAGGAAAGGGAAAGGCTGTTTGTGCTGGGTTCTGGACTGCAGGAGTCGTTGCATTGGAGGAGCCTAATCCTCCATCGTCCACTTGATTTCTGCCAGGGTCAACCGTTAACCCAGAACCTGGACAAGAAGAGGGGGGGATGGATTGGAAAGGTGGATTTGTGGGTGTATGAGGGCTTAGGTTGTCCTGGGATTGGTCTGTCGGAAGAAGAGCGTGGTAGGATGAGATGGGAGGGTATGAAGAGCCTGGAGGAGAGGTTGTAGAGGAGGGCATGGTCGTGTTGGAGGTGTTCAGCCCGCGATAGTCCGATGGAGGCATAGAGGAGTACGTGGGCGAGGGAATGGTTGAGGACGGTGGGAGCTCCAGGTCAGAGCTCTGTGTGGAGGACACCATGGAATAGATGGAGGAAGACTGAGGCAAAGAGGAGCTGAGCTGAGGAGTAGGGAAAGCTGAGGAGTATCCGGAGAGTCCCATCATTTGTCCAGACCTGTAACAAAACATAAGGCTATCTTTAATATACACGCCCATTAACTGCTGTTAGTGTTGCTGTGAGGGGACAGCACTCACCCATCCATCAGTGTGTTGTTTACGATGTTTTCAGAGGCTGTCTGCTGTTGACGCTCCATCGAGGAGGGAATCTCAGAGCTCAAGAACGCCTGTCCAAGCACGAGGGTTTGCTCAGGGATGCTCTGATCTGAGAGAGATGGGACTTCTGTGTGGAAACCTGAGTCTGTCATTGGGAGGGTGGGGTTTATGATGGAGAGGGCGGAGCTTGGGATTTCCACCGACTGTGGGAGGAGCTCCGTGGAATCACATGGGTCACATGACTCTGAGAGAGGGGTACAGAGAGCTTTATAAGCAGAACAGCAAAATTTCGGAAACCAGTTTTTAATAAAGCATTTTTTGAGGAGGGAATAGAATCAGTGTAAAAAATCTTTCTGGACATTCAGATAGTAAATATTCTCACCAATATCCAAACATTCCTCCTGACTGGACGTAGTTTTCCTCTTTAGTCTGGCCTCTCTTTGTCTGAGGAAAAAAGAAAAATGATATTGTGCTCTTGATCCAGGTGTTTAAAAAATATATTTGGTTAATTAATAGATAATACTGGTGTTTAACTTACTTCTTGCAGTTCATGCCATTCTCACGAAAGCCCTTCGCAAAAGGATTTGAGTTTATCTTCAATTCAGTGATCTAGAATAAAGCAATAATAATAAATTAAAAACACTAAGCAAGCTTTTTCAGGAAAACATTCACTTTATTTGTACCAATTAAGAAAAATATGTATCTTTTTTTACTATGTCAAGTATTTTTTTTATTAATTTCACCTTGCTGTTCTGGTAGGCAGTGACGGTAATGAACTGTGTCTCAGGGAAGCTGAAGGAGTGCTGGGCTCTGCCCCACATCAGGACATCCCGGGCCTCGATCACATGAACCCGCGGCTGGTATCGATGCAGAGAGTGGAGAATGATCTTCAGGAGAAAGAGAGATGCTAATCATCCTTAGAGTTCCTGAGCAATCGTCTTACAAATCCTCAAGTAGTCATTATGACATAAACATTTCACAGTGCTTAACAGCTCATTGCTAAGAACTTAATTTGAACAACTTTAAAAAAGATTTTGTCAATATTTAGATTTTTTATATATTCAGCCAAATAGTAGACTTTTACAGCAAATGTCAAAAGCTGCACAGTTACTCACATATCCCTGTGCGTCCAGAGTGTTATTGGTGAGTTTGGCCCGGTGGAAGGATATGGTGCGGTTCTGCCAGTGTTCTCCGGTGGCGGGCGAGTCCGGGTGGATGAAGACACGGTCCGGCAAACGAGCCTCCGCTCCACCGACCACCTGCCAGCTGCTGTCCTGAAACCGGTAGCGAGAGGAATCCACAGGAACGATGTCTAAGAGAAGAATGTAGCGCAGAGATGGGTTGAGTCCTGACAGCTTGACTCGAAGCTGAGGAAACATTCTCCTGAGGAGAAGATAGAGAGAGATGAGTTAAAGCAATGACCCTGGACCACAAAAACAGACATAAGAGTGTATTTATATCTGAAAGCTGAATAAATAATCTCTCCAATGATGTATGGTTTGTTAGGGTTAGGGTAAAGACAATATTTGGCTGAGATACAACTATTAGAAAATCTGGAATCTGAGGGTGCAAACAAAATCTAAATATGGATAAAAACTTTGAAACTGTCTAAATGAAGTTCTTAGCAATGCATATTAATAATCAAATATAACGTTTTGATATATTTAGGGTAGGACATTTACAAAATATCTTCATGGATCTTTACTTAATATCCTAATGATTGTTGGCATCCAAACAATGTGTTGTTGTCTATTGCTACAAATATACACTATATTCTAATGAACAGGACTTATTAATTGAACTGATAATTTCCATGAGTACAATTCTTAATGTTTAAGCATATAATGATATTCTAGGGAATTGTGTGCTTTAATTTTATAGCAACAGTTTGGACAGGACCCTTTTATATACATGACAATGTGAATAAGGCCAGGTTCAAAAGGAAATGATTGATTGAGTCATTGTGGAAGAACTTGACTGATCTGCAGAAACATCTGCCGTGACTTAAAGAGCCAAAAACACCAATCACCTAAACATATGGGAACAGTTATTTTAGATGCTTTCAAAACTGTTGCAACAGAGATGCAAATACAGTTTTTCAAAACATGAATTATGTTTTCATCCACAGTTTTGGAAGTGCCTTTTTCTTGTCTACTTTCTTGTCAATACTTTTGTCCATATAGTATTTGTACAAGTCATGGGTGTTTTTGGCTCTTAAAGTCACAGCAGAGGTTTCTGAAGACCAGTCAAGTTCTTCCACTGACTCAGTCAATCATTTGTTTTTGAACCTGGCCTTAAACACAGAGGCATTGTCACGTTCGAATAGAAATATGCTATAAATTAGAAACACACAATTCCCTGGAATATCATTATATGCTCAAACACTAAGATTCACACTCATAGAGTGACTAAAGTAGTTAAACGTGTTGAATAGAAGGGGTGCCAATACTTTTGTCTGTGTAGTGTACCTGTGCTACGACTGGCCTGTCCTGATGCATACAGAAGTACTCACCTGCCCTTCTTAGTGACGATCATCTCAGTGCCCACTGTACTGAACTGTTTCCACAGGTCTGCGTTCTCCAGCTCCATTCTGACGTGGTTCTGAGGCGTTCCAGCTGTCTCTGGGGCCGGCGGCAGTCGAGGAGCGAGAACATGAGCTGGGCCTTCGTCTGCCAGAGATCAGACACATCTGTATGTTAGCACCACACTCTTGGAAATAACTCTTTGTTATTGGCATTGATGCAGTCTTTACTGTCCTATATAGCGTTTCTTTAGATTATTAAAATGTTTGTGGTTTGTTTAAGAACTGTTCACTGAAAGGTTGTTTGGGGAATTATATGGCATTGCTTTAAAAAAACCTCTTGAAAGCTTTATCAATGGCTTGATGAGCATATATCAAGTCTCTTCATTTCTATACAACACCAGATATTTGAGATATTCTTAGCACTCATTAAACTTATTTATTCATTATTTGCATTTTTGGTTCCATAAAGGTTTAACATCTGTGGAAACTTTCCTTTCCATAAAATGTTCTTCACAATAAGAAAAGGTTTCGTTCAAGGACTGTTCACTAAAACATTAATTAAACTAAAACCTTTATAAAATTTGATTGTATGGTAGTTGCTTACTAAAATAAGTAAACCTAAAACTGCAATAGAAACGAAGAAAAACTATATACATATTAGTAAGACTACAATTTGTGGGTACAGTACAAAGGCTGTACTAGTCTATAAATATACTGAAGTAACCTGAAAACATGTTTTTTTCTGGAACAGTTGAACCTTTTCCTTGAATCCTGTTTTTAAGAGTATCTAAGACAACTTCATGCTGATTTGTGCTGTGTTCTTACCTCTGTAGAAGCAGTCGCTCCGTCTCTGGGGGCCCAGGGCCAAACTAGGGTACATCTCCACACCCAGCATGTTTCTAGAAGATGTGCTTCTGTCCTCGCTTGGCTTTGACTTTATCAGTTTTAACTCAACAGCTCATAATGGAGAAATTCTGTCTTCTGTCTTCTTTGCTGCTGCTGATGACTGTTCTCTTCCGTATCTTCTTTTCTAATGCCTCTGCATCTGTCTCTTGAGCACTATATAGGTGAGCACACCTTCACACGTTCACCAAATGGTGAGGTCTTCACACGTCTTCTGCTGTTTCTTCAGCCTCCATCTTTAGGCCCAGCACTCTCTGTTAAATAAACAGATTGTTTCAGATTGTTTAGCACATCAAACCTAAAACATCAGCACATGCCTGCTTCAGCAGCAACTGTTTTCCTTTCCAAATTCTGAAATCAGTTTTCAGTTGTATTAGCTAGTGTCTTACTGATCCACATCACACCCACAGAAAGAGAAATTAAGATGATTTTATAAAGTTCATTTCTAGCATTTGGAGACTATCACTGAAGTTTTTCACTTCTCAGATGTTTCTCCAAGAAAAAGGCCTGAATAATCTCAGGATTTCATCCAAAACTACGACAAAAAAACATTTGTAAGGATATACATAAAAGACAGTACAGTACAGCTAGAAGAGAAAAAAGCACAATACAGTTAAAAATTAGAGTTTTTATTAGTTCACTGTATGTTTCATAATTTATAATTAAAAAAAGCTTAAATTAAGTTCATTATAATATACGCATTAGCAATAGCAATGTACACTTTCGTAGCATTTATTAATCTAGGTTAATGTTAATATTGTTAATTTATAAATACACTGGTTTATCATTTTAATTCATATTTGCCTAAGTATTAAACTATCCTTTAAATGTATTACATTATATTATATTATTACAGCATCTTCATACGCTTACATATGACAAGAGTTTTGAAAAACAAATGAATATATTACAGTAGATGTGACCTTGCACAGGTGTATCTCTAGAAACAAAAGATTGTATGGGTCAAAATTATACTTTTTTCTTTTACGCTAAAAATCATTAGGATATTAAGTAAAGATCATGTTTCATGAAGATATTTTGTAAATCTCTTACTGTAAATATATCAAATCTTTGCTAAGACACATTGCTAAGAACTTGCTAAGATTGAGATGTTTCTGCTCGCTCAGATTCAAATTGTCTAATAGTTGACAGATATAGCCCTCTCCTAACAGACCAGACCTCAGCGGACAGATGATTAT
Source organism: Enteromius trimaculatus (assembly GCA_032361065.1). NCBI lineage: Eukaryota > Metazoa > Chordata > Actinopteri > Cypriniformes > Cyprinidae > Enteromius > Enteromius trimaculatus. The sequence continues at coordinate 2,267,797 of JAUMHP010000062.1, read as the reverse complement.
TCAGTACTGTGGTGTATAAATCTCTCTAACGGCTGGTTCAGTGTGGTGTTGGTTGGTAGTGTTTCTCACGGGTCCTGTGCTGACTGAGCTCGTGTTTCTCCCGCAGTGAGAGGAAAGAGGAAGCTCAAACTGAAACAGAATGCATGTCAGCTGAGTCTCTGTCCTGCGCTCAGAGCTGGAGGGACGTGAGGTGTCCGAGCTCGGCCGGTGGTCAGAGAGGTGTTTAACACAGTTTGGTCACGGCTGCAGTTTGTTCGGAAAGATAAACACCAGCCTCAGACACCATCCAGATGTCTTCTGACAGATTCACAAATGCTTCTGAGAACGCTTTTATAAAGCACTGCTTACTTCTGGAGCTCAAGCTCCATCTCCTGGCTCTGTGTCCAGCAGAAGTGTATGTTATATCACGATCTTCACAAACGAGCACGACTTTAGACTCAATCACTAGAAATCTGCATCGCCAGCGTTAAGCTCCTGAAACTCTTCAGAACAAGGCAGTGAAAGATGAGCTTACTGAGCTGGTTAGTGTTGTTGTAGTTGTTGTTTGTGAAGGAAGTGGAGGTGTCGTCTCAGAAGGGGGTCCGGGTCATTACTGTGACTTTATTGAGTGTGTGATGAGCTAATGTGTTTATGAGAGCCCAGGTGTGTGTTTCTGAGCTACTGCAGATGAGCCTGAGGACTCCTGAACAAACTCAGTCATTAGTGGATTTTATGGAAAGTAATGTGTTACCGTACGTTTGAGTTACTTGTGTTTATTTATTTATTATTATTATAAAAAGTTTGTCCTTTACAAACGTTAAAGCCCGTTCACACCAAAAGTGAAATACACCTCAGGCTGAAGGAAACGATTCGGGTCAAATATTCTTCGTGGATTAATCAATAACTTTTCTTTTCAAGTGTCGCTCAGTCACTGATGAAGATATTGACATGCAAACATCGGTCCTCAGTCTCACAAACTCTGTATTAATGGAAATGTTCCAACTTTAAAAAAATATATAAAGGGTGAGACCGAGCTGTGATTCTCATCTGAAACAGAATACACGCTCTGCTCTTAAAGGACATTTACCCTGAAATTACAGCGATTATGCTATTTTTGGATTCTTTGACCAAACTATTATGGTTTTATTTATAATCAGTAACTTGTGGAAAATATGCTGAAAACAAACACACTGTATAAAATACAAAACCTGTACAAATTTTATTGGTACCGTTACAGTTAAACTGTATATTGTTTAACACTATGTGTAATTTTACTGTAAAATATAAGATATAAGAACTTATACTGAAAAAAAACATGGAAAGATTAGAAACAAACATTTAACACCATTAAGTGTGAAGTTCTTTAGACCTGGGTTCTTTACTGTTAACACGATGAAAGGGTTAAAAACGTTCCACGTAAAGCTTGAGTATTCAATCACCTTCTGATCATGATCGATCGATCACATGATACTGGACATTTGATAACTGGGCTAGTCACAGGACTTCGAGTCTCTGGGGTCATGATCAGGTCAGAGAGTGTTGTGCTGAATATTTGGTGAAGGTGTAGTCTTAACCTTATCTTTACCTCTGTTCACCGAGGACCAGTTCACATCACAGGCTGCTCTCAGATAGAATAAATGTAAATTCATTCAGTTCAGACCACGTCATATTGAACATGACATCATTACGACACGGGAAGTTTCCAGCCATCATGACATAAACCAGACGCATCACAAGAAAAGCTGGCGATGCTCAGTAAACAGAAGTGTGCTTTTGGTCGAGTCAGACGCTTTGGTTCTTGTGAAGAAATCTGAAGCTGACCACAGACCACAAGAGTTCAGATAAAGGATAAAACTCAGTTTAAAACTCAAAGACAGTTGTTTTTTAAGGTTTGCAGTATTGTATGAACGGAAGGGTGATAAGGTCTGATGCTGTAGTTCATGACTGTCGTGTGTGTAGTGTTCTGATATCAGTATTACAGCTGACCACACACCCAGCTCTCAGACGATCACATGTTCTTCACACAGAACCCTGCACAGATAAGACGTATATAAAGCAGGCTTGAGAACAGAGCGCTGATTTCTGATTCGGGTTCTGAGAGTCAAAGTGCAGCTGGTTAGAGATTAACAGGTTCTGAGATGGACGCGCTGACCGGGATTCTTCTCCTCAGCTCGGCTCTCGGGGTTTACGTGGTTTCTTCTCTTTATTTCCTTCGCAATCCATTGATTCTTCATAAGAAGAAACGGCTGGAGTTCTACTGCAGACACATCTCACACCGAGGAGGCAAGTCAACCCTTTCTTCTGCTAAAACCAGAGGTGTCCAGCAGCTACAGATACTTCCTCACCTTCCTAAACTACACATTTTCAGTATCTAGACTTTATTGAAACTATTCTAAATATTTCTTTTACTTGTGTGCATTCACAATAAAAACAGCTGCGTTTTGTAAATAAAGGAAACAAACTGGAGGCCGTTTTCTCGAGAGCTCATCACAGAAACCGAAGCTCTGCAGAGAAGCTGCTTCTTTCTTTCGTTTTGTTCATTTCTTATTTTGTTAGAAAAATATATTTGGTATCTGGGTCTATTTCTTTTATATATAGCTTTGTTTTTCTCTCAAGATGTGATGTGAATCTTCTGCTGCCTTTTGCTTAAATTAAATAAATAAATACCTGGAAACAAATGCAGGTGTTTTTAATGGGTCACAGCCACGTATCAACTCCAATGTAATTTAATTGTAATTTCACATTACCCTGTCGCTTAAAAAAAAAAAAATACAACTGCACCTGTTGATTAAGAGCCTGTTGATTGTACAAAAGTACAACAAAACGTAAATGTATTAAACTTCAAAAATAAGCTTTCGTGCTTATTGGCTTTGTTTCCCTTTCATTACTTTTATACTTCAAGTAGTTTAGAAATCAGTACTTTTACACTTGAGTAAAAAACTTCAGCTTCTACAGAAGTCCTTTTAAACTTCTACTTGAGTAATGAATGTGAATATTGTGACACCAGCGCCGTTTACATGTGTTTGAGTTAAATCATGTGTGTCTGACCACAGCACCAACAACAACAGTGTAGGGTAAAGATCCTGTTCCATGAACATATTTGGTGCATAATTATTATTTTTTTTTTGATTGTCAGAAGTGTTGATTTAGAGATGAACCGATGATTTGTGATGATTACAGGATCTGGAGAGAAGATAGAAAACACAATGGAAGCGTTCACACAGTGAGTTTCCTCTTCTGTCGTGGTCAGTGCTGCGTCTCTTCTTCTTTAACTCTGTGTTGTGTTGTGGTCAGTGCTGTGTCTGTGGGCACGGAGATGCTGGAGATGGACTGTCATCTCACATCGGACGGCTGTGTGGTGGTTTCACACGATAGCAACCTTCTGAGACAAACCGGATACGATAAAACGGTGTCATCTCTCAGATTCCAGGTAGTTATTATATCCTTCAGTCGTCTGTAATCTCTCTGTGACCGGTGTTGTGCCGAATTATGACTCCCCTCGTTGAAATCAATTGTAATCCTAACCCCGCCCCTAATCATAACCCCTCCCCCAAACCTAACACTAAACCTACCAAAACTAGGGGAGTCATAATCTGGCAGGGGGTCAAAATTCGGCACTACACCAGGACGGCTCTTGAGTTCTGTTTTGTGTGCTTCAGGATCTTCCTCTCTATGAAGAGCGCCTCGAGGTCACGTTTTATGTTGGTGAGTGCTGTCCTCGGCTTCTGGACTCTGTAGTGCAGTAACACCTTACTGTAATATCATCGCTTTTCCAGTAATCCTCTGATTATAACACACCAATTACAGACATTATGAAAGATTCATTGTTATAACAAATATTTATCAGGAGGGGGTATGCTGGATTTTTACTAGTCACTAATTACTAAGTAACTTGAATTAAAGTAATCAGAACAGTAACGTGATTTCTTTGAAAAGGAGCACTGCTGAAGCTCTAGTTATTATATCATGTTGTAATGAAGTATGTTGTTGTCATGTGAAGGACACTTCAGCACAGGGAAGGACAGAACCTTTGTCCTGCTGGAAGATCTCTTCAAGAAGTTTCCCAGCATGCCAATGCTGCTTGAGATCAAAGAAAACAACGACGTGCTCATCAGAAAGGTCTGATTCATGGGTTCAACTGTCTTTAATTCCGTTTCTAAGAGTTTGTGCTTTCAGTGCTTTTGAAACGCATCTCTGTAGAAATAATTCACTTTAAACGATATAAGCGTGAGCTCAGTGCAATATCACTGGACACTTCACTGTTATTTACAATTAAATGAAACCGTAATTTTACAGTAAATGCAATTAGGTGAGTGATTTTAACCCACTTAAGTAGAACAGAACATCTTTAAATGTCATTTTATAATGAAATGCATTGATATATGGTTAAAGACAAGCATTTATAGTAGAATAAAATGCATTTTTATTTCTACAGATTTTATTGACTATTAATGTTCTTATTAAAGATTAAGTATCAGAACCATGACTATCAGAAACGGTCAGGTATATGTTAACTTGCTCTACTAACTCTAAACCTACCCTAACAGTCTACTCTGAGAGAAATGAATGAGAATTAGTTGACATATAGTTACAAAGTAACGTCTAGTTAGCAGAATGTCTACAGTGGAAAAAATAAAGTGTAACTAATTACTACAAGGCATTTTATTTCATTAATATTACACCACCTACCAGTAGTTTATTAAATATGTCTAAATGTAGGGTACAGACCATCAAATAACTATTTATAACTAGCCTTCCTTATGATCGTAGTGGGAAGGTTTTCATACGATTCCCAGTCCAGCAGAGTTGTCAGGACTCTTCTCTGTCCTGATGAAGGGAACGAGTGTGTTTTGTTGCTGCAGGTGTCTGATCTCGTCAAGCAGTATCACAGACAGAGCATCACAGTATGGGCTTCTGAAGAGTCCGGGGTTATGAAGAAATGTAATAAGCAGGTACAGTATCCGTCCTAAAACACACGTCCAAGCCTTTAAAGCTGATATCTGTCTGATATATATCTGTGTGTGCGAGCAGAACCCGTCCATGCCCTATATGTTCACCACGAGTCGAGGAGTCCTGCTTCTATTGCTCTTCTACACCGGACTTCTTCCCTTTGTTCCTCTGAGAGAGAGTCTGCTGCTCTTCTACCTGCCCAGCATTATCAACAGGTCCCACAGTAACCTACCTCTGCTGTAGTGAGCCGTTAACCGTACTAGCTTCTCTAAACATACTAGCAGTCTAATCTTCAGAACTGCTTTACAGTGAGGGTTAACATGAGTTCACAACATCTACTACATTATTAAACTAATCTTCACACCTGGTTTTACATCTCACTAACTCGAATGTGATCTCTCAGGACTTATATTCCAGAGGAAGCCATCCTGAAGAACAGATTTGTGGTGTTTCTGCTCCAGAAGTAAGTCACGTTTATATTAAAGCTGTGAAGTCACTTCTCCACCCGATGTTTTATCGTGTTTATTGACACGTTTCAGGCTGACCATGAGGAAGATGTTGTTTGAACACTTGACCAAGAGAGGCTTGCAGGTGAATATGATGTTCTTCGGCGGTTTAAAACCAGGTCAGAAGCATTGGTTTGACCTCAGTTCTCCGTCTCAGGTGCAGCTGTTCGTGTGTAACGAGGAGAGGGATATGGAAGCAGCGTTCACGGTCGGAGCCACAGGCGTTATGACTGATTACCCCACCCTCCTCACTAACTACATCAGAAAACACCCTCCACCTCCTGCTGTCTATTAGCTCCTTCAGCTACCCACCCTAACTACCTGTTAACTAACTCTAGTACACTGTTAGGTTAGGATTAGAATAATCAGAATAAAGTGTTAGCTGACAGTCTACTAATACTCTAACGAATGCTAGTTAGCAGTGTTGGGGGTACGTGAGTTATGCAATCAGATAACTTCTTTAGTAACTGAAGTAATGCATTGCAGATATTTACAACAAAATATTTGAGGTACTTTTTCAGATAAAGTCAGGTTCCCACACACTCGCTCTTGGGTTGCCATGTTGAGAGAAATCAGTGCAGAGACAGAGACGTTATTACCAAGAGTAAACCCAAGTTACTTCTTTCTGAAGTAACACAATATTGTAATGCATTATTTTTCCCCAACTGTGGTAGTTAGTTCTAGTTAACAGAATGTGTGAAGTGGGCTATTGTAATACGTTACAGAATTATAATAACACAGATTAATAATTTGATTCAAAGCACTTATTGTTTACATACATCTTTACATTGTATTATATATTGCTAATAAAAAAACACCTGCATGTAATTATATCTGTAGTTATTTCTATTTTTACACGGTTGACACTACATATACCCTTTGACTGCTTAACCCTACCAAAACTAATCCCTAACTTTACCCATGTACTACATGAATGCTTCATCACTCATTATTCGGACATAACATAGTAGTTAAAGACACCTAGCCAGAGAAGTACACCTCAAAACAACCAATGTGAACAGAACCTTGTTTCTGATAATGAGGTTTATTGTTTATATAAGATTTGCAGCAGGGACAGATCACATTCTGTCATCATTTAATCCTCCTGGAGTCCTTCTAAACCTGTACGAGCTGTTCTGCTGAACACAGAAGAAGAGATTCTGAAGACAGCGGTTCATCCATCACTTCCCCTCCGCAGTGAAGAACACAAGTGTAAGAAGAGCGTAGGGACCAGAAACTGTTTGCTTGATGTCTTTTGTGTTCAGCAGAGGAAAGTTAGGACTGGAGGGTGAGTAATGACTCAGATCACCTGCAGCGGGTCTCGGTCTCGTTCAGAGATCACCACGCTGACCGTCTCGTCCAGTTCTGCGGTCAGTCTCTGTCTGAAGACACTCAGGAAGCCTCTCTCACTGTTGCTGTGATCGCTGAGAATCACACTGGACCCGGAAGAGACCGCATCCAGAACCTCGTGATGAGACATCTCCCCTGACACCAGAGAACAAGATCATCACACACACTCCTACAGCTCTCGGTTAGGTGTGTGTGTGTGTGTGTGCACCTGGTGTTTATCACCTTATGGGGACCAATTATCTCCCCAAAGATAGGAAGAGCAGTAAATGTTGATCTTGTGGGACATTAGTTAGGTCTCCATGAGGAAACAAGCTTATAAATCACACAGAATGAAG
>JAUMHP010000062.1:2243782-2257429 GCA_032361065.1 Enteromius trimaculatus | reverse complement strand
TTATACTGTATTTTATGATTTCCTCCCAGTTGGTGTTTTTATGGAACATATGCAGTATTTAATATGATCACTATAATGTAATGACTGTAAAAATGCATTTTTTTAAGACAGTGATAACAATAGCTTTTTTTTTCTCTCTTGTTTTATTTGCATTAGCATCACAAACCTACTCATAATATCTGGTTTCCTGTGAACAGCCTGCTCTGGACGAACCCTAAATCCTTCCATGAACTGTTTGCAGACATTTCTCAGAACAACAAACTCTTCTGAAGAAGTGTGACAGAGCTTTATGATCTTCATCCTCACGACTTCACACAGAATAAGATGCTAATATAAATCTAAAGATCATAAGGAGTGCACTTCAGACCTGGATTCATCTCCTTCATTGTTTCTGGACAGACTCGTGACCTCTGACCGTTTACCTCGCTGCTGCTGTTACATAAACGTATGGCTTCATTCGACAAACCCTAGCCAAATTTCACAAATCTGTTTGCATAAGGGATTAGGCCTTGGGCAATTTAATACAGATTTGATTATTATTTATTTATTTAGCTGGGTATGTTTTTGTGTGGGTTATGTAAGGCCGGCGAGGAGACGCTCAGAGAAGGTGAGGAGGGGAGATGTTAAAACAGACGAGGATAAGACGGATGAAGGGCATCACATTTCATAAACGGATGAACAGATCAGAGACAGATGGACTGATTCATGAGAACGTCCTGCTTCCTTTAATGCCGTCCAATGGCACTTTTTTTTAGAGTGTTGTTTTTTAAATATGGGCAGAGCTCGAGTGCTTGTTTTTAATATAAGAAGTTCTATTTACAGCAAATCATGAGTAAACCTCAGGCTGAAGAAAAAGTAAATTCACATCCGTAAAGCAGAATACAGGAGAAAGCTCAATAAACAAAACACTGAAGCACAATAGTTAGTTTCTGAAGTCATTGCTTGTAAGTTTGGATGAACTGGATCATCAGAGTTCAGCAGCAAAGACAGATTAGATACATTCATCATATTCTGAGTTTATTTTAATTGATTTTGATGAATAATAAATGTGTTTTTTGAAAGTGAGATGAAGTAATGCACGTTCACATTCACACAGCGCACACAGAGCCTCTGTGTTTCTGATCAGCAGCTAGTAGTTAAGTACACTTTGTACTCCGTTTTTATCCTTTAAATAGAGATGCAGGTTATTGCCCTACACCAACTCTACACCTAAACCCATCCCTTACAGGACTTCTGCATTTTTACATTAAAAAATATGTTTAATATGTAAAAATGTTTACATAGACACAAAGCTTTTATACAAGCTTATGGGACCAAAAATGTCCCAACAAGGTCAAAATTTACTAATATCACTATACTTGTGGGGACATACTGTACCGTAATGCTGGGGTAAATACCGAGACCACACACACACACACACACATTTCAAAACTTTTTTTCTCAGGAAAATGCAGTAGATGCCACCCGCAGTAAATACTTTTTGTCTTTTGTCTGCTTTTACATTTTTAATAAATAAATAATTTGTGAAAAAACATTGTTTGCTTGTGAAGTTATGTTTCCTGCGTGTGTCTTGCAGAAGACAATCTGCCACTCCTGCATAACTTCATATCTCTCCTGCACAATAATCCTGGAGCTGTTTATTTTAAATAAACCTGTAGGATTGTGATTCCTGGAGGACATTATTCCTGCATACATTTTGTTTCCTTCAAAAAATCCCTGCAGGTGAAATTCCACAGGAAAACGAGCTGAGAATCCTGTAGAGAATCTGCTTAATAATCCTGCAGGATTCCTACGTTTTTTTTTAGAAGATTAGAAACCCTTAATTTGCGCTTCACCCGCACTTCCGGTTTCCGGTCGGCTCCCGCCCCGCTCCGCCATCATGAAGTCTTGAACAAAAAGCGAATGAGAGAGGAAAAGAAAAACAGGGATGGAGCTGTCGACGACAGAAAGAGCCGAACCTCGCGCCTGACACCGACGGCATGAGCAGGAATGAAGCGCACACTCGCGGCGGAAGTGGAAAACCGGACTGTGGTTTAAAGAGCTCGCTGACAGTCAGCTGATCGAGTCCGTGAACGGATCGCGGCGGTATTACTCATTCACACACACAGACACATGAACGGACAGCGATCGTGGCGTTAGAAGTCTATGGCTCGCGGTTTGAGTCGGTCGCGTTTGTGAAGCGAGGCGGGAAGGATTGGCGGGATTTTCCTCAGCAGGCCGGTGCTAGCCGTCTCGAGCTAGCTGCACTGGATCCCGCACACCACGGTAAGACCTCTGCCGTTACCGACACACCGAGCTCGGGCTGTTTATCCCTGATATCACGGGCCGTGTCACGGTTATTCCTCGTGATTGTGTAACGCCGTGTCTTATTTAACCCCGTCGAGCCTGACAGGAACCGCTGTTCTCTTCAAACGCGACCGTTTATTGAACCTTTACAGGAAATATAACGGAAAGCCTTGAAGTGTGAACGTGTTTGGTTTTCTATCATATTTGATCCCTCAGGATTATACAGTAGAATATGGAGCATTCTGCTGCAGATGCTGATATCTGTATAGCGAAATTCTGAAAGCTTATAATGCAGATGTATTGAAATGTCTTAACAGGTTACTAGCTTAAGATACATATAATATATTTCCACGATAATATGTCCTAGTAAGCAGAAATGTGTCTCTGGAGCCCAGCAACAGGCATCAGAGCACCGTGTGTTTGTAGAAATACACAACAATGGGTCAGAATTATACAATCTTCTTTATGCCCAAAACCATTAACGTTAGCATAGATCATGTTCCATATGGATGTGTTGTACATTTTGTACCATAAATATATCAACACCTTATTTAACTAACAAATTAATTTTAAAGTGGATTTTTCCTCAATATTTTAGATTTCATATATACTGTATGAAATATTTCATACAATTGCCCCTTAAAATGGTCTATGATTACACATTTAATGATCAAACACGCTGCAGTGATGTACAGTTATGACTGAATTTGAATAATTCAGATATCAGGTCTGACGGCAGGCTGCAGAGGGTTAACACTCAGGACTGTTATGCGTGTGAAAGTCCTGGTTCCGTTTACTCCGACACGCACTGTCTGTTCTTAGACTTCATCTGCGCTGGCTCTTCAGGTGAGTCGTTTAGCGTGTGTTCACAGTATGGTCTTCACAGGAATGTGACTCAGAGCACCATGGGAAGGTGTGAATCTGAATTGTGAGTCAGGTGTCTGCTTTTGAACGCTTGAGCACAGTTATTCTCACACAATCATTTCAGTTGTGTCTGCTTCAGACCGGCGCTCTATTTCAGTTGTTCTTATGTAATGCACTCAGTTGCTTGTGCGTTATACAGCGGTGCTTGACTGTTCGCGAACCCTTCAGAGTTATCTGCATAAATCAGACCTTCGCTGAGACCAGACCTTCTACTGAGCTGGTATAATAGATGCTTAAAAATGTTGTATGTTTTAACTTGAACTGTGTCTTTGGCCTGAACCCGGCCCTGCACACCAGCGTGACTTTGATTTAGCCTTTCAAAACACAATCTATTTCTTCTGGTTCGACATGTGGTCAATGTCCTGCACTTCTCTTCTTCAGTGTAGAGATCGATGAGGTTCCCTTTACTGAAGACCAATTATAACACTTCTCATTTAAAACTAGTCTGTCCACAAACCAGTAGACTTCTGACTCATCTACATAGTTATCAGTTGGAGATGATGGTGTGTTTTTGGCCAAACCGGAAGCTTGCATCACACGTTCCATCGAAATCAGGCAAAAAAACCCCAAAGCAATACAGTTTGCATTGACATTTGAACAAGAAATAAACTCTGACCAACAGAAGTTAGTATTTCTCATGTTTTATTCATTATGATAATCCTCACAAACATAGTCCGCTGAAGTGGTAAGATAAACATAGGTTGTTAAAGAATTACGGTCACGTGATTTCAACATCGCCACTGCTAAAGGTTTTGTGGAGAGGCTAGCAAGGCTAGCTTTGAAAGCGTAAGATCCCACCCTCACTGCGAATCACTCTCCAAAGCCACGCCTCCTTCTGAACATATGACCACTCACAGCAGGAATCTGATTGGACGAGCAGTCTTCCACATCACTTAGTGATTGCTATAGAGATATGAAGAGACTCTCAACAAACAAACATCAAACGTTCTGAACCTAATCACCTGCCCTGCCTTAGCTTTTTGATCTGAGCATGTCAGAATAGTTTACGAACACACTTCTATACACACTGAGGCTGTGGGAGCGACGAGCGAGTGATGTTCGTCTGAAGATGATGTTCTGATTAACCCCTGCAGTGCCGTTTAGACGCATGGCTGTCAGAAAAACAATGCATTTGTGCTTTATGCGTGGTGCACGAGACGTGACGATGTGGGTTTATTTATGCTGCTTTTTTTTTTTCTTAGGCTACTCAGCTGACGCCACTGGATGCAGCGCTGCTACGTCATTTATTCAAAATATTACAGAAAAACATTTAATGTAGAGTTGTTGTTTGATGGATTTTCTATAGAGACAAATATCACCATTGTTCAACTTTTTTTTTTTAAATCACCATGAAAACAGCCATGAGTGAGTAAATAAGGATCTTCAAGGTTCTGGATCGTTCATTTAGACAGGACTGCTGAACTTTGTTGTTAATTGATCTCATTCGTTTAAAAACTTGACCTCAAATACATTTTCAGTGAAAATCGTAGCTTTTTCTGCGCTTTTCACAGGAAATTTAATCAATAAATGCAAAGTAGTGAAAAAACTGGTACATTAAAGGTTAAATTAACACACACCTCAAACTATTCTATTCAACTGCAGTTTACTTTTAGGGTTAGTAATCAACACCGTTTACATACGTTTATCTTTTGAGTTTGTGTGTTTAATGGCTTTTCTATGATAAATGCGTCATTATTTGAATACTGTTTATTGTGTTTCATACATCAACAGAAAACACAATAGACTGAAAGAATTTAAGAACTGATCAATCTCTACAATATCCTTTAACAATATGAAGATTTAGGATAATTGATGGTCAGCCCAGCCCTGCTAGTTACAGGAACTAGATAAAGCCTCAGATTCAGAGCCTTCTTACTGGTTTCTAGATGTGCTTGTTTTCCATCAGATGCCTGTTCTGCTCCAGATTTGCTCACTCTGGATGTGGATGAATGTCAGGTCACCATTATTTAATAGAAGATTGCTGGAATCAATTGTTCAATTGGACTGGCCTTATATTTTTTAATCAGCTCACAGGAAGTTGGCTGTTTCCTGAATTTGTGGGTTCATGCTGTATGTGAATGTGTTCCTGGAGCACGGAAGCAGTCATAAGCAGCACAGGCATATTTAGATGTACAACAATACATCCATTTATTTAGTTTTGCACTCTCAGATTCCAGATTTTCAAATTGTTTCTCAGCCAAATATTGTCATATCTTAACAAAACCAGACATCAATGGAAAGATGATTTATTCAGCTGTATAAATTCAGATTTAAAAAAATGACCCTTATGACTGGTTTTGTGGTCACACATTTATAGCCATGTTCACTAAATGTCTGTTTTAGATGTTCATGTGTAAACTCCCTGTCGTGTGTGTGTGTGTGTGTGAAGGCCCTGGCCATGCCGTCGAGTGCGCGGGCTGGGAGCCTCAAGGACCCAGAGGTGGCGGAGCTCTTCTACAAGGAGGATCCTGAGAAGCTCTTCACAGACCTGCGGGAGATCGGCCATGGCAGCTTCGGAGCCGTCTACTTCGTGAGTGTCCACTAGCCGCTCAGAGCGTCAGCACTGCTCAGTGAGCGTAGATGAAGCGACTCACGTGTGTTTGCATGCTTCTTACAGGCCCATGACATCCGCACCAATGAGGTGGTGGCCATCAAGAAGATGTCCTACAGTGGCAAGCAGTCTAACGAGGTGACCACACACACTAACACGGTGTTCCTACAGCTGTAGTTAAACAGAGCAGTGTGACTCTGCTAGAACATCTTGGAACATCTTGCAGGTGGCTTTATGTAAGAGCAAGATGATGGCTCCGTTCCAAAACCTATTGAGCTGCCTACCTTTTTTTTATAGGTATCATAGGCAGACCTCTGACACCAAGGACATTTGAAAATGTTGGCAGAATATTATACTGCTTTTGGTTTGGATGCAAACACATTTCAAAGTAAACCCTGTTTGAGTGAGCACAAACCATTGCAATTTTTCTAGTTAGGTTTTAAAATGCTATTAAAGAGTGATTAAGTCCTTGTTGTGCTTGTTTAGAGGGCTACATAATTTAGCCCAAAATCAACAAAATAGATCAGTCTGGTAATGCATTTAGTAAATGTTTTTAAAATATTTATGTTGCGTTGTAAACTTGGCTACATGTTAACACAGAGCTCTGTTGAGTTCTGGAAGTAAAAGTCTCTATACAGGACTAGACACGTGCTCATATTATGCCAGTTTAAGCCTCCTAATGTAGTTTTGAGAGACAATACTGGAAAAGGCATAACAGGGGCACTTTAATCATTGTTAACAATGGAATTCCTGGTGAAAAACTGTTACCCATAATTCTGCAGAAAATTCTCTACCAATCAGTGAATCCAAACAAGCAGATCACACCAGAAGAGCTCTGTAGCTCCGCCAGCTCACACAGATCACTGCCAATGACTCAGTCTTCCTACACACCACTGTATATATATATATATATATGAGTTAATTTGCAAAAACAGATAACTTTTATTGTTAGTTAGCTGCACTTTTTAGCTCTGTTTTAACCTGATTGCAGTTTGAGATTAACTGAAGTGCACAAAAAAAAAAAAAACATTATTTTTGCAAAACACACACACATATTATATGTATTATAATTCTGTGCAAAGTTTCTCTAAATTATACAACTTGTTCAGATTTCAACAAGTATGTAGTTGGATTATAATAACTTGTCATAACTTGTTTCTAAACATTTATCTATTTTAATGTTTGTTAAATATTTAAGAAACCAATAAAATATAGTAAAATGTAAATATATAGTCTAATATTTTTGCAAAACGCTCTTCTCAAGTCTGAATTTGTCCAGTAAATAATGAGCTGATGGCTTGGCTGTGGTAAATGAGATGTGACGTTTTATTAACAAGCGTTTTTATTGACGCGTCGTTCTGCAAATAAAGCACTTAATGCAGTGATTACAGCGATGTATTAAAGTTAGTAATAAAGATGAAGGGAGGATCATAGGGTTTATACAGCAGTCTGTCTCGCCACATCAAACACCAAAGTGGCATTTATTGAAATGGTGTGATTTGTTCTTCACATGTGTTCGGTCTGAATTTGTGTGCTGCCCCTAATAAATACACAGCCAACATAACATTAATAGTTTTATATTTCTGTTTCATGTTAAATGGGGTTGTAGTGTTCCCTCTGTAATTCTGGGTGAAGTGCGTAGTCTCGTACTTGTTTTGTGATGTTGTCACTCTCCTGTGTTTCGGTTCACGTCCTATCAACTCTTAAACCAAGACTTTTACAGAAAAGACTTCCAGAAACGATGAGAAAGAGCCCTCTGTTCTGAGCGGAGTCATTGCTGAGATAGAGGAAGCTCTCTGTGTAGGCATATGTGAGTTCATAGAGAAGTGTTTCTTGTGTTTACCAGCATGTTTTAAGTTCTGTTGTTCACGAGCCCCAGCATTGTGTTCAAATTATGCAAATCATGCAGCGTCTCTCTGGCTGAAATAGACGGTGGTGCCATTTAAACGCTGGAAACGACTCCCTTCGCTGTGGAGCAGCTCACGCCTCATTTACAATCTCTCCTCAACACATCTGATAGGAACACACTTCAGCTTGTGTTTCCCACACTCACATAGACCAGAAACGAAGGGGCGACGCTCAATACAGCCTTGATTGTTCCATTGTTCTGCAGAAATGGCAGGATATCATCAAAGAGGTGAAGTTCCTGCAGAAGCTGCGTCACCCGAACACGGTGGAGTACAGAGGCTGTTACCTGCGAGAACACACAGCATGGGTGAGTGCTTCAGTGTGTGGGAGGCACTGCTTACATTTACTACAATAGCCCAAACGCAGCACTTGTCACTCGCTAACAGCATTATACCTTCTCTCTCTGTCTCTCTCTCTGTCTCTCTCTGTCTCGCTCTCTCTCTCTCGCTCTCTCTGTCTCTCTCTCTCTCTCGCTCTCTCTGTCTCTGTGCGCCGCTCCTGCAGCTGGTGATGGAGTACTGTTTGGGCTCGGCCTCGGATCTGCTGGAAGGTGAGTGAGCGGTTTTTTTGGATGCTCGTGGATGTCCAGAGCTGCTCGGTACATGCAGAAGTGTAAAACGATGCAGATGTTTACAGAAACAGAAAACAGGATCCCGTTGTTCTCTTCCTCTTTCCCTCAGTGCACAAGAAACCATTACAGGAAGTGGAGATTGCAGCAATTACCCACGGTGCATTGCAGGGCTTGGTGTACCTCCACTCGCACAACATGATTCACAGGTACAGAGACGCTCAGAGAAAGCACGGTGTGAGATGCGTATAGTGTTCAGTTTAATAGTGGCTTCAGCAGTGTGGAGGCTGGGAGTGTCGTACAAGTGTGCTTTTTCCTGAATATCAGCACAATTTTGAATGTGTTACTGACTTTATACACCTTAGTTAACAGTGCGGTTCTAGTGCTGTCACGTCGTCGCGATTAATCTCATCCAGAAGAAAAGTTTTGGTTTGCATGTTTTTTGTGTTTATCTATTATGTATATATAAATACACACACACACACACATGAATGCACATATTTTAAAAATATTTATATATATTCAGAAAAACTATATAAGTAAATATTTACTATATAAACACAACATATATTAATTAAATCTAAACATGCGTGCATGCGTTTATATATAGATAAATACTGCACACATTCATTCATTGTCAATTTTTACCATTTTAATTTTAGATGCTATTAATTGTTTGACAGCACTATGCAGTTCACATTTTAGACAAACTATTGTTGTTTTTACTCTTTGGCAAACTAAACAGTTCCAGACAACAGAGATGACAAAAACACAGATGTTTTGTTATGAATGAATCTGTTATTATGAATAAATCAGTGATTCAGTTAGTTGTTAATGCACTTTGAGTTGCAGTAAATGCTTCTTTAAATGCAGCTTCTGTGCCACTTCAGTGTAAAAATGAATTTTATTATTTCATATTACTGTTAACAGCTTATGTCTTATGATTGTAATTATTCATTGTTAATTTATTCATTTGAAATAAAAGATGATTCATAAATCTAATAAGGTTATAAAGCATTGCTCATATAATGGCACAGATGCCCCTGGAAGTCAGTTTGTGTGGCAGGTGTTGTCCATTAACGAAAAAGTTTTGGTGAAATAACCAGTGCCATATAACCAGTAATATTAATATGAATATATTGTGGAGTCAGCGGTCAATAACAATCAGATACCAGCTCATGTCACCTCCGCTGATAAACGAGGTGTGTTTCTTCCTCTGTAGGGATGTGAAAGCAGGGAACATCTTACTGACGGAGCCTGGCCAGGTCAAGCTGGGAGACTTCGGCTCTGCCTCCATCGTGGCTCCTGCCAACTCTTTTGTGGGCACACCTTACTGGTACAAGACACTTCCCAGTCCTTACTACAACAGAAATCTCCTCCGAGCGGTTTACTCAGACGTTAGGTGATGTGATGAGGGCAGGTGTGAGTGAGCTGTGCTGTGTTTCAGGATGGCTCCAGAGGTCATCCTCGCCATGGATGAAGGCCAGTATGACGGGAAGGTAGACGTGTGGTCACTCGGCATCACCTGCATAGAGCTTGGTGAGTAAGAAAAATATTGTATACTGTATTGTAAAATCTTATATGTATATAAAAAAAGTTGTCAAACATTTATTCTGTCATTTGACAAAGCATTCTGAGTAACACAAGAATCATCAGCCTACAGTAGAGGAACTGCTAGCTATGCTTTTAACAGAAATACCCCAACAAACAACCAGACTAATATAACTTCAAATACTGACGTGTTAAAGACCGGTAAACAGTGATGGCTGTGTATTGTTAGTAAGAGCATAAACACAACTCAACCTAATTTTAGGTACAGGAACTGTAATTGAAAGAACTGCATGGTTAAAATAAATGATTTTCATTTGTGCTTTGATTGACATCTGTTGGTGTGAAGTGAAGAGAACTCGGAGTGAAGTGTTTCAGAGTCTGAAGGCTTGCTGTTGATCACCACAGATAATAATGTTAAGTTATTGTGAACAGTCTTGTGTTTACGGTGGAAGCCTTGCAGCTAACGCTTTCTTTTCCTCTGTTATAGCGGAGAGAAAGCCTCCCTTGTTTAACATGAATGCTATGAGTGCCTTATACCACATCGCCCAGAACGAGAGCCCGGTCCTGCAGTCCAATCACTGGTACTGAACCATGTGTAACACTAGATTAGAGACGGCAGAACATTCACTTCAAAGCCTCAA
This sequence comes from Enteromius trimaculatus, assembly GCA_032361065.1. Lineage (NCBI taxonomy): Eukaryota > Metazoa > Chordata > Actinopteri > Cypriniformes > Cyprinidae > Enteromius > Enteromius trimaculatus. Next base: position 2,247,000 of record JAUMHP010000062.1, on the reverse strand, counting down.
ACCGTTTTCTGTGTGCTGTTGAGAAGCATGTCTGTATAGTGTTGTGTGTGCGTGTAGCCTTCAGATTCATCTCCATTTAGTAAAGAAGTAATTAAGTAACATTTATGTTTATTACTATAAATTATGGGTGGTGATGTAACAAAGATATTATAAGTGATCGTGTTTCGTAATAACAATATGTGTAGTAATTTTATAGAATTGTTTATGAATCCTCATTTCCTGTCTTCTCAGGTCGGATTATTTCCGTAACTTCGTAGACTCTTGTCTGCAGAAGATCGCCCAGGACAGACCTACCTCTGATGTGCTTCTTAAAGTAAGTGTGTTTTTAAGACTGTTTTGTAAGATGTGATGCGTTCCAGACACTGAGATGCACTTCTGTGTTCCTCCAGCATCACTTCCTGTGCCGCGAGCGTCCGGTGACTGTGGTGATGGATCTGATTGCTCGCACTAAAGATGCTGTGAGGGAGCTGGATAACCTACAGTACCGGAAGATGAAGAAGATCCTCTTCCAGGAAACGCACAATGGCCCGGCCACCGAGGGCACCGAGGAGGAAGAGGTGACCTTTCAACTTGTCTTGCTGTCAAATCAAGAAGGGAAGCTGATTCTCAGGGTCAGTTTGTTCAGAACGGTTATGTTTGTGAGTATCAGATGTGCTGGTCAGGACAGTACGTGATAGTCTCATGGATCCAGAGAAGAATATGGTCTTAACAAAACACACAACATGATTTAGGGTTAGGTTTCTTTTCAGACATCCATCAGCTCGTGTTTCAGATGTTTGGAGTCTTTGTTCTTTTGCACAGTTTTGACCTCGAGTGATTTGTTTGTGACATCATGGCAGATTGACGCATTGATTTACAGTAGCTCATCTGGAAGTCAATATTAACTCAAGAAGGACCTTATTTGCTTTCAGGGCCTGCTATTGTGAAGAGCGTTGTGTTTGTAGTGGCTGGAGCTAGCAGGGATTCAGCTAACAGTGCTGGACATGTCATTTTTGTCTCGCTGTATGGGATCCCGTATTTAATAACAAGTTCTCTAAAATTATTTTTTTCTTTTTCCTGCATATTTTTCAGTCTTTACCCATGAACCTTTACAAGACCACAATTCTGGCAGTCGATGGATTAAACTGTTCTGGTTATACACTATCTGTGTCTTACAGTTCAGTGTGTTATGAACACGCTAGCGTTAAGAATCCTGATTATTTCATTACACTTTGACGCACCGGTGCATCTAATTCTTTAATAATGTGCACGATTAATTTCTTTCAGCTTCTAATTTTTCTAGCGGTGACAACCATAGCCTTATTATTGTTTATTTGTCATTAAAAGTGAGACTAAAGACACAAACAACAGAACAAATATGATATATCAATGAAATAAACAGTGCTGTACTTTTTTCTGGTAAAGTTTAATCATTACAGATCCAGTGTAATGATGGACATGCTGTTTTTTCCCCACCTGTTTATGATGCAGATTTTTATTACCATGATGTCAGATAAGACCAGAGCAGCAGTGTTTGTGTTTTACACGTTCTGGTGTGTGTAGGATGTGGAGCAGTACATGCTGAGGACGGGCACGGTAAACAGCATGGAGAGCTCCCACTCGCTGCCGTCCATGTCCATCAGCGCCAGCTCCCAGAGCTCCTCGGTCAACAGCCTGGCGGACGGCTCGGACGACAGCGGAGAGATGGCCATGATGCAGGAGGGCGAGCACACGGTGACCTCCAACAGCTCAGTGCTGCACAAACCTCTGGTACGGCTCAAACACTGGCGTTTAGTTTACTCAAATACTCTATGCTCACCAAGACTCAAAAATACAACACGTTTTCAGCATCATTAGTCCAGGCTCCAGTGTCACCTGATCCTTCAGGAAGCTTTCCGATACGCTCAGTTATTAACCAGTGTTTTTTGAAAAAGTTATCAGCCACTGCAAGCACTTTTGGTCACATAATGGCACTGAGAATGTTTTTTTTATTATTATTTTAACTTCAAATAAACCAAAACAAGAGCCATGACCAGCAAAAGAAAAGTGTCAGCACTTTGAATGTGTGTAAAGCTGAGAGAACCTAGGTTAATTTAGAGACCCCGAGCAATGATCAAAGCACAGATGGCTTCCATCGACACTCCTACACCTCTTCCTCCATCAGCATTTCATTCAGTAACAGTGTTGATTTGTATAACGATTGAGGTTCATATAAATGAGTCTGTCACTTCATGCTGCTTTTTTGCCGTCTTTTGATCCCGTTGTTCAGTGCTCCTTCAGAAGATGTGCTCCTACTGTTTAACAGAAAATCTGGAAAGTGGGAAATTCTGTCAGTGGCAGAAGAGTTAATATATATGATTAATATAATATATGATATTATGATCACTTTCCCCAGATTTCTCAAGTTCAAAGGATCAGCATTTAATTGAAATAGTTTATTTTTTTGCCTGTTTTCAGCATTGATGATAATCCGAACTGTGCAGTAAATCAGTAGATTAGAATGATGTGACACTGAAGACTGGAGTAATGATTGAGCTGCACATCACAGATATAAATGACACTTTAACACATGCTATAATAATATTTCACATTTGTGCTATTTTTGTGTTTTTGGTCGAATCTAAAGTCAATTATAAATGCTCATATGTTCCTCACAGAACCATGATAACATCTACGACGACCCGTACCAGCCAGAGGTGGACGCCCAGCAGCAGGGGCCCTCCGGGGGCCGCAGGCGCAGGGGACGGGACCACTTCGCCACCATCCGCACGGCCTCGCTGGTGACCCGACAGATCCAGGAGCACGAGCAGGGCTCAGCGCTCAGAGAGCAGATGTCCAGGTACAAGCGCATGAGGAGACAGCACCAGAAGCAGCTGATGGCTCTGGAGAACAAGCTGAAGGCAGAGATGGATGAGCACCAGCTGAGACTGGACAAGGAGCTCGAGACACAGAGGAACAACTTCAGCAGTGAAGCTGACAAACTCAGCAAGAAGCACCAGGCCATCCTGGAGAAGGAGGTGAGGGAGGAGACCACGCCCAGAGAGATGGGTGGAGGGATGGGTGGGTGGAGTCAGACTGTAGATGGATAGGTGGGTGGGTGATTGTAGTCAGATTATAGATGAATGGAGTCAGATTTCTCTCCTCCTTTCTGTTCTTCACTCGTCCTCCTCTCCTCTCTGTTCTTCTCCTCCTCTCCTCTCTCTGTTCTTCTCCTCTCTGACCTGTCCTTCACTCCTCCT
>JAUMHP010000062.1:2219649-2243682 GCA_032361065.1 Enteromius trimaculatus | reverse complement strand
TCTGTTCTTCTCCTCTCTGACCTGTCCTTCACTCCTCCTCCTCTCCTCTCTGTTCTTCTCCTCCTCTTCTGCTCTGTCCTTCACTCCTGTCTCAGGCTAAGGCCGCTCTTACGGAGGAGAAGAAGTTTCAGCAGCACATCTTGGGTCAGCAGAAGAAGGAGCTCAGCAGTCTGCTGGAGTCTCAGAAGAGACAGTATAGACAGCGCAAGGAGCAGCTGAAAGAGGTACGGAGGAGAGTGACTGATCGTCTGTTTGTCAGAGGAGCTGACGAGTGTTGTTCTGTGAGCAGGAGCTGAGCGAGAACCAGTCCACGCCGAAGCGGGAGAAGCAGGAGTGGCTGGTGCAGCAGAAGGAGTGTCTGCAGCAGCTGCAGGCGGAGGAGGAGGCGGGGTTACTGCGCAGACAGAGGCAGTACTATGAGCTGCAGGGACGCCAGTACAAGAGGAAGATGCTGCTCTCTCGACACAACCTGGAGCAAGACCTGCTGAGAGAGGTGCTCCGAGCTAGATTCCTGCTCTGCTGTGATGCACAACAAACGGCTGATTCAGTCACATGTAGTGTTCCCACAGGAGCTTGTGGAAATAAATATATATATATATATTTAAATTCACTTTCAGCAGAATTAAGAGCACTTTATGATTTGACGTGTACACAAAGCCGAATCGCAGTTCAGTTTTTTTTTTCATGTTTTAAATCAAACAAAACTAATATTACAGATCTTTAATGTTGACGAGAGAAGTGTAACACGTTTTTGGTTAATTAGTGCACAATCTAGGTAATTAATAGGAAACGACTTCCACACCGCCAACACTTTTCAATGGGGAGCTCATAAATAACACCGTACTGATGAAAACCACTAATTATGACCGATGTGTTTCTAACCCTACGCCTGTGTTTGTCCCGCTGCAGGACCTGAACAAGAAGCAGACCCTGAAGGACCTGGAGTGTGCCATGCTGCTGCGGCATCACGAGTCCACCCAGGAGCTGGAGTTCAGACAGCTGGGTCTGGTGCAGCACACTCGGGCTGATCTGATCCGCACACAGCACCAGACCGAGCTCACCAATCAGATGGAGTACAACAAGAGACGCGAGCAAGAGCTGCGGCAAAAACACGCCGTCGAGGTCCGCCAGCAGCCCAAGAGCCTGAGAGTGAGTGCCTGCCAGAAGGAGGGGGAGGGGCCTGTCACAGAGGGGGCTGGGTTTGCTAAAGAAGGGGAGGTGTTAGAAACAGAATGGGTGGGCCCTGAGGAACAGTTGAGTAGAGATGGAGAAAAGATAGACGGGGATGAGATGCAGCTTGAGGAGACAGAAACAGAAGAGACTGAGCAGAGTGAAGCGGTAGAGCGTGAGCAGGAGCAGTTAGATGAAGCTCCGCAGGTTGATCCCAGACAAGTAGAAGGTGGTCCTTGGGACGCCGGCAGTGAATCAGAGGGTGAGGAAGAGGACAGGGGTGTGGCCGACGGGTGTCCGTCAGAGCTGATGCCCGCCCTTTCCTTTGAGCGCCGCCCCCTGGAGCGTGACGCAGATGAACTCTCAGAGTTCTACTTTCCAGATACTCTGGAGGAGCTAGAGCCTCCTCCAGTCTACACGCCTCCCTCCTCTTCCTCCTCTTCCTCGTCTCAGCCGTCTCTTCCCTCGCTCTTCTCTCACGCCATCTGCCTGGCTCTGTCTCTGTCTGCCGCCTTGCAGCCGTCCCTCCTGACCCTCCTCTTCCTCTCAGTCTTCCTGCTGTCCCTGCGCCGCTCTCCTCCGCTGCCTTCGCTCTCCTCTCTGCTTCTCTCGGCCGAGCTGTTCTTCCTGGCACTCTTCTTCTCTTACCTGTTCCTGCGCTCCTGCTGCTCGCTCTCCTTCTCCACCTTCCTGTCGCTGGCCTGCTGGGGCTCCGGACTCTTCAGTCTGGGCTTGTCTCTGAGCTTGGGGCTCTATTATGTCCCGGTGGCCCTGATCTCGGCCTCTTTCCTCAGCTCGCCCTCGCTCTTCCTCACCTTGTATCTGGCGGTGGTTCTGGTTCTGCGCCCAGCCAGGGTTTTCCTCCAGAGTGCCCCGCGCAAGCTCAACCGCCTCTGGATGCGAGTTCTGTTCCGTCTGCCCAGGCCGGTGTTCGCCGTGTGCCAGTCGCTCCTGGGCGGTCTGACCGAGCGAAGCCTCTACGACATGTTCCCTAAAGCCGGACGCAACTGGGCCGGGCGGCAGTCCAGAATCCCTGTGCCTCTGAGGAGCCTCGGAGTAGAGTATCAGGCCAAAAGCAGGTCCTCTGTGTTGTTTGCGCGGTGTGTTCTCTTGGGCCGCCGGTTCGTGCGCCGGCCGCTGGGCACTCTGACGGACCTGGCTAACTCCGTGGTGCTGTGTCTGGCCAAGCGTCTGCTGAAGGAGCTGCCTCCGAGTCAGCTGAGAAGGCTCCGGGCCCTCGGGATCCTGCGCAGGGAGAGAGCCAGCAAGCTCCCGGTGCTCCTGCCCCGAGCCGCCCGGGAGCAGAGGGAGAGGAGGATGAGGAGGAGGCGAGCGAGAGAGAGCATGTTCAGGGAGGAGGGCAGGTGGGAGAGTGTGCTGAGGAGAACTCCGTCAGGGAGGAGTCTGAGAGGAAAGATGGTGCCCTGGAGATAGAGTTATAACAGAAAGATGGACCTTATCATTTACTCACTCTAACAAGACTTTGGTCAGTCTGTGAAGTTTTTCATACACCCGGAGACATTTTGTCCTCTTAGGAAAAAACTTGGGCTAAACAAATCCATTTGAATAACAATTAATCGCCTCCAAAACAAGTTTTTGTTTACGTAATACATGCATACTGTGTATATTTACTGTGTGTGTATTATATATTAAATATATTTATATATATTATAAAATGTTATTTGTATAAGTGGAGTATAAATGTATAAACGTAAATCATTTCTTTATATAAAGATGAATACACACAAGTGGAGGTGATTAATTGTCTAACAGCACTAATATGAAGCTCAATCGTGTCTTAATAAAGCTTTTGATCTTTTGAGAAGTCTTGGTTACCTGGACGTTCAGTGGAGGGACGGAAATCTTTCAGGTTTCATTTAAATGTCAAACTGTGTTTGAAAACGAACCAAAGTCTTATTGGTTTGAGTAAATAATGACTGAGTGATGTTTTTTAGGTTCGCTCGGTGTCGTCGTGAACGGAAAGCTTCAGTCCATTTATTGTGCTTTTTGTAAAAGTCGTTTTTTTGTTGTTTTATTCTCAAATAGCAAGAGCTATATGTGTTATGGTGATGATTGAAGCCCCGTCTGTGCAATCTTGATTTAGTTTTTATTTTAAGTAATTTTGAAGGGGGTCTTCATTTCAACAATGACATAATATTGTGAAGCCATGCATGCTAAATGCTGAGTTAATGGACTGTGAAAGTGGATTCTAACACAGTACACTATAGATCTCCCAAACACACAACACTACAAGCCCACTCTTCAGAAGTGCATTAGACCAAAGCTTTTTCCTGCGTTTGTTGAAACAGAAACTAGGCTGCGTCTTGTTGCACAATCAGTGTTTGATATGAGTCTGATTTAGAGGCAGGACCTCAGAAACCACAATCAAATACTGTCCCCGCCAAAGCAGAGCGCAGCGGTAGATCTCATACGCTCGCGTTAGTTCCAGGTGATCCATCATCACAAGCTGTTCAAGCGGTTCTGACACTTCAGCGGTGAACTTTATTATTGTTGTGAAATCTGGTCGTTCAGAGCCGGTCCACTACAAGAGCAGATGTGTTTGTAGACGGCCGGACGCGAGGAGAAAGGTGTTATTGCACTAGAGGCAATGATCTGATCATATTTACCATGTAAACAAGTGTTATGATCATATCCTTATGAAGAGAGGTCTAGCCTAGTTCTGTTGGTTCATATTTATTAGTACTCTTACTGCATGTTAAAGGCCATTATGACAATCATTTTAATGTAAAGTTGGAGAAGATATATGCAAATTAGCAACCAAAGAGTGTGATGTAAGAGGATGATGGTTGGATGAAGAATAGCTTGCACTGCACACAAATCCTCTTTATTTGAAATGCTTCGTAGAAATCTTAAGATTATCAAAGGGACCATTTGTCACGAGTGATGACGACATGCAGTCTGTTTGAAGAAAATCCATTTCTTGGGAAAAAAAGGAAGCGTTTCAGTTTTAGCCATATTTGTTCCAGTTATTGGCAGTTTAGAGTTTGTCTCCGTGTTATTGTTTTTATTAATGTTTACATATGCTGTGCTCCCTTTATGTTTGTTTTTTAACCAAATCACAAGTTTGTCTTAATTATTATTTGAGTCATTTTGCGTTGCACCGTCTGTTTCAAGGCCGTTGTGTGCGTTTCATCCTGGTTTTGTGTTCGTGCATGAATGGATGTTTACTTCAAAACAAAGATTTCTGTTATGTTTCTGAAATAAATCTTCTTTATTATAATCATTGTCCTTTTGGTTCATTTCATATTTTGTTGGATTTCTTCATCTCAGTTTTGTGTTTTCATTCATATGGTCCTGCTGCTTCTTTTAATTTCTTTATTTTTGTCACTTTAAACAGGTTCTTTATGAATTCTTATGATTTCCAGTCATCAGTAGCTCCGGTAGATTTGCAGCAATAACCAACAATACACAGCATGGGTTAAAATTACTACCTTTTCTGGTAACTTTGTAATAACGGCACACTACGAATCATTAGTACACAGCTGATCCTTGATCCTAAAGCACTGTGCCAGTGTTAATATTCATAAGCAGTTATTATATACAGCTAGAAGTGCCTTGTTCTTGATTTATGAGCGTATGTATTCAGAGATTTAAAAGGCTCTGTTCTCTTCCTAACAGAACAACACCGATACATGCACACAAATAATGCACACTTGATTTCTTCAATTTTATTTTCCTTTTTTTCAGTGAAAAGTTTATAAATAACAAATTGTCAAGTGAACGGTTGTAAAGTTCAATTTTTTGCATCTCTGTGTTGTTTAACGTTTCTGTTTGGAAGATAAATTAACCTTTAAATATAAAATGAAGAAATGTATAGATAGTCCTAGTTGCTAACTTTTAACTTTAAAGGTGATGTTCTGTTTTGTTTTTTTCCCAAGAATGCTTTACCAATCCCAAACCACATCAATCTGATCTACTCTTGAGTTTTGTATTTAATCATAGAGAAGTGATATATAATTGTCTGAAAGTCAAAAACTCTTCTTATTAGGCATGTTTTCTTTCTCCAGATAAAATGAGCTAAGAAAGAGACTGAAATGATTAAATGCCTGTGAGAAGGATGCAATAATAGAATTAGTAGAAGTTAAGGAATGACCATTGGGTTAGCAGAGTCCGAGAAAACCGGTGGAGAAGAAAACACATGCTAACGGCAAACGAACGAAGAATTAATGTCAAGAATCCGTCAGGAACCCTTCAGTCTCCAGCGCCATCGTGTTCAGAACTGAAGCTTTATGGACCGATACGCTGTGAGTGACTCTTGAAGCACTGTTTGAAGAATTGATCTTCAGTAAGTTTTAGCTCACACTGAGAAGCTGATGCACTCTTCTCACCTAATTCTTCACATTCATTCTTCACCTGTTTTCTCTGACTCTGCTCAGCCAGTAGTCATTTCTTAACTTTGCTAATTCTATTATTTCATTAGTCCTCATCTCTGTCCTGGCTCATTTTATCTGTAGAAAGGAAACATGGCTAATAATTCGGCACACGTAGCTGTATCTCAGGCAAGTATTGTCCTGTCCTAACAAGCCCTACATCAACGGAGGATTATTTATCTGATAGATGTGTTTAAAAAGAATTGGCCCTTATGACAGGTGTAGTGCTCCAGAGGAATTACACTGCAGTGTCAGGTACAGTTCTCATTCTTCTCACTCGAATAGCTCTGAATCAGATGAGTCCTGGGCTCTTTCTCCGGGCTGTTCAATCTTCTCCACACTCTTCTCTGTCTCTAGTCTAAAGAGCTGCAGATTAAGCGTCAGTTCCAGGACACCTGTAAGATCCAGACGCGTCAGTACAAGGCTCTGAGGAACCACCTGCTGGAGAACACGCCCAAGTCTGACCACAAGGCCGTGCTGAAGCGCCTGAAGGACGAGCAGACCCGCAAGCTGGCCATCCTGGCCGAGCAGTACGACCACTCCATCAACGACATGCTGTCCACTCAGGCAGTGAGTAAGACGAGGCCGAGCGGTCAGGGCGGTGCGCCTGGCTCGAGCCGCTCCACTGACCTCTGACCTCTGTGTGCAGCTGCGGCTGGACGAGACGCAGGAGGCCGAGTACCAGGCTCTGAGGATGCAGCTGCAGCAGGAGCTGGAGCTTCTCAACGCTTACCAGAGCAAGATCAAGATGCACACGGACACCCAGCACGAGCGGGAGGTGAAGGAGCTGGAGCAGAGGGTGTCCATCCGCAGAGCCCTGCTGGAGCAGCGGGTAACTATACACTCCTCACGCTTTCACCATTCAACACACCTCTAGAGGTCCTGCTGACATGACAGTTACACCAGACATAATCCATGCATACAGAAGAAATGAGTTGAGAAATGAAGAAATAAAGTGGAATGAGGGGAAGGAGTAGTTAATACTTCATACAAACGTCTTCTGTTGGAGAAACGAGTCTCTGGTCTGGTTGTGGGCCATTCTTCCACACAAACAGTGGGTCTCTTCTATGAACTCTGACCTTCTACTGGACAGGTGGCAGGTGATTGGCTGGTGGTTCTAGCTGAGTTTCATCTTCATCATCCTGGTACTGTAGGTGATGAAGCAGCTCATATTCATTTGCACTGAAGTCTTTCCTTCCTTCTTTTCTTTCTTTCTTCTTGTTCAATATGTTTCCCTCTCAGTCCATGTCTTTGTTTGTATGGATTACTTCAGTAGTTTCGGATATCTGGTGAGAATGTCATGTCAGCAGCAGCAGAAATATATTTACTGAGAAAAATGCTCAATATTTATTTTACCCGCTGTATACACCGTCATATGACATTAGAGATTTGAAACATGTTCTCAAAACTCGTAACATTTTGTAATTGTTCATTTTCATTCGTTTCATAAAAAAATCATCAAATAATTTTCTCAAGATGTGCGCAAAGCTCTGTTTTTATGATCGTTTATACCAACAACCAATATCTGAAAAAAAAGGGTTTTAAACAAATCAAACATTAATGTGCCATTCGTCCAAACACAGCAAACTAAGCTTTATCATTCTATCAAATCAACATGTTCTTATCTCTGAACCGCTCCACACAGGAAATACAGCGCTCCTAAGCCTTTGACATTAATCAGAGGAATGATGACGCTGTCAGAACACGTGTCTGGTACTATGATTGTTGAGTTATTATCAGAATTGAGGTTTATTTCATTTAGTTTTAGTCACTTATAAAGCACGTTGACCAGATGGCCTGTGGAGAGCAGACACGTCTCACTTCCTCTCGATGTCATGGAATTTTACAAATTCAATAAAAATGTTCTTCCAGAAATAAATGAAAGGTAAGATCAGTTAATCAGGACAATCCATGTATAGAGCAAACAAATCCACTTCAATTAATTGAGTGTTTTGAGAACAGGAACACAGCGTCTAATCGATTGAGATGACTAATTAATCCATATTGTTTGATATTAGATATTTCATTATTTACATTACATTTAAAGGATCTTTGCTGTGATGTAAACACAGGTAAATATAATCGCCATTGTTTTATACTGTACAGTCATGTCTATCTTCACTTGTAGCTTTTGAAATTATTGATGTTTTTCAAGCTCACTTGTGCATATTTCTCCCATTTTTATTAGCATATAAACAAATCACTTTAACACTGGTAAATGTCATCTCTAAGCTACTTTTTAGTCTCCTAATGAAACTTTATTAATTAAGGTCTTACAGGTTTGGAACGACACAGAGGTTAATGACTGACTGATTAACAGAATTTTCATTTTTGAGTGAATTACTCTTTCATTTAGAGTCTTTTGTCGCTCTAGCGGTTAATAAACAGAACTGTGTTTGTCTCTCTGTGTATGTCTGAGCTGAATCACACAGGTACTGGAACCAGAACCAGACTGAATAATCCCAGTATAAACCCTTATTACAGGAGTACCGTAGTGATTCAGCACAAACCAAAAACACCGTTAGGAAAATAGATTAATGGTGTACTCACTTGTTATATCAGTTCTGTAAATTCTGAACTCAAAAAGCAGCTTTAGACATGACAAGGTAAAAGAATTTCAATTGCTTTGTAATCGTTCACAAAAGATCTGTGCATTAGGGCTGCACGATAAATAGAAATGAAATCTCGATTAGGCAAAAGCAGCGCTGATCGTGCGTATGTCGTCAGTGAAGCAGTAAAACTCCCGGACAGTCTCTGTAGCAGCAGCTGAATAAACGGGAGATTAAACCAATAACCACACCACAATATATGCTTTATCTGAGCGCTTATCATAATCAGAATTTTCATCAGAACATGTTTCGTAGTATTCTGAGCAGTGATCAATGCGTTGCTTTATTATCATCTCATGGGATTTATTTCAAAGACGCTGGGCTGACATTATAAATGAGTAAAAACGTGTTTTCAGAAGGAGCAGCATTTACTACAGAGTCTTCGTTCACTGAGAAGAGCTTTGATTCTTGCGTGATTATATCATGTGTGATTGTTTTTTTTGCGCAGCTTGTCCGTGAACTACGGCTCTGTAGTAAATACTGCTGCTTCTGAAAGCATGTGATGGAGCTTTACTACTGATTATAGATCCAGCTTTACTGACCAGATTTCATCAATCCTGCTGCGCATCGATTGATTTTAAAGACTTCGTTCACCCAGAAAGTTTAATCAGTCCATGTTTTACTCACCCTCAAGGCATACTAGGTTGATATGACATCAGAGTTGAATAAAAAATAATTATGACTAATTTAAACTTTTGGAAGATCTATCCCTTTAGTTGATGCCAATAATTATTATTTGTGGCGATCAGAAGCAGTTTCTGTTGCTCTGTTTATCCAGATCGAGGAGGAGATGCTGGCCCTGCAGAACGAGCGCTCGGAGCGCATCCGGTCCCTTCTGGAGCGCCAGGCGTCCGAGATCGAGGCCTTTGACTCCGAGAGCCTCCGCCTGGGCTTCAGCAGCCTGGCCCTGACCGGCATCCCCTCCGAGGCCCATCCCAAGCAGGGCTACCACTGGAGCCACGGGGCCCCGCCACTGTCCCGCCGGGGCCCCAGCCGAGCCGACTCGTCGTCCTCGTCATCCTCCCACGGCCTGGGGCCCCTTCACCACTCGTCCCGCTCCTCATCCTCGTCAGCCTCCCATCACAGCCGGCACCAGCTGCCCCAGCACTACCACCACCAGAGCACTCCCCAGCTGTACCGCGAGCGGGAGCGGGAGCGAGAGAAGGAGCGCGAGAAGGAGTGGGGCGGAGCAGGGCATCACCCTCACCTCTTCTCCCACCACCTTCCCTCCCGCTCCTCCTCCCAGTCCCTGGCTCTGCTCCCCCCGGCGCCTCCTCCCGCACCTCCCTCCGTCTCCTCCGGCCCTCCGGCTCCTTCAGGGGTGTATGGAGGAGGGCTGGTGGTGAGGGGCCCCAGCCTGATGGCCCTGAGGAACAGTCCTCAGCCGCTGCGCAGAACCGCCTCCGGAGGAGGCCCCGGAGGAGCAGGAGCAGGCGCGGACGGAGTGCTGAGCCGGAGCACCTCGGTCACCTCGCACATCTCCAACGGATCGCACCTCTCGTACTCGTAAGGAGTGCGCAAGAGCACATCGTACTCGTCTGTCGCTTTGGGTTTTCCTTGCTTGTTGTTGTTTTTTTGGTAAAAGCAAACGAACAAAAAGAAGCGTGAAATTGGCTTGGAACATCACCACTGCCTTTAAGACATCTTAAAGGGATGCTGCGCGACTGCGTTTTTACGCGAACGTACGAACACAGAATGTTTATGTCGGTCAGACTTTATGAGTACGTTTACGTCTGTGAGAGTTGCTCCAATGCATGAGATTAATGTAGTAAATACATTTGTATTCATATGTTATCCAGTCACATTCGAGCCCGTTAACGGAATCGACGATAAATATAACAATAAATCAAGAGTCCAGCACCACTGTATCAGTAACAGAAGTGAATTCAAAACAGCCAATCAGAATCCATCCTGCTTTAACACGCCAGACAAAGAAACTGCGTAATAAACAATGTAATCATCATTCTTATTGTGAATGGGCCTCAAGGCTACCTTTTTTAGATAACGATAGGTTTTCATAAATCATTCAATTCAGTTTTAGCCAATCAGAATCCAACGAACTCAAGCAGTTAACAAAACAGAATGTTATCGCTGTAATTATCGTTATAATTATCGTTCTTATTGTGACCGGGCCTTAAAGCTTTACAACCTTTACAAAATCATCGGCTGCATCCGAAATCACATACATCCCTACTACATAGTGTACGAAAACAGTGTGTGAGAAGAGTCACATTCATACGACTCCGAAGAACAATCGATTTCGGACGCAGCCTAAGACTTTTAGAGTCAGTCTCCCACTAATTGGATCTTTTATTGTGTGTATATAAATATATAAATATATAGTATTTAAAGTGTTGAAGCATTGTGTCCACAGTTTTCTATAGTAATTATGACTATCGACATTTTGGTAAAATAACATGTGAACAGAATAGACCTAACGTTTAATTGTAGAAGTCGGATCTGGGATGCCCAGCGTCCGTTTGATGTCATCACAAAGACGTTTTTCAAATTTCTCCAAGCATCTGGTTGCAAAAGATGTGAGCATTTCTAAAAGTAATCAAGAAATCGGGTCTAGTGTGTGTTATGGTTATTAATACCTGAGTATTAATAATGGGATTGTTTGTGCGTATGCGTCGTTTGAATGGGATGCGCTCGGGTTGCCACTTTTGTACACAAACACACCAAAAAATAGGACTTGAAGGCTTTTTCACTGGGATGAGCATCCTTTAACTCAGACTTTAGACAATATAGAAACAGACTTGATTTCATCTCAACGGGTTACAGTCACTGATCTTTCGTGGAGAGCCGGATCTGGTGGTGTTCAGAGCAGAAACTCCAGCACAGGAGCAGAAGATGAACTCTCAACAGAAGTGTGTGTACATACTGTATATCTGTGCTCTCGGCTTCACAGACACATTCAGAGATATCCCAGAAGAACACAAGAGGAACTTGATGAACTCAAGCCAGAAACACCAGCTCTGATCTCTCTCTCTCTCTCTCTGTATAACCTACTACTTTATGCTTGGTTTAAAGTAAACAGTGCATGCAGATCTTTAGTGTATCGGGATGCGGGCGCAGTGTTGGAGGGCTGGTGAGATTGTGCCGTTGAATGGACTGACTCGTTTGTGAGATACGGTATGATGTTGCTTCATGATCCCATTATAATGTTGAATGTCAGAGCTGAATTTGCAGAGGCAGGTTAAACTGGTCTGGATCCATGCGTGGTGGTAAAGGAGGCTCTCCTGAGGAGTGGAGATGTGTGAGGTTTCGCTGAAAGGACATTTTCAGTACATCTCGAAACACGTTCATTACTGAAATCAAGCCGCTTGTGGTTTGAAGGGAGAAAACATGTGGAGGAAAAATAAATGCAAAGCAATTTAAATGATAATAAATTAATATTAATGTGGATTGGTCTCATGTTGTCTTTGATCTTTAAACATTTGCTTCACGAGTGGAATCATTCTCAAGCTCCAGCTTCCTCAGACTTCAGACCGCTTGAAGAGTGCGGGAACTATGATATCACTTTAGCATCACACCGGTTCCCAATCCACCTTTTAAAAGTAAAACTTGGTCATTTGAGAATTCCACGGGTGTAGCTTCCGGTCGGTCTGATCCAGCTATTTTTAGCTGTACAAAACTGGAAAATTGGTGTGTCTTGGCTTATTATTTGAATGTATTCAGCTACCTTAATTATGAACACACTGGTCTGTAGTGCAAATAGTTTGACGGTTTACTGCACTTTGTTCTCCTCCTCGTTATTTCTAGGGAACCGGAAGTCTCGCCCCATAGACTTCTTCCGCGTTGAAGAAAAAGGGGGACAGGATGGCTCCATAGGCATTTGTTATGGAATATCACAAAAAATAAGATCTGTGTTTAAGCATAGTTCATGAAACTAACACCTTTTGTCCATAAAGATAATCTTCATTAAATATAGGCTATAACTTTTACAAATTTAAGTTTAAGCACCAGAAGTTAAGAGCTAAACTATTAACAAACTACAGCAGCAAACATTGAGTGAGAAGACTTTACTCTGTCTATGAATTAATCCACGCTACATTCATCTTTTAATATAGACTGGAATAAAAACAGAACCACAGCCTGAATCTCAAACGAGACATAATTAGTAATAAATAGTAAGTGCTGGTTAACATAATTCTGTACATTTCCTTACTTCATTAATACTTAACCAGCACTTACTATTTATTACTAATTATGTCTTGTTTCAGATTCAGGCTGTAGTTGTGTTTTTATAGTTTGTTTTTATTTAAAAGTGCACTGTTTAATACAATTCTAGTGCATTTAATCTGTAAATAACAGCAGAGTGTGGCCAAATAACACTTGTTTTAGTGAATAAAATATAGCACATTTCAGCTATCACTTGTTAGGGTTGGTAGCTTACACAAAAGGTTATCCGTGCTTTTAGAAAACCCTGAATATAACAGCTTCATGTGGCCGTGAACATATAGTTTTAACGTGGCTTTAATGAGCACTCTGCATCTCTTTCACGGGTAAATGTGGAGGTAAGAAGAGGTAAGATTACCTTTATGGTGTGAGCTCAGATCTGCATCAGAACGCCATAAAACGAGCATCTGAAGATTTTAATGGCAAAGCAAAAACAACATCAAAATAACAAACACTACAATATTAAATGTGGGACAATTTTAACCCAAATCACCGGCAATTCTTAACAGTTTTCAAGTTTTATAAATTACTGTACTATACAATGTCTTCACAGAATATCTTACACAAAAACTAACCAATAAATACATATTCACAGCTTATAGCATCTTTCATAAATATTAAAATATTTTATTTAATAATTATAAATAATTTAAAATTATAAATATATAAATAATAATTATAAAATTATAAATAATTTAATTTTAATTGAATTAAATTTTACAATTGTTTTGTTTGCATTGCAGTTAATCAAAGCGCAGGTGGGTTGTTTTGCTTAACTAAACGAACTAAAAGCAAACTAATACAATAAAAACACGACAACACAACAAAAACATTATTCATTAAACATTAGTCATCTTTAAATAAACTCTTCATATTTTATTATGAATAATCGTAATGCAGCTTGGTTCGGATCTTCAAAGTCGGGGCATTAGCTATATTTATGTATTTATAATTAATTTATGTATTTGCTTCTGTTTTCTGTTAATTCGGGGGAAATCAATATTAAGCACAAGCTTTATTACAGGTTATTTTAAGTCTTTTTATAAGTTTGAAGGTTTTTTGGACATATATAAAAATACGAAACACAATATATGTTTACATTTTGATTTGAGCATGACTTCTGCAGGGACAGAAGCTACACACATTCTCTTCGGACTAGCTCAGCTTTCAAAAACAGTATCCTTAACCACCAAATACAGGAACGGCATGCAGTTATTAGGATCTTTCCGAAATCTGTCTCATATTTCTCTGAATGAATCTCCTGGGTCACGTGACGTCAGCCGCTGTTTTTGTGTCGGCGCAGTCTCCGAGAGGAAGCGGCGGAAGTAGAGAGAGAGAGAGAGAGAGAGAGAGCACATCCCTTTAAGAACAACTGGGACATAGCGGAGAGAGGAAAGGAGAGGAGGGGGTAGAAGAAAGAGGAATTAAAAAAGAAAAGGAAGAAAGAGACAGGGAAGGGAGGGAGGAGGAGAGAGAGAGCGCGATAAA
Source organism: Enteromius trimaculatus (assembly GCA_032361065.1). Taxonomy (NCBI): domain Eukaryota; kingdom Metazoa; phylum Chordata; class Actinopteri; order Cypriniformes; family Cyprinidae; genus Enteromius; species Enteromius trimaculatus. The sequence continues at coordinate 2,229,842 of JAUMHP010000062.1, read as the reverse complement.
AAAAGAAAGATGACATCCTGTGAATCGAAGCGCCGAGGTGGAGCGGCGGGCTGCGGCCGGGCTCCTGCGTCACTCTCCGGGGTCAGCGCTTAAATCTACAGCGAGGCTTCGACAAACACCCGAGAGGCCTATCTGGAGATCGAAGGGAAAAAAACACTGATTTATCCACAGCAACCTTTAACTTTGACTCTTTCGAAGCGACACGCGCATCACGTCTAACCGTTATTTTAACGTCTAAAATGCCTTTTATAATGCATGATGTAAGATTATAGAAATAACACGATTGCTTTCGACATTTTAGTTCATGCAAATTAATAAATAGCACGTTGTTGTGATGTCTCGGGTTAAAGTTGGCCAGGAGCATAGTGAACACTAAATAGTGTGTTTTATTGCTTGCTAATCTGAGCCGCTCATTTAGCGAGTGATTGGCAGAATAGTTTAAAACACGTCTGAAGGATGTCAGTGGCGCGTTATTAATCTTCAGGACTGTGTAGTTGATTATAATATTCATCGCAGTGGAACAAAATGGATGCCGCTTGGAGCAATTTTCTCTTCCAGGTGAGACTGAACGAGTCTGTGTGTGCGTGTGTGTGTGTGTTCAGATTCGTGTTGTTACGTCACTATATTAAATGCACCCCTGCTGTACTTACAATGAAGTTTAGAATTCAAACTTAGTACTTTGTGATTGTTCTTTCTCAGACCACACCCTCCCAGACCCCAGTGGAGGGGAGCCTCCAATCAGAGCTTCTGAGCTCTCCTCAGACCCCGCCCACCGAGCACATAGCCCCGCCCCCGTCGACAGTGGACACTGCTGCTCTGAATGAGGATCCTGTACCTGGTGAGGGGTGGGGGGTTAATATCAGTGTGATTCTTCAGCTGGCTTCATTATGACCTTCCTTAGCAGTTTCTTATAAGCCTCTTCCTGTAGAACTGGGTAAAATCCTAGAAACATGGGGAACTTGGGCTTTCCTGAAAGGGAGGTTTGTTTTGAGATTCTACAGGTTGTATGATTAAAAAAATACACTAATCTGAAACGGCAAAAAAAAAGATTGTAAATTCAAAAATGTGTACGTTTAGCATAATGTCGCAAAATCCAGACTTTTTAATTAGAATCTGAACTTTTGGGGATTTTGTACGAATGTGAAACATTTCCTCGTGCATATTTTGCAAATCGTTAAAGCTGGCGTTTTGGCTGACAGAATACTGCTTGCTAAAATCTACGTCGGCAAAAAACGTAGAGTCACTTTTTGGTAAATTTTCACAGAGAAATTTCAATTATTCTGTGATTAATCTGTGCGATCCACAGAAGCCTGTTCGGTTTAAAAGTGGCTGGTTTTACTTCAGAAGTTACGAATTAAACTTGTGCGCAAGATTGGAATGTTTCCAACTAAAGCTGAAATAAATCACTTCCTGAATAACTAGCGATAAATAATAAACAAAATGAAATTTCTGCGATATGAGAAGGCAATGAATATAACGTTTGTGTACATTATATTTCCGAGCTTTGATGAACTCTGCGGAGACCCCGGCTGGGGTTAGCTGGTAGTGCTGGGACGAGGACTGATGCATCGTGGTTCAGAGATCATTTCTGAGATTTACGAAAGCATCACTGCTCTGAGCTAACAGCAGATGGCGCTCTTGGCTAGTTTTTAACTGCGCACTTAAATACTCACGAAAAGACAGAGTAAATATGTTTGATATCTAAATGTTTGACTTCTTTTTTCCAATCACATTGAAATTGAAACACGGAGTCGAATTTGAACTGATAAAAAGCCAAGCATACCCAGCCCTAGCCGTCACGTGCTGGTGTTTATATGATCATACTCGCATAGCGCCATCTACTGTTAAAAACTAATCTCAGAATCATTCTTCACCTCGAAGCGCAGCCGGGACATCGTTAAAGCAGTCAACTGTAATGTTATGAAGCTACAGGAATACTTCTTGTACGCAAAGAAAACAGAAATCACAGCTTCTCTTCTGAATATGGGATTGTAGCAGTTGATTTGCTGTCTGTGGAGGCTCTTCATTTGTGTTTGTAAAGAGTAATTAATGACCCGCTCTGGTCTGTCCGTCTCTCAGTGAAGCCGGTGTCCAGACCGGCCCGCGCCGCACACATCTGCTCCATCTGCAGCAAGCAGTTCAAGAACAGCTACAACCTGCGCCGGCATCAGTCCGTCCACACCGGGATCCGCATGAAGGGGGCGCCGCAGAGCCACGAGGCCAAAGAGAGCTCCGAGCATCAGCAGACCCCGCTCTCTCTGCTGCACCTCTCCATCCCCTCCACGCTGCCCACTACCGACGGCAACCACGCTGTCATGGAGACCGTCACCGCCCTGCCGCCTCCGCCCGCTGCTGTCGTCATGGCAACAGGGGAGCCGGTACAGGTGTGTGTTCAGTGATCAGAGTAATGTACGCTTCTAACCCTAATTCCCAGTTTCCTTTCCAGCGGAAAATGTTTCCAAACATTTAGAGGTCAGACATATTGATTCTACGCTCCTTGTGCCAAAACATTTCATTTCCGTGAACAAAAATCACATGATTATAATATTTTCTCTGCACAAAAACAGGAAGTGAACTAAACCTAAACGACACATCATGTAAGATTTTGGTTATAAAATATAAAAAAACCACTTGAGTACAACAATTTATATGCTGTAACCATAAATGACTGGAAAAATAATAATTTTTAATAATAATTTTTTTAAATATCAGCTAATTGATAAAAAAAAAAGCTGTGAAATATGAAACACCTGTTTAATTATTCACAACAGTTGGTTTATTTCTTGATCTTTGGTAATGCATGTTATCACATTAAACAACTTATTTTGTTGTTGTTTTTATTTTTATTTTTTAATCACTTGTGCTTGACTACGAATGATATATCCCAATCTATTAAATATATCTTATTTAAATAGAGAATGTCATTAGACTTTATTTTGTGAGTAATATTAACTACAGGCACTTAATATATGGCTAGGGTTTGGTTTAGGATTACTTGCATGCATCATTTATTGTTGACAAAGACACCTTGCAGTGATAAAACATAGAAGCATCCCTGCGTAGGTCAAGTAAAAACACAAGCACCTGGAGATCAGATCTAGGAGAGGATGGAAGGTATAATAGGTGTATCTGCACCGAACACAAACTCTCCAGCCGCAGGTAAGCACAGGTGTACAGGTACAGTGCTTGCTGACCGCTGACCGTCTCCTGGTGTCTCTGCTCGTCTCAGAGGCCGGTGAACCAGAACCCTAACCCTGTGAGGAAGAACCACGCCTGTGAGACGTGCGGGAAGGCCTTCAGAGACGTGTACCATCTGAACCGCCACCGGCTCTCACACTCGGACGAGAAGCCCTTCTCCTGCCCCATCTGCCAGCAGCGCTTCAAACGCAAGGACCGCATGAGCCATCACGTGCGCTCTCACCAGGGCGGGGTGGAGAAGCCCTACGTCTGCCCGCACTGTGCTAAAGCCTTCTCACGGTGAGACTTTCCTACAGTCAGAGCATTTCACAGAAACAAACGCATTCGAGTGCAAAAGCGTTGTGTTTGAATTATAAGCAGAGCACGAAATACGATGATTTCTGAAAGGGTCATCAAAGTTAATTTGAACTGAAACGTGTGCACATGATCCAGCTCGAATGTGTTTCCTGATGTTGTGCTGGAGGAGAAGGGGCAGAGTGCACCGAACGAGAAGAACAGAGCGCATATTTATCAGATCTTCTGTAGGGACGTCTATCAGCGATGCACAAGAGAAAGGCATGTTTAATGTAAGTTCAACTTTTCTAAAAGCTGTCTCTGTCTCGCAGGCCTGATCATCTCAACAGTCACGTCCGACAGGTCCATTCTTCAGAGCGACCCTTCAAATGCCCGGTACGGAAGTTAGTTGTGTGTTTGTGTAGCTGACAACGAAAGAGTGGTCTTTTCTTGATTGTAGTGTGTGTTTAAGAGCAGTGATCTGTGCTGGAGGAATGACTGGCAAAGCAAAAAAAGAGAAGATTTTAGTCAAATTGGAGGTTTTTCTAAAACTCTCCGCCCTGTCTAGTGATCAGAAGCTGCAAGCACTAGTTAAAGATCTAAAGGTACTAGTAGAGGAGTGCCTTTCCTCTGACGGCGTGTGATCCAGATTTATACACAATAAATACAGTTTTTAATACTAATAAAGTATTCACACAAACCTCATTTAATATCGTAAGTGAACGTTTGAGGAAACACCGGCTGTGTGACATTATAAATGTGCGTTTTGTCTTACGCTGTGATTGTACTGCATTGTGTTTTGGGATCCCCTCGAAAACGAGATGGTACATCTCAAGGGGTTAATCCTAATAATAATAATATTGTGATTATTAATCTAATAATGACTCCTTCAGCTTTAAACCGGTGTCGCTCAAACTACTCCTACATCATTCTGATGCTCTTCTAATGCTGCTCATGAAAATAAGCTTTGCTGAAGTCTTCCTGGAGTGTGTGTGTGTGTGCAGTTTTAGTGGAGTGTGAGTGTGTGGCAGGTTACAGGCGTGATTGTTTCATGAGCGTGTGTGTGTGTGTTTGCTGCAGACGTGTGAGTCCAGCTTTGCTACACGGGACCGTCTCCGAGCTCACATGATCCGACACGAAGAGAAGGTGCCATGTCATATCTGTGGAAAGCTGCTGTCTGCGGCCTACATCACAGATCACATGAGAGTGCACAACCAATCACAGCATCACTCATGCCACCTCTGCAACCGCAGTAAGTCCTCACACACACACACACACACTCATGATATAATTTTTAATTATAAATATAATCATTGATATTTAGTGCCACAGTTCACCAGGAAGTGACGTTTTTGTTCTTGTTGGATGGAAACGGTGCTTTATTCACGAATGTTTTATGGGATATTCTAGTTTTGTGCACAAGTTTAATTGGAGTGTTCGGATGGAAGCGCTGTGGTCTCGTTCTTAATCTGCTGATGTAGTATTGAAGGCACCGAGCTAACGAGTTTCTCCGCAGGTTTCACCACGCTGACGTACCTGAGGGTTCACGCTCAGAAGCACCACGGACAGGAGTGGAAGGAGAGCGGCTCGGGCCCCGGGGCCGTGCTCGTCTGTCAGCTGTGCGGCGTTCACTGCAAGACCCCCACACAGCTGCAGGGCCACATGAACACCCACAACCCCCCGCCCAGCGAGCCGGGCCCCGGGGCCCCTGGAGGCCCCAGCAGCAGCGAGGCCAGCACCGTCACGCTCTGCAGCATGGTGTCGGCCCCTGCCGTGTTCATGAGCGGGAACACCGTGGTGGACCTGCTGGTGACCGACTGCTCCAGCATCATCCCACAGCCGCAGAGCTAGCGGAGCAGGCCTGTAGCACAGACGCTAGCCACACACACACACACACACCTGACCCAGAGAGCCATCACACACTAAACTCACCGAGGACACCAGTGTTGGGCACTAACTAGCAGTGTAACTGATTACTAATGAGATTTTAATCAGCTCGTTACTTGGTTACGTCTGATCCCTCGACCCCTGCTGTCTAGATATATTTTCATAATCCTGCACAGACTCCTGAAGGCAGCAGTGCTGCAGGAACATGATAAAGCTTACATTCAGATAGAAATACTGGCATTACGTTGTCTTAGTCAGAAGAACAGCTGATCTGAGTCGTGGCGTTACTGTACATCTCTCTGATAGAACATCTTCTTATGAGCTCAAGTGGTTTGTTTTGATAGCATCTATCACGGTTTATAATCCCATATGGATATAACAGAACAATGAATGAGAGTACAAGACCTAAACGTTACTGTTAATATCTTCTCGATGTAATGTGGGATTGGTCTAATGATGAGGCAGAAATAAATTGTTGTTGATGTTTTATGGAGAGCAGTGCTGTAACTAACAGAAGATAATGAGTGTCGAGCCCAACACTGATGCACACACACTCATATATATATATATCTGTAGCATGATACAGCCTCAGCGCTTCACCTCCACCCTCAGACAGTCTTCTGAACAAGCTGCAGTGTTTTAGTTTCAGTAACGCATCATTCGTTCAGATTGTTGTCACAAATGGAGCTTTTTTTTTCTTTTTTGGAGTTTGACTTTCTTAGGTTTCTCGTTGGTTTTCACTGCATGAGAGAGCAGCTCTGATAAAGTGTCCGACAGAACAAAGAAAAGCTTGTGGGTGAGTAAACGATGGACTTTCAGGAAGAACTTGGACTGTTCCTCCTCTTCCTCTGCTCTGTTGACTCTGATGATACTGTGATTGTGTGTTTCTACTGTACTTCCTCTGCCTGTGATGAGCTCCATTTGGTTTGCCAGTCCTCTTCTGACCTTAAGATATGTTCAGGAGTCGTACTAGCTCTGGTGATGAAAGACAGAGATGCTTTAGATGAACGGGAGAAGTTAGAGGTGATTTATTAACGGAAAGTAATTAACAGTATGTGACGGATGCTGACGTGTCCAGATTATTTCTCTCCATAAAACAGTTCTTGACAGACTTTATTAAATCCATGCACCTGGATTCTCCTCACCCTTCTTCAAAATATAGATCTTCTACACCGCTGCTCAAAGTTTGGGGTTAGTAAGATTCTTCACAGTAAAACAGTCAAATATTATTCTACTGTAAATCATCTGTGTTCTGTGTGGATCTGTGTGAAAGTGTGTTTCTGTGATGTTCAGCATCATTCCTCCAGTCTTCAGAGTCACATGATCTTCAGAAATCAGAATCATATACTGATCTACTGCTCCACACACACCTCTGAGTATTATCAGTGTTAAAAAACATAAGAACAGCAGAAAACAGAGATCTTAGTAGCGTTATAAATGCCGTTACAGTCACTTTTGATCAGTTTAATGTGGTGTTTGTGAATAAAAGTATTAATTTCCTGCAACAACAAAACAATCTTACTGACCCTAAACTAGACGTGTAGTGAACAGTGCTTCTGCACTGCCTTGAATTTATGCTGATTAAAATTATGCAAAAAAAACCATATATTCAGTGTGTCTGCCCAAACCATGAAGACTTCATCTCTGATCATCCACACACTAACCTCCAGACAGACGCTGGCCTGATTAAGTGCTCATAATGAGCCTGTTACAGATAGAGAGAGATTTCAACTGTGAGGTGCTGCTTTTACAGGACTGTCCCGAGAGAGAGAGAGAGAGAGAGAGAGACTCACACACACACACTCGATCCTCTCTCTCACACACACACACACACACACACTCGATCCTGTCTCTCTCACACACACACTCGATCCTGTCTCTCTCTCACACACACACACACACTCTCGATCCTGTCTCTCTCACACACACACACACACACACGGATCCTCTCACACAGGGCTAGCCGGATGTTTATATGATGTTTTTCTGGGAGCTGTCGTGACTGTTTTGTAGAAGGTTGTGTTCTTCTGTTGTGAGCGTGTGAGCACTGCGTTTAAAGAAGGCCTGAGAATCAAGGGTTAAACCCGGAGGAGGAAGAGTGATGGGTTTAGTGTTGGTACTGTATATCTGCTTACTCACGAGCTTCATTTTAATATGAGATTTGTTCTTCCTGTGTAGAAACCTAGTTGTTATAAGCTTCGGATCCTTTCTTATAATTTAGCATTAAGCTGAAAGAATAATACCTCCGATCTCTGTACAGCTCTGGCAATGCATCTCAATGCCTTACTGTATCTACTGCATTTAATTCCTCCAACACTACAACTATTTTAAATTATAGTCGAACCAGTAAAAAAAAAAAGGAAAGTAAAATAATAACGGGATGTATTTATATTTATATTTTTATATTTCTTAGCAGTATGCATGTCTATAAACAGAGCAAAACAAAATGTTGATGCTTACTATGATCATGGATATTATGTTATTATTTTGTAGATGATGTAGATGATGTTATCATTTTGTAATTTTGACTATTAAAAGGAAATGGAGTAATGGAGACGAGTGTGTTCTTCAGGATTCATACAAATCATAAAATACATATTTTCTTTTTTACATATTTTCTAAGTTTTAGGGATCCATTTTCAATTTGCTGTCATTTCTGGATTTTAGTTTTTTCTAAAAGCTTCGTAGGAAAAATCTTTTCTCTTTTCAATTGATTTGATATTTAAGCGTAGAATTTGTATTTTGTTCTCGGTTTTTGCAATACATCAAACATTTTATTTTAAAAAGTCTTGGAATCAATTTAGTATTAATCATTTATTTTTATTATATATTTATTATATAATCATTTATTAATTATTATAAGCATTCATCTATATATATATATATATATATATATATATATATATAGTGCGAATGGTTTGAAAAATATTTTAATTGTACATTTGCTAAATTTTATTTTTGATGTTTGAAATCTTAAAGTCATTTGGCAATGAAATAATGAATAAAGCTGCTGTCCCCAATACTGATATCATTACCATTAAACACCAGTCTGAGGAACTTGGTCAGGATTTGAGAATTTTATTAAAAAGGCAAATCATTTTAACCCATTTCTCTATTCTACATTTATTCATTTTTACACAAGAAATTAATTTCTCATATTTGAGTGAATAATAAAAACGATTGAAACTAGCTTCATTTCTATTGTATTGTCTTTTTCCCTTTACGTGCTCTCATTACTGTAACTAGAAAACAGCTCTCCATAAACACATAACACTTCCATATGGTGTCATTTGTTAATGTAGTAACTAACATGAACAATGCATTTATTACACTATTAAATTATCTTTAATGAAAATGCAGTTGTTTATTCACGTTAGTTCACACAGTGCATTAATGTTAACAAATTGTGATTATAATAATGCATTAGTAAATGCTAAAATTAACATTAATGCTGTAGAAGTATTGTTAAATCTTAGTTCATGTTTACTGTTAGCTAATGTTAACTAGTGAACCTTACTGGAAATCGTGTGTTAATATGTATTAGAATGAACAATGCATTTATTACAGTATTTATTCATCTTTGTAAACGTCAGTTCATAAAAGCACAGTCATTGTTATCTCACAGTGCATTAACTCATGCTAACAAACAGCGCGATTATCATGCGTTATTTAGTAATTTATATATGAGTTAAATAATACAGTTATTATACAATAGCTTACTGGAAAGTTTGACCGCTATATTTCTTTTGAGAATTTATTTTTATTTCTTTCAGATGCGTTATTAAATTAACAGCTTCGAACATTTTCTCCAGAAAACCAGCATCATCTTATTAACCTCCAGATCCTCACAGCTCTCTTCAGAACATCTTATACCGGAGATCTCGGAGCGCTCACGTGCGGCTCCAGACAGAGTTTAATGAAATAATAACAGCTTCTGGACTCGAGGGACTTTATTCATCCCCCGAAGACTCTCCGAACGCTCTAACAAACAATTAGCCGCTCGCGCGCTGACGCGCCGTTCTCGAGGGACGCGCTCCGTTCCGCTCGCTGTTTTCGCGCGCTCCGCTGCGCCACGGCACCGGCTCAGGGCTGGAGCTGCGGGTTCGAGGCGCTTCTGCGAGCGGAGCGATCGATCGAGAAGAGGTCCACGCGAGCGAACGGAGCGACGAACGCGTCTACGGGCGCAGGAACCGTCCAGACGCTGCGATTAAACGCCATGACCGTCGAGAAAACACGCACCGGCGCCTCTCCGCGCGCTTCTGCGGGGACGCGAGCGTCGACAGGCCGCTGAGAGTCACGTATGTTCATCTTCTTTTCTTCATTCTGTCCTTCACATGACTGTTAGCCAGGGTCGCTCTTGTTGTCGTTATTGTTATGATCGTCACGCGTTATGTCATGGAAATACCGCGCGCTGTGTCGCGTGCTCCGGTAGCGTGTCATTTGGAGAGGATAAACGCGCTCATTCACACGTTTGTCGCGTCGCAGTGCTTTGTGTTTTGAGAACGGTCGACCATTTTGTTTGATGGAGTCGTTCCTCGCTGAAGAACGCGTCTGGTGAACGCGTGATAGCGCATTGCGCATTTCTGACGGATTCAGCAGCTGATGATCACAGCCTCGAAGCGACGAAAACATCCCGCTTTCAGCTCCGAGAGACGCGTGTGTGTGTGTATGTCAGTGTGTGTGTGTGTATGTTAGTGTGCGTGCACCTGGTGTTTATCACCTTATGGGGACCAATTGTCTCCACAAAGACAGGAATATCAGTAAATGTTGACCTTGTGGGACATTAGTTAGGTCTCCATGAGGAAACAAGCTTATAAATCACACAGAATGAAGTG
>JAUMHP010000062.1:2193167-2206708 GCA_032361065.1 Enteromius trimaculatus | reverse complement strand
CTCGCTCCCTAGACAGCTCGCCAAATTTGCGCTATACATTTACTCCATTTATTACCAGGAAACGAGAACTCTTGAAACAACATAATAAAACACTGCCAGATTCACATTTGTCTGTTTTCCTTGTTTAGCATCACTCACTGGACATTTCACTTTGAAAGTGTCATAAAACGTAAAAAAAAGAAGCAATCTAACATTATTTGCTGAAGTTTTCCTGTTGAATACTGAATGCAATAACATGAAATCAAGCTTGCATAATAAGCGATGCACTTTATTTTAGACTTGTTCAAATGCTGTTTAAAGGTAACCCCCTCATAATTTCATATGCGGCATCCACTATCGTATGAATAAAAGTGACAGAAAACCCTCTCCCATCCTCTTAGCCGTCCTCTTTCTTTTGTTCTCCTTCTTTATCTTGCTCATTCCATTTGTCTGTGATTACCTACGGCTGAAGAAAAGGAGAAAATGGCAGATTGTATCCATCTCTTCACCTTCACATGTGAACAAAGCCCAGCGAGAGAGCAGTGACCTTTTTACCAGATCAATCACATCCTGATTTAAGCCTCCCGGGGCGAGGTGGGGGTCCGAAGCGCCTCCTCCTCCCTGGAGCCGTGGAGGTGTGCTGCGCTTCTTGATTGGAAATGCCACAAGGCCTTTGTTTTGTGGATTGAATTCTGTTTCTCTCAGGTGCATAGCTGCGACGTCAATTAACTTCTGTCAACACTCGCGGGGAGGCACTTAGTTCACCTCTGAGCACAACAAAGCCAGGTATACAGCATCCTGATGAGGCTTAGCTGATTTATTGATATTTCATAGAGCTGTAAGTGTTGTCTGTTAAGAGCATTTTTCATTTTGTACTGCGGTAAATAAACTGTAAAAAAGGGCCGGAGTGCGTTTGAGAGGCAACTTGTTGATTCTTTAGGATGCATTTACTGTATACAGTAAAATTATGAAGGTGGGTAATGAATAAATAGCAAATAATATATTAAAAGTTTTAGAATGTAAGATTCACTCCAATATTCTACTATTTCTGCAAACATCCAAAAATGTATCTACACATGCATATCACTGCTGCGTCCAGTTAAATGAAGCCCAATGGCAGTTAAACACCAACAAAAGTTCATTTTCACGCAGATTATGACTCGAGGAGATTTTTGCACAATTCCCTGCTGAATACTGTGTTATGAGCTCAAAACACTTTTAACACAGTTCATGATTTGTAAACTAACGCATTTTGATGTTTGTCAAACTTGCTCGGTAGCGCACCCGGTGCAGTATTATATTTGTGTTAAGAGAGTGTCAAACACAAGTCATGATAAAAGAGCTCAAAGACCTATAGAAGCAAGAGAAAGTGACATGATTGCTTAAGTAAATCTTCCTCAAAATTCATTCACTGTGTACAGTACAATTACAAAGTAGTGTAATGAAGCCCTTTTCCTGATTTCATTCAGATTTACAACCTTCTAATTGAATTAAATTGTTGTTTCTGTTTTCTCTGCTAATGCTGTAAATCATATAGAGTTTAACAGCGATTATACAGTAAGAGTCGTTTGTTTTTGGAGTTGGGCTGTTTTGAGATTCACTGAAAAGAATCAGCTCATAAGAGTCATCAAGAATCAAACATCAATCTCCTTTTATAAACTGTATGTTTATTTCTGATTGAAAACAACCATCTTGGTGTAAGCATGAACTGAAGTGGATTCAAAGGAATCAGCTCTTAAGAAGAATTGAATTGTGTGAATGTCTGCAGTGTTTGATTTCTTATCTACACATGACTGTATGTTGAGTTGCAATATATTATTGTCATTAAGGATTACTTTTTTATTTTCCCTGCTTTCCGTGACCCAGTTCTAACGGACCTTTTTCCTTATTTTTTGCTTTAGTTTAACCCTCGATGTTGTTGATTTTCCCTCTGAACTATGAGCCTCACTTCAGCTCCTGTTCCAGACACAAATTAACTACCACAATCAATAACCTTACTGCTGTCCCCGTAGATCTCACTAAAATTACATTTTCCCTTAATGCCAATTAATTGGCCTGATGAAATTACACCTCCTCTTCTGCCGTCGATCCGCTTCCACTTTTCCTCCTCGATCCATACCACGATTACACCGCCATGATCAGCCCTTTTTCTGTTCTCGCTACCTGTAGCTTCTCTTGAGATCCTCCCTGCGTCCGTGAAGAAGGATTTTACCAAAAATAGCTTAGCTGAGATCCGTCTCCGGGGGTCAGGTGAGACACGGTGTAGTTTACACTCTGTAGTGGCTTGAGACCACAAGAGTGAACATGATCTTTCCAGCACAATTCTCACTTATTCTAGTCTAATATCTGTATTATTGCAAACTTCAGCTTTACGTGATCGTGGCGGTCGTCCTTATGTCTTATTGAGGAGTGATTTTATGTATATTACAAACACAGTGTGTTCACTTTCATTGTCGACTATTATTTGTTTCAGACTATTAAGAACTATTAAGCACTGACCCCTTTGGATCCAGTCTTAAAGGGACACTCCTCCCGAAAGAGAGCGGGACTGGAGAAGCGGTGCGTGTACAGTGAAGCGTTTATCATGCAGGACTGGTGCTTGACATTCAGAGGACAGAGAGACATCGAGTGATATTAAACCCATAAATCTCTGTCCGTTTTACCGGAACAAATACAGCACAGAGAGAGAATCAAGGCTGTTGGAAAGTTAGATCAATTCTGGCCAGATCGCCGTCTAGCATTTAAGTCACATTTTGGGCAGGCTGAACAGTTTGCTCGAATCGCTGATGCGTTCAGGCTTCTTGATCTTTAATATTTTATGTCTTTATTTAAGAGCATCCAGTGCTGGCAGAAACAAGGCCGTGAGTTTGATTCCTGAGGAACGCTGCCGCTGTCTCCTCTGGCTTGTTTAGTTGGGGACGCCTGATTTCCAGTGATTATAGTCGTCTTGACTACAGAGACCGTCTCTGTGTCTGATAAATAAATAGTTTAATCTCATCATTATACATTACCATCACTCTGTTTGATAATGTTCAGTGCTTTGCTACAATCTGTATTGTTAAAAGAGCTAGAAGTAAAAGAGATTGATTGATTGAACGTGGATGGAGCAGGACGAGTTCTGAACGCTTTATAAACCTGAGTCTATATGAATTATTACTGGTTACACTTTATTTTGAGGTGTCCTTGTTCTACATTTAAGTACAAAGAAATGTTAATTGATGGCATGTACTTACTACTGTATATGATTAGGGTTTGGATTATAGTCATTTGCCTGTAATTATGCATTATTAATTGTTATTATAATAGTAAGTGTGTGTAACAAGGAGACCTTATAGTGTACCAAAAACTGTAGTAAAACAACAAAAACATGTGACTCTGAAGACTGGAGTAATGATGCTGAACATCACAGAAATAAATACTATACTATAACTAGTTGTTTTCTATGTCAAATGATAATAATATTTGACAATATTAGTGCTTTTACTGTGATTTTGATTCAATAAATGCAGTTTTGCAGACCCCATCCTCCTTTAGTTTAACACATATTGATGTGGATGCTTGACTTCTTATCTTCATCTTTGGTTGAAGTTAGCTTTGATTTTCTATAAAGCTTAATTTTCACAGAAATTAATTTGAGCTCAAACAACAATTGGCGTCTCACTGGCCACCGGGTGAAAAGCCCTGCTCTGTCCTATTAATGCTCACCAAGAAATATATGAGCAGACATGCCACTATTTAAAGCAGCTCATTCCTCAAGTGCTCTGAATGCCAGGTTTGGATTAAAAACAAGAGAACGAGAACAAGATGATTTCAAACAGTACATTAGTGAGAGCAGCAGGAGTCAGTAATGAGCTCTACCCGTCATTAAAACACTCCCAACTCATCCAGAGACCAGGAGCTGAATCTAACCACATCCTACAGAGCAGAAGTTATGTTAATGAATTCAAATTAAGTAAAAATAAAATAGCATTTTAACTCAAATTTAATTACATTTTAAATTAAATGAAATTGCATGAATTTAATGTAAAATTGTATATATATATATGTGTGTGTGTGTGTGTGTGTGTGTGTATTTTCCTGCTTTCATCAGTGGTCCTACTGGATATTTTTAGTGTTCAACTTTAACAATTTATACAACTAATAAAACATATCTGTGTTATTACTGTTAACAAAAAATGTAATCCTAAAAAAGGAATATATATTATTATTATTTATTAACTTAGTTTAATTTGATAAGATGAAAAAGCCCAAAGTATATAAACATATTTAAAATAAATAAATAAATAACATAAAAAGCTAATAAAAAAGTAACCAAAGAAAAAAAAAGAGAATAAAAATGTAAATGTAAAAATAAACCCACACACTTCAACGCTGCCTTGTTGTCAGTTTAAAATGAGCACAAACTGCACATTAAGGACTGGCCCCATGTTTATTTGAATGAATGGATTCTGGGATAAGAGGCAGGGGCGTATGTGAGCTGGACACAGACTGATATTATGCTGATGTTTTCAAGGGTAACATGAGGTTACAGCAGACCCAGAGTCTCCAGTCGGTCCAGTCTGTGATTCCAGAGCTCCAGTGTTTCTCTGCAGAGCATCTCTCTCTCTCTCGCTCGCTCGCTCCCCCTCACCACTTCACCAGCCTCCTCCCCAGTGGTTACCATGACAACAGCAGCACTGCACCATTCATGGACTGTAGCTGTAGCCCCTCTCTCTCTCTCTCTCTCTCTCTCTCCTTGTCTCTATCTCTCTGGATTCTCCTCGTGGAAGGAAGACGATCTGCCAGGCTTCCTCTGGAAAGCAACTGGGCTTTAAGGTTTACCCAAGGAATGCGTGTTCCCTGACGCGGTTCCCCCGAGCCGCCTCCCGACCCCCCCTCTGCTCCACCGGAGACGAGCGTGGATGAGCTGGCCGTCGGCGAGAGGATCGCAGGGGCTGTGTGTGTCCGTGGACGGAGAGGGAGGACAGATCTACACCCGCCTGCCAGCCCAATGCGGGGTTTGGGTTGAGCATGGTGAGCGCCGAACCCCACCCTCCACACATCTCCTTACCTAACCTCGCACGCACGCACCTGAACGCTGAAGGGATGGATGGGTGCCGCGGGAGTGTGGTATGTGTGATTCGATGCCGTCTAGACGAGGGACCTGTGCTGCAATGTTCTCGGCTTTTTCCGGTCTTTGACCCCTCGCCGTCCACCATTTCGAGGGCCGCTACGTGATTTGTTAGCGGAATCGCGCCCAGGCAGCTGGGGTTTGCGTTTGTTTGCTTGGTGGTCGAGTCTCGAGAGGCCGCTCTGTTGCTGACGGTTAGTGAAGATTGGGTGCGTGTTGAAGCTTCAGACGCAGTTGTTGCATGCTACAGAGTCCCCCGTGATGCATTTGGATGTTTATGGTAATGCTATGTGTTTCCAAGGTCACGGCAGAGTTTCTGTTTAACGCTCGTAGTTGAATCAAACAGGGTGTGACCTCGAGAAAGACACCATTGTGCCCTTTGAAGTGCACTTATGCGAGAGTGGCTGTTTTTAAAGTGATGGCGAGCCAGGATGTAAATTCTCATGTCATTCTAAACCCTCGAAGTCAAAATCCAACTTTGGAACACAAAAGGAGATGTTTGGCAGAAGGTTCGAGCTGCTTGTTTCCATGCAGTTAAAGTCAGCGTTGGTTTACGCCGCTTAAACCCTTCTGAATTGGCATTAGCAGTATATGGAACGATACACACTGTTAACTAGTTGTTTATAAGCATGCCTGGTATTAACATATTGAATATTTATTAGTATTAATGAAACACATGTTCTGCAGGATGATATTAGTCCTACCAATACCCAACTTTTACCTTACTAAAAATTATTAAGCAGCAAATTAAGAGTTTATTGAAACAAAAGTCATAGTTAATGAAATGTTAATAGCAAGAAATGGACCTTAAAGTAAAGCGTGACCCAATATTCAGTAAAAAACCCCTTCACACACAGCTGTCAGAACCTGACAATAGTACACAATTAATGAAGCTTTAACATTCAGTGCAATTCAACTGTGGTTTTGTTTATGTTTGAATTAGTTTTCTTGTTGAAACGATCAGTTAGTTATTAGTTATTGAAGGCCTAGTGCAGTAGTTTTACTGCTGTAAGAGAAAGTAGCGATAGTAAATAGTTACTAACCTCAGGAACATACAAATCTAAAAGAGCTCTTAATGTCTCGACACAACTAATAACTAGCAATAATTACAAAACAGCAAAATACAGCAAAACCGCAGAAGCAAGCACGTGCTGCAGTGCATGCTGGGAACTCACAAGCAGTGTTGTTCAGTTTGTTTTGTAATTGTGTGTGTCTGGTTGGAGCAGTATTTCGGATCTGTCGGTCTAGCATGGGCTTTTATGCAGTTCCAAGCAATGCATGTATTTCTAAAGGGACTCTGTTTTAAGCATTGACCATGAGCTCATAGTTCCTTCCTTCACTACCAGTATTAGTTTTGATGTTGATTGTTTGGCAGCATCACTGTTGGTTCTGTGTGGCATCTCTGGTCTGGTACTAAATGCGATTCACTGTGAAATGTCTGCTTCTCTGTCTCTACCCCCTCTTTAGAGGATCTCTGGGTCTGAAGTGTTCAGCATTGCTGTGGTTTAGCTGAAGTTGCTCAGGCAATGTGTTAACACCATCAGTAGGAGGCTGGCGCCCAGTGTTTTCAGTCACGTTTAGCTCAAATAGAGGGTTTTTTTCTGAAAAGAAACACTGAAGCTCTTTTCCAGAACCTACTGAGCTGTCTCGCTGCCTACTGCCTACATAGACAGCTTCCTTCTAAGGCAGCATCCTAACTGTCAGGCAACTCTACACGGAAGACCTAGTGCATGTAGAATGTCCCAAATCACTATACATGCTCTACACTGTCTATGTAGAGTGCTCTGAATCGTAAGTGCTTCATGTGAAACACTCTTCACAGACAGTGTGCCAAATCACCAAGAGCGTTCTAAATTACAAGTTCTTAGTATGGAATACTCTGTAGACAGCATCGTGTAGGTAGAGTGCCTGAAATTATAAGTGCTCGATGTGAAGCATTCTTCACAAACGGTGAACAGAAAGTATAGCATAAATCATAGTGTTTTAATAGTATGCTACAGATTTGGAACGCTCTACATAGACTTCATAGTGTATTTAGAAGGTTTTGAACACTCTACATTGACAGTGTGGTGAATGTGACTGGTTCCACAGACACAACATACTGCATAGTGTTCCAAATCGCGTGTAGTGTTCTAAATTATATTTGCTTGATTGAGTATACACTATTTAGACAGTATAGGGCATGTCGAACGTTCTAAATCATGAGTGGCTGATTTGGAACACTATATGGACAGCATACTGGATTTATTATGTTCCAAATCGCGTGTAGTGTTCTAAATTAGAATCGCTTGATTTGGTATGCACTATATTATAAGCCCTTGAATAAGTAATAAGGGCTAATTTGGACAGCATCTCTACACACAGCACAGGTAGTGCTCTGCATGAGAGACTCAATTGAGTTTATCCACTTCACTATTGAATGAATTATAGCTTTATACTAATTTTATAGCAATTTTCTCAGAGCTCACTGCGGTGCATTGTGGGATTGGCTTCCCTGTGAAGAATACATTCATCGCTCCCTCACAGTTTGGCTAAAACAAGATCTCTTGCGCGTCAGCATCATTACGATCAGCTTCAGCGATGCCTTAAAATGCCTCCGTAGGCAGCTGACGAGGGTTTGGAACAGAGAAAGAGGGAGGAAAAATGAAGCTGAGGATTAAAAAGGTTCCCCGAAAACAGACGCAGAGAAACAGAGATGGAGAAGGTGGGAGAAATGGACTGAAAAGAGAGACTGAGTGGGAGCATGAGAAGGACAGCGAGAGAGGGAGGGAGAATTCTGCAGTGTGCCATTAATAGTCTGGATAATGATTTGCTTACAAAACAGAGCCGTGGGATTAACAGTGTGTTGGATCAGCTTCCAGCGGCCAGCATACATGTGTGTTTATGTCCAGAGATGTACTTCTATACACTGTAGATGGATTTGACTGAAGCCGATGCCAGTACAGATATCTAGAGAGCGTGCTGGCTGATGAAATTCAATGATAGCATATGCAGCGCACACATAATTGAGTTTAAATAAGCACTGTCCATTTACACAGCTCTCCATGACGTTCAGAAGCGACCCAGCGGCCAGGTTTTTGCTGTTCTAATGGTTATGTAAAGGAATTAAAGAAGGATTTAAAGAGATTTGAAAAAGGAAAACGGTACATATGCTATGATCTATTGTAAAATGATCAAGATAGGAAAAACTCACTGGTGTCAGTAACACACAGCTCCTGGTACAGTACCGTGTTATGACCTCAAAACACTTAGCACATCATTTTTTGATACATGCATCTCGTGTGTTTGTGTTTTCTGCTGTAGTAAACTTGCTCGGTAGTGCACCCGGTATTTTCCAGTGATGCTGAGTTAAATGTAATGCAGTTAAACATTTGCAGTTATTTGCAAATATTTTTATTTTGAAGAGATGCTAAAAGCAGCATATAGCTTTGTGTGTCACTGCATTCAAATACAAAACACATAACACGAGTCATGTCAATTATAAAAGCTGAATGGCGTTTTTTTCACAGACAGGGCTTAGCCTATGGTTGGATTAGGCCACAGTTCAATTAGGACATTTGATTATTTTTTATATACATGCCTTAGAAAAAGGCATTACTGGCGTGCATCTTTAAAAAAAAAGACATGTTTTAAGATCAGTCAGTGCAGGTTTCTTTTAGTTGAAACAGCTCAAATTTACATTTTAGTCTAGCCTTGTCTGTTGATGTTTAGCTACCTCATAAACCTGTTTCCCTGACTGCATAAAATATTAAAAAGCTAATATTTCACAACATTTTCGAATGTGTGAATTTCAGGAGGAATTTCAAGTTTCTTTGTTTGTTTAAAAAGACATCTCAAAGACAAGTGATATATTTAAGTGAGATATTTTATTCGTTCATTTATTGTTTTATTGGATTGAAACAGAGTTTTCAGTGTGCTTTGAAGGGAATGAAAATCGTCTGAAAGTGGTGTTTTTTTGTTTGATCTTTTGTTGACCTAGTTTTATTTTCAAATAGTTGTCTGATAGACAAGGGATATCAGCTACTAAGTTATGTTTTATGTGTTAGATTTGCTTGTTATTGTTATTTGAGCTGTTAATAGAACTGAAAATAGTCTACAAGTACTGCACGTGATCATAGGTTGGCCTTTTTTGACTTTATCTCTGTGTTAATGATTGAGTGGGTTCTGATTGAAGTGTTTGAAGGAAGCAGTGTTTGGAGAGGAAAGTGTTCTGCAGACTCTGAAGAGCTCTTCTCTCAGGATCTCACCTCGCTCTCATCAATATTTCATCTCCTGCTCAAATTACTCAATCACATACAAGTGAATTGGCTTTAAGATCACTGAAATATTGAACAATATTTAATAAGAGATTCAAAATAGTTAAGACACATGTCTGACTGAAGGAGCCGTGACTCATTATAAACACAGTATTCATCTTTATATGAGATTAGTGTTCGTTTAGCATGACTAAATGTTATTATGTGTGTGTTTTTCCCTTAATTTGTATAGTTTTCATTCATTTTTATTTTAGTTTTACTCTTATTTATTTTAATAAATATATTAAAATATTGTCTTTGGCAGCTATAGCTGATATATTTTAGTGAGTTTGCTGTGTGCTTTTGAAGTTTAATTTCAGTATTTATTTTCTTTGGTTTTTTGTTGTGGTGTAATTGTAGTCTGTAAAGTTAAACAGAAAGAAAAAATATTGCCATAGCAATTAGCTAAATATAAAATCATATTTTGTCATATATATATATATATATTGTATCATTTTGTATCGTCATTTTAGATGTTTATGTACATTTTTAGAAATTATTTTAGTTAAACTAAATGAGAATTATAAATATTTTCCTCACAACCAGCTGAACTTATTTTATTAAAGTCAATATTTATTTGATTTCAAGTGACAAAAACATAAAACATTGTGAGGCATAATATATTTATAGAGTCCATGCAGTCATTTACAAGCCAGACGTGAAGAACCTCAGAGTTGTGTTTGTGCGGATCAGAGCGTGATGATGCTTCAGTGTTTATCTGGAGAATGTGCTCAAGACCTGCTGGAGCTCCTGTCCTCCTCCCCCGGTTACCATGGTGATGTGGGCCGCGCAGTCATGTGACACGCGCACGCGTGTGTGTGTGTGTGTATTTATTTATGCTACACTGTATGTTGCTATGCTACAAGAACAGTAAAACCTGGATGTTTTGACATTGTGAGCGGTGGTCCAGCGGTGAGTGTGTAGTGTTTCCTGTAAGGGGTAGGGTCAGTGCAGTCTGTACACCTATGAAGAGACCCATGTGTGTGTGTGTTACATCATAATCATTATCAATATGATTTCTCAATCATTGATTTTGTTTTATTAATACAATACTGAAATATAAAATATGAGCATCATGATAATATTATTGTTAGTAGTGCTGCTAATGCAGTGATCTGATGAAGCCTCACATTAATACACACTCATCTGTAGTATCCTCTGTGTCTGCTCGAGTCACAACACACTCTGAGCCATGTGCTTTCATCTCTGAGCTGAGATCTGATGTTATTAGACGCGGAGCGTGTCCTTCCAGTGCTGGGACCCTCATCCTGCACCTGTGTGGCCCTCCTTATCCTCGGTTAAAAAGCCCTCAGGGTCTTTGTTTCAGATGCTTTCTGATCAGTGCTCTAGAACACAGCAGTGACGCAGTTACAGACCAGTGCACGAGTGGAAATAAATCTAGATTAATATTCTCTCAGCTCTGACTATATTGCACACCGTACATATTTGACTTGAGGTTTGAGGATCGACAGAAACGCATGTGAATGACTTGGTTTGTGTTGTTTGAGAAGTATCTGACAGGAATGTAAAACTCTCACACACACACACACACACACACACACACTGACCTGGAGTGAACTTGAGCAGCTGTAGTCTAGCTCTCTCAGCAGATGTTGTATCTGAATCTGAAGTTTTAGACACGCTCTGCTGAAGCCGGTCCAGGATTTGCTTTGTTAGGAGTGAGTGTGTGTGTGTGTGTGTGTGTGTGTGTGTGTGTTCTCCTCTCAACTGTGTGTTAACATTAACCTGAAGCGCACAAACACACGTAATTGTTTCTGGTGACAGTGATCCTCTCTTTGAAGAGCAATAGATTCATGAATCCGTGCTTCAGCTCGTCAGAGTTCACCGTGATCAAAGAAAAGAGCATTTATCTTGCAGCTTATTTTAGGAATCAAAGTTGCTGTAATGCGGCATGACATTTATTAGCTCTCAAAGCTTGTAAAGCAACAGCTAATGCCATCACACAGCGCTGTTTTACTGCATTAATCATCCAGATCCATATGCACTGGTTTTACAATTCGACATGAGACTTTACAGTAACACTGTATTTTATGGTTACATGTATTAGTCATTTTTATGAATGCCTTTTTCTACATTCCTAATCCTAGCCAATACCTAGACGTAACAGCTACTGCACTAACTATTAATAAGCAGCAAATGAAGAGTTTATTAAAGAGTGTACACTTCAGTTTGGGGTAATCATTAACTATTAGCTATGACTCGTGCATAATTTGCTCATGCTGAATAAAGCATTAATATATGTTTTATAAGTTAAATGAGCCAGTACACGAATAATATGCATGCTAATAAGCAAATATTTAATAGTGAGAAGTGGTCACTAAACTTAAGTGTTACCAAAACTGTTTAGTACAGTGTTAAATTGAAAGAAAAATAAAGAAAAAAGCGAACTATGTTTTCAAGATGTTCTGTGATGGAGAAGGTCATATAAAAATAGAGGAAGTAAACATGCATAAGTATAGTGAATGGGTGCCGTCATAATGAGAGTCTGATAGAAACATCAGAATAATCCCCAGCGCTCCAGTCCATCAGTGGACATCTGGAGAAGACACAAGATCAAACTCATCCAGCGTTAAGATGATTTGAAGTGTCTATAACTCTTCCTTCAGTGAAGAAGTCCATCTACTGTCATCTCTTATATCAAAATCCAGACATATATTAGTTTAGAGCTGTCTGGTATGTATGTGTCAGGGTTCACAAATTGAACCTGTGTTTCAGCGCCACTCGGTGGACATTTCTCTTTGAAACCGCTGTGAAACGTGCAGTAAGGGATGCACAAAAGTGCAAAGAGGTACTTCTTTTGATGAGACCAGGTTGCGTGAATTCTTCACGTTTCAGATGTCCTGTGCATCTGAAGCTCTCGTGGAATGTGCTTACAGTTTCTCATTGCATCTGACATATCACTACAGAATCATCTCTCGCTGAGGTCTGGTTTGGGAGGAGAGGACAGCATCTGGCTGAGATACAACTATTAGATCTGAATCTGAGAGTAAATAAAGATATTAAGAAAATAGCCTTTAAAGTACAAATTAAGCTCTTAGCAATGCTTATTACTAATCAAAAAGTTTTGATATATTTATGGTAGGAAATTTGCTAAATATCTTTATGAAATATGATCTCTATTTAATATTCTAATGAATTGTAGCATAAAAGAAAAATCCATACAATGTATTGTTGACAGTTTGCTACAAATATGCCTTTGGGCAGGACAGAAATGGCTTCCCTGGCCGTGACGGGGCAAGATGAGGGTACTATGAGGGCAGCCCGTATGGCCATGACAGAGCAGGAGTTCAATGGCCTCCGCAGCCAGGACTAGGCATGACGAGAGCTCATGGGTGGCTTCCATAGCTGTAGCAGGGCAAGGCGAGGGTTCTTTGGCCTCCAAGGGATTTATGAGGCTCACCAATGCCCCTGGGGGCTGTACAGACACCGGCGGAACCTCCAGAGGATCTACGGCCTCACCCGACACCTCTGATGGTTCAGGGGCAGACTTGGCGGCAGATGAGGTCTCTAGTGTGTCAGCCATCTTGAGCAGTGGCTGTGGCTCGACTTGACCCCTGACTGGCAGCTGTAGCTTCCACCCTTTTGTGATCTCGCTCAATTCAGCAACAAACACTGTCGAGGTTCTTCTCCACGACGCCGACCATAAACAGTGAACTATAGTAATTAAAGCATAGCCAATAAATTCCTTCAAACTACAACTGAACCTTCCTCCAGGATTTAATTAGTTCATTTAGACAGAAGCAGAAAATGTCCTTTAACACCAGTTACCCAGAAAGCCAGTTGCCAAAAATCGACCTCCGAAAATCTCTGGAGGAGCTTGTGGGCACATTTAGTGACTTTGTTGGAGTATTTCTTTAAAAGAATAGTTGGCCAATGCAGACTTTTTTTGAGTCACTCAAGAACAGTTTGTTAGTGGTTTGGTTTAGCAAATGGTTTGTTAATCATGTACATTATTGTTTCTCCTCTAAGCTCTGCCTCCTGAAGCGGGTCGATCTGTACAAAGCTCATCGTTGAAAAAAAGCGAGGTGTGCTCTAATTGGTCAGCTCTCCAGTGCACTGTGTGCTGAACACACTCCAATATTTGTGTTCAACTGTTCTGGAACAGTGTTGAAACACAACTTAACACTGATTTCTAG
>JAUMHP010000062.1:2153130-2183323 GCA_032361065.1 Enteromius trimaculatus | reverse complement strand
CACAGCGTCTCCAGAACATGGCGCCCGCAGCAACACTACAGACACAATAATAGCTCCGCCTTCTTTCTTTCTGGAAAAGAAGTCTGTGACGTAGAGAAGTGGAGGCGTGTTTAAACGAGTCGGTTTAGGGGGGGTGGACAAGTCATAACTTTTGTAAAGAATATCTCTTTGGTTTTGAGACTTTATTCTTTGTAACTTCAGGATGTTATCTCAGCTCGTAACACTCCACAGAGAAAGATGACTTGAAATCGCATCATATGACCTCTTTAATCAGGTCTGAGTGGAACCTGTGTTTTTGTCAGACGAGCAGGATAAGTTCTTTAGGTTTGGAAAAACTGCAATTACAATATATAATTTTCACCTTGGCTGAATTTCCAAAACTACGTTTATCAGCCCTCTTTCACTTTCACAACATTAGACTGCTGGGATCCCATCGAGCATAACAAGAATAAAGCCATTAATAAGCGTCTGTTCACAGACCTCTGAATACGCTTTTGTGATCATGTGACTTTACCGAAATCCATTGGATATATTAAACCTGCAAAAATGTTTTTTCCGTGTATAACGCGAGTCGGAGTATGTTTTCATAAATGTTTTATTTGTTTCTTCAAGTCATTTTGTTTCTGATGTAAATGTATCTTGATAAACTATTTGTGCAGAAAAACAAGACAAAAATACTGAGTAAGAAGCTGATTTTAGCAGTGTACAGAGATCATTTGT
Organism: Enteromius trimaculatus; assembly: GCA_032361065.1. Classification (NCBI taxonomy): domain Eukaryota; kingdom Metazoa; phylum Chordata; class Actinopteri; order Cypriniformes; family Cyprinidae; genus Enteromius; species Enteromius trimaculatus. The sequence continues at coordinate 2,182,603 of JAUMHP010000062.1, read as the reverse complement.
ATCAGTACATGTACTCGTCGCTTAATCATTGCGACTTAAACATCGCTTAGAAAAACAAATCTCGTTCGAACGAAAGATGTGTAGGAGGAAGAAATGAAAGTCTGAAAAAGAAAGATGAAAGGGCAGCGATATAAATAATGCACTGAGGTAAGTGATGATCTCAGTGAAAAAAAGAGAGAGAGAAATACTCACTATCAGCCTGGATGATGTAACGAGGAATGAATAAGAGGGAGGAAAGAGGGATGAAGGAAAACAGAGTGAGAATAATGGCAGGTAAAGGATGCAGGGTAAGAAGTGCAGTGAGAACGCTGGCTGCTGATTGGCTGAGCTCCAGCGCTGGAGGAGATCAAAGCATCTCAAATCCCCAGATCTTCTCAGAGACCGGCGGAGAAACCTGGAGATGAGGAGGAGGGAATGGAGCCGGAGGAGTGCAGATCGTACTTTATGTAATGTTGTGGAGGTATTGTGTTGTGGGAGAGACTCGAGACATGTGAACGTCCTAATTAGAGCTTTCTAGAAGAGAGCTGTGACGTAACACAAGAAAACATGAGCTTAAAGAGAAACAAAATCATTCATATCACTACAAACTTCAAAAGAAGATGTTTATCAGAATACCTCAGCTGCTCTCTTCCACACAGTGAACGTGAATAGGGCTGGGACGAACTCCAAAGCCATATGTGAGAGCTAGCTTTATTCAGCAAGGATGCATTACATGTATCATATGACTGAAAATACATTCAAAATGTAGAAATGTAGAAGAAAATGTATTTTAAATAAATGCTGGAGACCCTGGAAAATAAATCTGGGAATATTGGGCAGCATGACAATTTTTAACGTTGATAATAAACAGAAATGTTTCTTTAAATACTAATATTTATTATTATTTATTTATATTTTAGTTTTTTATTAAAATTATCAGTTTGCTTTTTAATATATATATATATACGATTTAATGATATATATATATATATAATTTAATGTAAATATGATTTAATAATGTAGAAAAACATTTTCCGTTTTCATTTTGATTTTAGTTTAGTTTTGTATTGTGTGTTTGTCATTTTTATTTGTTTTTGATCTTCTCAAATATTACCATTTACATATAATTTGATTTTATTTCAGTTTTACCTCTTGTTCAGTTTAAATGTGTCTATTTATTTTTCTTTTAATTTAAAAAACAACCACATTTTTCGTCTAATATTTATATTTTATTTTAAAAATTATTTCTACAAATTGTAATAGACTAGTTAACAGTAATAACCTGGTTAAGTTAGGGTTAGCCTTGACCATCCCTGTCCAAACGAGCAGGCAAGGCCTTCTGCCTGACGTTTTATTTTGTGTTTCATGAATAAATAATTTCATACAGGTTGAGAATAACATGAGGAAGATTAACCTTTCAGTGTTGTGTGAATTAACCCTTTATATCACACCGAACAAAGTCAGGCTGGAATCATTTCTGTTTATATTTCCCGTCCTGTATAGCTCTGACTGCGCTGGATTCCAATGCTCTGGAAGCTCCTCGTGAGAACAGAGCGTCTTTAATTCTATCGGAAAGCGGCTGTAATTGCTTGTTTTCTGCGAGCAGAGCCTCGGACTCGTTCACCTACAGTTTGATGGAATAACACACACTCACACACACACTCACACACACACACACACACACACTCAAACTCAATTTTAAACATATCTCAGAACAAGGTCTGGTCAAATACACACAAGAATCAATTTCAGCATGATTATTTTTTTTGTAGAGAACCCTTTCTATTTCATGTGATGCACTTTCAATGAGAGGTCATTCTGAGAAGACTCCTCGAGCTCGTGGAATATGTTATCCCTGTCAGAAGCAACGTCGTACCTCTCTAAAAACCACACAAGTCTCTCAGAAGATCACACTGTGACAATAACATTATTTCATCAAAATATGACTAATAATGACAACAACAATGATACTAAAAATATGACATCTATATATTAATCATAATAACGATGTGCTTTAAAAGCATCATAAAAGTGGCTCGCAGGACATTCTGAACATTTTCAGAACAAAAAGTCTTCTTTTGTTTTATTGTTTTTATTTGTTCAAGCATTTTTCGTTTGGAGCGTTTTCCGCTACAGCCATTAATAATAGTAATAATATCCTACAGATTATTCAACATTTAAATACACACAAAACAAAAACGCAAATGCAAGTCATATTTGTAATCATGTGTAATATTTTTTCTTTTTATGATTATGCCCTTGTTCTCCTTGGTGTCCGTGTATGTAATGTATGTTTATGTGTGATAAAGAATTGAGGTTTTTATGATCTGGAAAAAGACGACAGATGAGTATTAGTGATTGAGATATTTACAGTATTTTACCGTTCATTGATGAGTTAGATATGTCAAATGAACCTTCTCTGTAGAGCGACCTGAAAACCCACCTATAAGAAAATAGTAAAAAGCGCTAAATATAAATGAATAATTAAGAATTTTTTTACACGTTGCAGTCCTGGCTCCTCCTCAAAGACTGTTCCAGTCCAGCCCTTCCCAGAATTCCCAGCTGCTGCGCTCGTGCCATGTACAGAAGAAGTCTTGATCGCATTCAGACGTGTGTCTCCACAGGACAGACTGGATGAGACTGTGATGTTCTCTCAGTCTGGGCTTTGATCAGCGTCTGCGTGTCACGTGACAAACTGCCTGCAAGCATTGTTCTGGATTCCACTTTATTTTCCGCTTCAGACGTTCTACTGACTATTAGTAACTACAGGTCAACTACAGTAATTATTATTATCAGCAGCTGCATAACTCTCAGAGTCGACTGTCAGGGTAGGGTTAGGGTTAGTAGAACACGTTTCTGATAGTCATCAAAATAAAGTGTTACCTCGTTTAGGAATGCACTCAAAGTTTTATTGTAGTATTTCTTTCATGCATTCACACACATATGCTTCCAGTCTCTTCCCAAACATGGTCTTGATATGACAGATATCGGGCAGTTGCTATGCAGTTGCTAGGGTGCGTTTACACATATGAGAAGATAGTTTTAGAGACAGAAGCTCTGCAGAGCAGCAGAATGACACGGACGAGACCCGGATGATTAATAGGATAAAAGCATAATATACACAATATGAAAAACACAAATACTTCCAGGTATGTCAGGTAAGCGTGTGTTAAATGAACTGATCAGCTCCTGTTTGTGTCCCATCAGCCACCAGCTCGGCTCATCTGGAGGACCTGGTGTATCTGGACGATCAGAGACACACTCCGCTGCGCTCCTCGCTGAGAATGACCCGACAGAACACGACCGGACAGGACCTGAGAGGTGAGAGGTCATCACTGTCTCTCCCGAACACATTAATACACATAACCAGCTAAAATAAAAAATAGAGAGAGACAAATATAAAAGTGACCAAAACACACATTATCACGATCTAAAGTAGCTGTTTTTATGTGATTATATTGTAAACTAATTCATTCTTGTCTTCAGTAACGTTTTTTTCAGGATCCTCTGGTTAATCAAATGTTCAAAATATTAGCATTTATTTGAAATAGAAATCTTTTGGAAGATTTTAAATGTGTCATGACTGATCACTACACTTCAAGAACCAGTCCAAATCCAGAGTCTGTGTGTGTGTGTGTGTGTGTGTGTGGGACACAGTCTAACACTGTCGTGATGAAATCAAATGCCAAAGATGTGACCACTCATCAATAATACCCAGAGGTGTGTGTGGAGCAGTAGATCAGTGTATGATTCTGACTTCTGAAGATCATGTGACTCTGAAGACTGGAGGAATGATGCTGAACCTCACAGAAACACACTTTCACACAGATCCACACAGAACACAGCTGCTTTACAGTAGAATAATATTTGACTGATTTTACTGTTTTTTGTTTAAATAAATGCCTTTAGTGAGGACAAAATGATTTTTTTCAAACATTGTAGTTATTCGTAAACTGACTGTTCCTGTGGAGGTGAAGGTGTCAGTTTGAGGGGTGAATGTAGTTCTGGAGCTGGTTGGATCATGAGAGCGCACGGCTGTGATGTAAAGAGCTCAGACAGAGATGGGAGCTCTCTCTCTCATCATGTCTGATCTGGAGTGATCTGCTCTCTCTCTTTCTCCTGTCGCCTGTCTGTGTGTGTGTGTGTGTGTGTGTGTGTGTCTCAGCTTCCGCTAACAACCATGCCTGGCAGTCTCAGTCACGTAAGTGTGTGTTCCAGCAATGATCTCTGTCCTGTCTGTGTTATCAGATGAGTATCACGAGCTCTCTGTGATCTTCTCTTACTGTACTCTGTGATGAGCATGAATGAGTGTGTGTCAGGAGTGGAGCTGTGGACATTATTTTTGTACCTGATTAATGAATTATATATATATATATATTTATTTTTTATTTTTTATTTTTTATAATTGTTTATTATTTTTTAGTTTATTTTATTGTTTTATACATTGTGTGTGTGTGTGACCCTGGACCAAAAACAGCTGATTAAATAATCTTTCCACTGATCTGAAAGTCTGCACAGGTATATTTGTAGAAATAGACAACAATACACTGCATAGATTTTTCTTTTGCCAAAAATGCCAAAAATCATTAAGAAATTAAGTAAAGATCCATGTTCCATGAAGACATTTAGTACATTTCCTACTGTAAATATATCAGACTTCATTCTTGGTTAGTAATATGGATTGACAAGAACTTAATTGGAACAGTTTTAAAGAAGAATTTCTCAATATTTAGATTTTTCTGCTCCCTCAGATTCCAGATGTTCCTCTCCTAACACACCAGACATCAGTGGAGAGAAGATTTATTCAGCTCTCAATTCATGTTTATATCTCAGTTTCAAAAAAATTATTCTTAGGGTTGGTTTTGTTCTCCAGGGTCACAAATGTTTTATTCATAATATTGATTCTTCTCATTGATTTTATCGATCTTTAGTTCTACCTCAGATCCAAGGGCCCTAGATGTGTGTCTTTCTGTGGGATTGTTTTGTGTGTTTTCACACTCATTGACGAGCATGTGCTCTTTCTGTCCTCAGTGCGCTTCGCTCCGTATCGACTGCAGGACATCGCTCTGAAGCCGCTTCTGTTCGAGGTGCCCAGCATCACCATGGACTCTGTGTTCACGGGCCGTGATTGGCTCTTCCAGGAGGTCGACGCCCACCTGCGCCCCACCCACTCCTCCACCAATCACGGCGTGGTTCTCGTGGGCAGCATCGGCTTCGGCAAAACCGCCATCATCTCGCGCCTCGTGGCTCTCAGTTGCCATGGAAACCGCATGCGACAGATCGCCTCCGACAGCCCACAGGCCTCGCCGAAACGTAAGCATCGCTGCAAAACTTCACACAAATGCAAGAGATGCACACAGTTAATACAAAGCGCCTCACTTCTTTTGGAAAACGAAGCATTCTCATAAACAAACATTTGCAAACACCATAATATTAATTCCTGTTAGATGTGTGTGTGTTCCAGAGAGAAGTGTGTCGTGTGCAATATCATGCTATGACCTCGAAACACTTACCACAGTGTATGATTTGTAAACGAGTGCATTTTGATGTTTGTATCACATGACCAGCTCCATATATTTGTCTGTTCTTGCGTAGTAAACTTGCTCAGCAGCGCACCCGGTGCAGCATTACACCCGAGTGAAAGAGCTTGTGGAAGCAAGAGAAAATCACATGAATAATTAAGAAAGTGCATCTTTGCTTTTGGAAACTTTCTCAGTTATGTTTAGGCTCAGATTTTGTGAGTTATTGTTTTCAAAAGTGACAGCATTTGACATTTAGTTCCATTTTACAACAACAACGGTGTAATAAACCATCTCAACCAGATTCATGTTTATTCATGTTCAAGTTCAAATGGAACTGAAGATGCTTTTAGCTGCACTCACTGGACATTTGACTCAAAACATATATTCTTTTACAGAATGTCACCATATGCATGTTTTTCCAATGAGCCTGGACTGAATGTAATTGATTGATCGTGTGTGTGTGTGTGTGTGTGTGTGGTCAGATGGAGATGGCATCCCTCTCACACAGCCGCAGCCTTCCCATGGTACACTGGGAGGAGGAAGCTGCCCTGGAACCCCAGAAATGAGGAGGAGGCAGGAGGAGGCCATGAGGAGGCTTGCATCACAGGTACACACACACACACACACACACACACAGGAGTGTTAATGCATCAGTGGAAGGATAACATTTCATCATTTGCATCATATTGGATGTGCTGCAGGTGTTTGTCAGATTTATAACACAAAAAATTATGGAATGGAAATCACTTTTATTTATGACATGCACAGTTTGGATCAGTTGCGTTTAAATGTTAAGACATTAGTGTGATGATTTATTCTTACGTTTTATACACTATTACTTGATCTGTTTGCTCATTCTGTGACACTTTTCGGTTTAATAAGAGATCTTGACTGATGTGTGTGACAGTTATCATGTATATTTCAATAACTGGATTAGTTTCTTCATGTTACGTGATATGTAAATGGATTATGCATGTTCAGCGACCTTCTTTATTGATTTGGTATCAGAAATCAGAGCTGGTATTGCACTGAAGCAGAAAATCTGGTATCAGGCCAACCTTAACACACACACACACACACTCTCTCTCTCTTTCCCACACACACACACACACACTCTCTCTCTCTCTTTCCCACACACACACACACACACTCTCTCTCTCTTTCCCACACACACACAGAGTTTCCCACATCAATCTTCTCACAATAGATGCCGTTGACCGGTGGAATTGCTTCGGCTCACACACAAAAGGCCGTCTGAACCTGCACAGGCTGGCTGTCGCACTCTCAGCTGTTGCATTATGCAGATATGTTTAAAAAAGAGAAGTAAGTTTGCCGGTGAGCCTCATAAAATATTTATTCAGGCAGAAAGCAATTTCCTTGCCATGCTATTAGATCTAGTTAAGTCAATGCATTAATAATCAACTCTCACTTTCTGCCCTTCTGGACGCTTAAAGTCCTTTGAAAACATTTGTATGAGTGAATCAGTATTCTAATGTAGTTGATGTTCCCAGCCGGGCGTCTCGCTGCGCTGTGGCTCTCTCTGTGTTCACACTGGACTCAGATGACCACAGCGTCCCGTTACAGCATCACACCTCATTAACAGAGCTTGTGGAGTTTGTGGAGCTCGAGGGGATGATGTTCTTGCTTTTCATCACGGAGAGACGCTGGAACAGCATTTGAGCATAAGTGAGACACATTAGTTCACACCATAGTAAAGGCATTGGGAGTTATGCTTTAGACAAACTTCTTCACAAAGTTGCTGTAACAGAAGGCCATGCTCTGAGCTGTGAGTGAACAACCGCAGCAGAGACACACTTCTGAGGGAAAAAGATACATTTGTTTCACTTTTTTTGTTTAATTACATGAATGATTGTATTTGTTTGTAACATGAACATGTTAGCTGTATACAGATAGATAGATAGAATAAATAGCATAAAATAGCTTTATCTTCAATGTTAGATTTTCTTCATTTTCTTGTCACATCAAAGGACACATTAATATGTCAACTACACACACACACAGTCTTTAAAAAACATCAAAAACTATAATATTGTGAAATATTATTATAATTGTAAATGACAGATTTTTGACATTTATTATTAATAGAAAACCTTTACAGTAAATCTTTTTAATGCACTCTTGCTTATTTGTCTCTCTGAACTCAAATCTTTAAACAGTGGTGTAGTTCATGTAGAAATGATAAACATCAGACAGATAGACAGCTTGACTTATCTCCTATTAAATGTGTAGGAGCCATTACGCTGCAGTGGGTATCAGTGACAGGATATGACATCACACTCTAGAAACTCAGTGTTGAATGGCAGCTAACCCTACAGTACAATACTCCCCTCTCCTGAAGATGTGTTTAGCCGAGAGCTCGTTTAGATCTGTTATGCACGTCACTAAACGCAGTATATATTAATATTGAGTGGAAACTCCACAGGCGTCCGGTCTGCGGCACATCGCAGTAATTCTCTCTCTCTCGCTCCGTTCTGCTGAATTACGAGCAGCTCCCGGCCCCTGCTCCGTCTGCTTCACGCTTATTTCAGAAGGGTTGAATAATAAAGACCAGGACAGAGGAAGGTGAAATCAGAGCGGGAAGCTGATTTCCTCTGAACACTGCAGGATTTCTACCTTATTGTTGATGCTTCCCATTTCATGAGCAATGAATATATCTGGAAAACATGTGTTTTATATCAGCAGTCATGAATGTGTGTGTTTCTGATTGGCATACAGACCTGTTTACAACAAATTTCATTTGTGCTTATAATAAAATTACGAGGTCAATCCATACCCTCTTGATCGTTACTAAATACTAATGTTTATATTAGCATATGTATTACAGTCGAGTCACATTACTGTCTAATAGATAAAAAGCACTACTACATCTGGGGTACAGATGAGGTTTTAGGAATAAATGAGAAAGGAGGAATAAAATGTGCTGTTATCTTATTATCTCTTGCAAAAGTTTTGTTCCTCTGAGAAACTTTGTGTTGACTCACAAATCTTTTGCCTCCTGAGAAACTTGGCTTGCAAAACATTTTCATTCCTCAAAGAATCTTTGCAAGTGCCAGCAAAAACGTTCGCATTGCCTCCAGAAACGTTGTGTTTGCTTTTTGGGTTCCAACTAAATCTACTGCATTCACTCACAAAACATTTGCATTGCATTTGCTTTCAAAACCTTAAACAAATAGAAACAATAGCTTGATATAATATGCAATGTTTTTGTATTCTTGTTTTATTATATATATATTATAGACTCTGAATCTGCTGCAATATCCTTATCACTGAGATTTTTTTATAACTTAAGAGGATTTTTTGCCCTTCGAATCAAGTATTAAAGCAGCTAATTACTGCTTAAATGGAACCAATTATGTGCACTTGTCTCAGAAATGGGCGTCCCACAGAAACGAATGATAAAAGGCTTGCCAAATTCCAAATTAAGAGAGAAAAGTTTGCGACTCAGCACCGTGCCACTCAAACATTCAGGAGACAAATAAACACAGACACAGCATATTGCTTTCCTGCTCCTCAATTAGTTGCACATCAGTTAAAAATGTAACATTTTATAATTACAGCAAACTGGCGGAAGATCAGAACTTTGATCTGTGTTTCTCTGAGCGTGTTCCTCTCTCTGCAGGTGGTGGCGTATCACTACTGTCAGGCTGATAATGCATACACCTGTCTGGTGCCGGAGTTTGTGCACAACGTGGCAGCGCTTCTGTGTCGTTCTCCGCAGCTGGCCGCTTACAGAGAGCTTCTTCTGAAGGAGCCACACATTCAGAGCATGCTCAGCCTAAGATCCTGCGTCCAAGACCCCCCCACGGCCTTCAGACGAGGAGTGCTCGAACCGCTGGACACTCTTTATAAAGGCATCAACATTAACATACAATCAAGAGCTGTGTTTGTGTCTTTGAAGGAATAGTTCAGCCAAAAAGTTTACATTTTAAAAATGTGCTCCCCCTTGGCTAAACATGATTAGAATGAGTGTTTCTTAATTAGATCTGAGGAGATGTGTCTTAACGCTGGATTAGTTTGGTCTTCTGTCTTCTCCAGATGTTCACTGATGGACTGAGGAATATTCTGATGTTTTTATCAGACTCTCATTCTGCCGGCACCCATTCACATCCATTACTGTCTCCAGATCTGATGAAGAAACACACTCGTCCTGATCTGGGATGATCCGAGGGGGCTTATATTTTCATCAGAAATGTTACTTTTGGGATGAACTGTTTCTGTGATGCAACTGGAAATATTGAATGCACGTGTAAGTGTGCTCGTTGTTGTCCTCAGAGAGGAAGATCACTCCGGATGAAGACCTCATCATTCTCATTGATGGTCTGAATGAGGCTGAGTTTCACAAACCGGACTACGGTGACACTATTGTGTCTTTTCTCTGTAAAACCATCAACAAGTTCCCGGCCTGGCTGAAGCTGGTGGTGACCGTCAGAACCTCTCTGCAGGTAAACACTCATACTGTCCCAGTCTCATTCCTCTTTTGCAGGAATCGGCAAATACAAAACATGCTCTTGAATTAACACATAAATGGATGAATTATAAATAGTTTTAATACCCTTTTCTTAAATAACTAGGTTGCAATATTAGGAAAACATGGCTTTAAGATAAAAAAAAGATACACCTTAAAAACCAAGCGTGATTTCAAATACATGTTTCTTTGAATAAGTTTACAATATTAAGAAAACATGACTTCTACATTAAGAAATCATTATATTATTGCACTTTTCTTTCTGCACTGAACGTGTTTGATCCCTTCCCCACCAGAGCTTTCATTCCTCTCTTAAAAAAATCATTGTTTTATTGCCCTTTTCTTTCTGTACGAAGCACGTGTGATTTCTGCTGAGCTCTCGTTCTGCTTCTGTGCAGGACATCACCAAGCCCCTGCCCTTCCACGTGATCTCTCTGGACGCTCTGGAGGAGAACGACGCCATCGACCATGACCTGCAGAGCTACATCCTGCACCGCATCCACAGCAGCGCAGAGATCCAGAACAACATCTCCCTCAATGGCAAGATGGACAACACCAGCTTCGGCAAGCTCAGCTCTCACCTGAAGGCCCTGAGCCAGGGCTCCCTGCTCTACCTGAAGCTGACCTTCGACCTGATCGAGCGCGGGTACCTGGTGCTCAAGAGCTCCAACTACAAGGTGGTTCCGGTCAGTCTGGCCGAGGTCTACCTCCTGCAGTGTAACATGCGCTTCCCCACGCAGTCGTCCTTCGAGAGGGCCCTGCCGCTGCTGAACGTGGCCCTGGCCTCGCTGCATCCGCTGACCGACGAGCAGATCTACCAGGCCATCAACAGCGGCTCGGTCCAGGGCACGCTGGACTGGGACGACTTCCAGCAGAGGATGGAGAACCTGTCGGTGTTCCTGGTCAAGAGACGGGACGGCACGCGCATGTTCGTGCACCCGTCCTTCAGAGAGTGGCTGATCTGGAGAGAAGAAGGAGAGAAGACCAAGTTCCTCTGTGATCCCAGGTCTGAACTTCTGCTTTCAACAGCAGTATAACAGGTGTATTCGCAGAAATACATTACAACAATACATTAATGTACAGTATTGCTTAAAATTATAAAGAAAAAAACGTTATGCCAAAAGTTGATAGGAGATTAAGTAAAGATTATGTTCTGTGAAGATGTTATTTAATGCCATAAATATATCAAACGCAAAACTTTGATTTGTAATATGCTAAGAACTTCATTTGGGCAAGTTTAAAGGTGATTTTCACAGTATTTTTATTATCTCAGATTCAGATTTTCTAATAGTTGTATCTCAGACAGATATTGTCCTCTCCTCTCAAACCAGACCTCAGCGAGAGATGATTTATTGTAGAAGTCTCCAGGGTCTCATTTAAGAAATGCACTAATAAAATTCCGTATGACCTCTCAAAGTGAATTTTTATTGACTTAGACACACATTCAGCTGTAAAAGATGTTTGATTTAATAAGTACATACATATGTATAAAAATTGCTGTATGCACTTAACATGTCAATAGATATAAATTAGAGTTCAGTCGATATTGTATTTTGCTCAAACAATAAATAAAGTGCTCAGAGAGAGGCTGTAAATATATATCGTGCTGAAATGTGTCAGAATTAGAGAAGTCTATAAACTGAATATTACGGTAACACATTACATAAAGCCTTTATGCATAAGTAGTTGAATGCCTTGTAATCTCATGATTCATTTTAACCAGTTAATACATAATAACACTCACAGTATCAGTTCATTGTTACACTATGAGCAATTTAATGTGTTACATGTATGTATTCTAATGTATCACAATGCATAGTAAAGTCTCTTACTTTATATCAGCTAGTCTTCAGCATTTCTCATTTTCATCTAGTGCAAGTTAAGGTACTAAAACAAACTAAAATCTAATAATAAAATATCTAGACCTGTTAAAATAACAAAAAGAGAAAAATATAAATTAAGTGAAAACAGAAAATATAAAAATAAAGATATAATATAAAAATATAATAGTATATCAGTATTACACACAAAAAAATAGAACCTCTTAAAAGAATTTTGTTACATTTATGCATTTATCCAAAGCAACTGACAAGAGAGACAATTTTCACAATGCCAAAAAAATAAGTCCCGCACCATTTTCTGACACCTGAAAAAGAAAACCCAATGTCTTCATTGTTTCACAGAGAACTGAAGCTCAAAGGGTTTCGTCTTGTTTTTTGCAGGAATGGCCACACACTCCTGGCTTTCTGGTTCTCCAGACAAGAAAACAAACTCAACAGACAGCAGACCATTGAGCTGGGTCACCATATCCTGAAAGCACACATATTCAAGGTAAGAGAGTCAGGCACAGATCACATGATGAGCAGCGTAACACAGAGCTCCATGCCTTCAGTGTTTCTGTGCTGTCACTGTAGGGCCTCAGCAAGAAGGTAGGAGTTTCTTCATCCATCCTGCAAGGACTGTGGGTGTCGTACAGCACAGAGAGTCTCTCCACAGCTCTGTCGTCGCTCAGAAACCTCTACACACCCAACATCAAGGTGCTTCTGCACTCCACACTGTGAAATATACAAATAATAAGACAACCTGATGCAGTAAGACTTTTGGGTTATCTTAACCAACATGCTTTGTTTGGAGACGATAAATGAGACTTATTGTGCTATATACTGAAATAACAATTACTGCTCATTCTGGATGAAAAAGAGAAAGAATCTGTAAAAACACCACATCAATCACATTCATTTTATGTTTATTTTAGTGCTGTCAAACAAATATTGCATCCAAAATAAATGCTTTTGTGCACACAATATATGTATTATTTATACATACATGATAAGCATAAACAGGTGGCTTAACATTTCAGCAGTATGAGACTCATGGGACTAGTTTTGTCGGTCTGTCAGGGGTTTTTATGTAGAGAACACGGTTGAATGTGTTCCTGTCTTCATCTGCAGGTGTCTCGTCTGCTGATTCTGGGCGGTGCTAATGTGAACTACCGTACGGAGGTGCTGAGCAACGCTCCGGCGCTGTGTGTTCACGCTCACCTGGGATACTCCGAAATGGTGCACCTGCTGCTGGAGAACGGAGCCGGCGTGGACTCTGTGTCTGAGAGCGGCCTCACTCCGCTGGGATACGCCGCCGCCGCCGGACACCTGGCCATCGTCACTGCCCTCTGCAGGAGGAGAGCGAAGGTACGCTCAGACAACGCTACACACACTAGAGAGACTGAGAAGGAGCATAGCCTAGATACATAATCAGATTAATCACTAGTAAAGTAATGCATTACTTTTTATTCTTTTTCTTCTTATAAAAAATTCCAAGAATTTAAATGATATGCATCTAAATAAATCAAATGTATAAATCTTTTTTGAAAATATTTGGCATCAGCAATATTTAACAATATATTTCTCTACATGAAAACTTTAAGTTGAAATGAACACGCGTCTTCATGAGAATGGAATCTGTTTGAAGACACTTTTGTGGTTTAGTCTGACCAAGAGTCAACCAATGTTTTAAATGAAGGTAGATTTTAAATCAGATATTTCTGGTTGATCCCAATTTAGCTACCTTTTAGGACCACGGTAAAGCTATGGTCATCTGTAGGACTGATAGAATCCACGCATGATTCAATCAGACAGGAGCTTTGGTTTAGGCTCTGAATGATACGGATCCTCTCCACAGCTGGATCACCTGGACAAGCACGGTCAGTGTGCTCTAGTGCACGCAGCTCTCAGAGGACACCTGGAGGTGATGAAGTTCCTGATTAAGAGCGACTGGGGTCAGACACAGCTGCAGAGCCCCTCCCCTGCAGAGTCGCAGGCCACGCCTTCCCCCACACAGGCCACACCCTCACCCTCGCAGACCACGCCCCAGGAGTCACAGCCCTCCAGCCCCGAGCAGCAAGAGGAGGCGGAGCCACAGGAGTCTGAGCAGAAGGAGGAGGAGCAGGAGGAGTCTCCGGAGGAGGAGTCTAAGCAGCAGACAGAAGCAGACTCTCAGACTCAGCAGGAGACGTCTCCAAAACCTGCCACGTTCAGCAAGACTGTGGCAGTGCAGCAGGCCTTCATAGCAGCCGCCAGCATGGGCTACACTGAGGTAAAGCCTCTGTGTTTTAATAGTATTAATAACGATGCTTTTGCTTCATACCTGTGATATATTTACATATCAGATAAAAAAAACATGCACAGCAGCTCAGGTATATCCGTAGCAATAGCTGCTAACTGTGTGTGTGTGTGTTTAAGGTTGTGTCTTATCTCTTGGACTTGCCTGAGGGAGATGAAGAGGATGTTCAGCGAGCTCAGATTAACAGCTATGACACTCTGTGGGGTGAGACAGGTAGAGGTCTTTCTGTTTATAACTCTGTTCTAAAATCTAGTGCACTTTCTACATAGACAGCTGACTACTAAGGGAGCATCTGACTGGTGTGAAATACTCTTTGGGAGTACTTTTCCCATAAAGAATTTTTTGTTAGTTTTAGTGATGAACCAAACCAACCACAACACAAATGACTGATAAACATAAATCTATCTATCTATCTATCTATCTATCTATCTATCTATCTATCTATCTATCTATCTACTTCTCTCTTTAAATTTGCTTAGTTTTGTTGGGAAAAAATAAGTTCAATTTAAATAAATAAATAAAAACATTAGTGCTGTCAAACAATGACTAATCGCATCCAAAATAAACGTTTTTGTGTGCAGAATATACGTTTATGTACTATGTATATTTATTATGTGTACAGGTGCTGGTCATATAATAAGAATATCTTGATGAGAATATTGTGAACAGGTTCAGCACTGCAGACACCTGGTGCCACGCTCTAATCAGATAATTAACTCAAAACACCTGCGAAGGCCTTTAAATGGTGTCCGATTTCGGACGCAGCGTCAGTCTAGTTCTGTAGGCGACACAATCAGGGGGAAGACTGCTGATGGGACAGCTGTCCAAAAGATGACCACTGACACCTTGATCAAGGAGGGCAAGACATAAAGACCATTGCAGAAGTCCAAGCACATATTGTAATTATATGACCAGCACCTGTATATAAAAGCACACACATACGGTATATATGTTTAAAAAATATTTACATTTATGTATTTATACTCATATAATTTTTTTGACATAAAAATATATTTAATATATAAACATATCACAATTCATAGTTCAACATTCCTAAAAATATACATGCATGTGAGTGGATTTATCTATACATAATAAATATAAATATAAACAGCACTCACACATATATGTGAACAAAACATACAACAATAAAAAAAAATAAAAATGATAAAATAAAGTTCAGTAAAAAACAAAAATAAATAGTTTAGTTCCTCCCGAACACTGTCTTTAGAAGAGCTCTCAGTGGTAAGATGAAATGTTGATGTCTCTGAGTAATCTCTGTCCGGCTCGTGTCCCCAGCGCTGTCCGCCGCAGCCGGCCGAGGGAAGCTGGAGGTCTGTCAGATGCTGCTGGAGCAGGGCTCTTCTGTAGATCAGCCCAACCGCAGAGGAGCGCTGCCGCTCTTCAGCTCAGTGAGACAGGGCCACTGGCAGGTAACTGATGAACCCTGCTCCTCATCTCCAGAGAGAGCTCCTCACGCTTCAGCTGTATACTCTCTTCCAGATCGTGGACCTGCTGGTGTCACACGGAGCAGACGTGAACCTGGCTGATAAACAAGGCCGAACCCCGCTGATGATGG
The DNA here is from genome assembly GCA_032361065.1 of Enteromius trimaculatus. Lineage (NCBI taxonomy): Eukaryota > Metazoa > Chordata > Actinopteri > Cypriniformes > Cyprinidae > Enteromius > Enteromius trimaculatus. Next base: position 2,166,918 of record JAUMHP010000062.1, on the reverse strand, counting down.
CCTCCTCAGAAGGACATCTGGACACGGTGGAGTTCCTCATGACTCAGGGTACAGCACACACACACACACACACACACACAGAGCTTCATGAAGTTTATTTGTACAGTCAAACCAAAACTTATTCAGACAGCAGATAGAATGTTTAATGTTTTTTTTACTAGTGGATGCAGGACGTTATAGTTCAGTTATGTAAGTTACATATTATACGCAGCAATTCTTCATATGGTGTACTAAGAGTAAAGTGATAGTTAAACTGGTAACTAGTTAACAGAATCACATAATTTAATTACAAATGAACCGTCAGGTTACTACTTTGTAGTAGCCGTTGTACTTACATGAAACAAAATGTGGTTCTGGAGCAGCCTGTAATTAGTTTGTAATGATGATGATGTAACAGAGAGCTAGCGTTACACATATGTTCCACACCGAGTCTGTTACACAGATACTTACACTTAAATACAATCTTCATACACTTGTATGTTAAGTAGCTTATGCCTGTGTAATATTCTAGGATTGTGATGTAATTAGAAAGGTTTTAGCACTACATCTTTATCTGATGCCTACCATTCCTCCACAACCTGAGACAGTAGCTCTGTTCATAAAAGCCCAAATGTGCCCAGACGTCGGAAGTAGTTAGAGCATTTTTAATTACTCGCACTCGAGATACGCCTCCCTCAGCCATCGTATTCTACTCCGACAAAGCATGTATGTGGCAAATGACACCAGAAAAGCGTCAGTTATGGTCTACCCAAACCAAACCCAGACATTCTTCATACAATGTACTCCAAGTAAAATCTAGGATCAAAAATGATGTCTGTTCCACCACAGACTGAACAGGCTGAAGTATTGCTGGGTAGTTGGTTGAGCTGAACTGGTTTTATCTGGTTGTGTTCTTCAACCCAATCGATGGCACACCTTTGTATCAAAGCTATCTGACGTTATGAAGATGAACTGGTAAGGTGTTTGTATGTCTGTGATGTCAGGAGCGTGTTTGGATCTGATGGATAAAGAGGGTCTGACGGCTCTCAGCTGGGCGTGTTTGAAAGGTCATCTGTCTGTGGTTCACTGTTTGGTGGAAAAAGGAGCCGCGACGGACCACGCCGATAAAAACGGACGAACGCCTCTCGATCTGGCTGCCTTCTACGGAGACTCAGACGTGGTGAGCCATATTTCATGGCTTAATTTGAGAGCAGATTCTCTGAATACTCCTCCATCACTGAGTGCTCTTCTGTCCTCGGCTCTCTCCTGCTCTCAGGTTCAGTTCCTGGTGGATCACGGGGCTCTGATCGAGCATGTGGACTACAGCGGGATGCGTCCTCTGGACCGCGCCGTCGGCTGCAGAAACACGTCTGTGGTGCTGGCCCTGCTGAAGAAAGGAGCCAAAATCGGTACAACACTTTACATGTCTCCAAAAGATCAGACTGAAAAGCCACATCAACCCCTCGTTCAATCCGATTGAGCTCAGTCTGAATTTAATTCCCATCTGTTGAAAGGCGTAGTGTGATCCTTTAGAGAAAATATACTTGAACAGTTTAATAAGACTGGTTTTCCTCAGTTAGGGTAAAAATACAGCACATGCATATATATATATATATATATATATGACCCTGGAGCACAAAACCAGTCACTGAGAATCATACATCAATCTGAATAAAGCATCTCTGCGCTGAGGTCTGGTGTGTTCGGAGAGGACAATATCTGTCTGAGATACAACTATTAAAGAAGATCTGAGGGAGCAGAAACATCTAAATATTGAGAAAACCATCTTTAAAGTTGTTCGAATGCAGATCTTAACAATGCATTTTACTGGTTTTTGATATATTAACTAGGAAATTTACTAAATATCCCCAGGAAACATGATCTTAATAGTCTAATTATTTTTGGCCTATAAAAGAAAACTATAATTTTGACCCATGCAGTATACCAGTGCCGCTGAGGACTGCTTCTGTGCTCCGGGCTCACATATATTTCATACAAGTTTATTTTCATTTTTTCTCTTGAACTGGTCAATGGAGGAGAATAAATATTTGCTAAAAAACATAAATCCACATAAAGACATAGATATTAAACAGAAAGGGATGGCTTTACTAACAGCTTGGGCCAGCACAAACTGACTGTTTCAGTGAAGCTTCCTGACTTTATTGAATACACATGTGTAGGACTTTCCCTTTCAGACGCTAAATTATGGGAGGAGAGTCTTCAGATAATTCATGCATCATGATTTACTAACTTCTGCATTCATCAAGTTATTGGTATTTCCACTGTTATTTTTAAATCCCAGAAAAAGCAAAGCTTGACGCTGTCTTAGTAGATTGTGCTGTTCATATTCATATAAGCAGAATACCCCCCAAAAGACAGCTTAGAGAAGAGAAATGAACATGAGCTCAGTGTACAGGATGAGATCTTCATGTGTGTGAACGTGTCTTCATGTAGCTCAGCTTGTTCTCGGCTGCTCCAGCATTCATGTGCTTTTCTTCACTGACTCTTGGCTCTGTGTCTCTGGATCCGTGACTCTTTTTGTTTGTGGTGTTTGCGTTTGCTTTCCTGTTTCTCTTTCTCTGTTTGTCCGGTTAATTGTTGGCGAGGGATGGTGCTGTTAGACCAAAATACTTAACATATGGCATACAGCCTAAAACCATCTTGAAATTACATAAACTTCATTACAATTAAACGCAAGAAACAGAAGTTTTAAATGAGATTTAGGCAGCAGTTGAAATTGATGCTTGAGAAACGCTGTGCACTCTTAAAAATAAAGCTGCTTCATGACGCCATAGAAGAAGCGCTTTGTCTAAACGATTCCATGAAGAATCTTTACCATCTGAGGAACCTTTCTGTTTCACAAAAGCCTCTTTGTGGTGAAAAGATTATAAAAGGTAAGAAAGAGATGGTTCTTAAAGAACTTGACTCAGTAGTTCTTTGTGGAACCAAAAAAACGGTTCTTTTTTGCCTTTTAAGCTCGTTTATTTTTAAGAATGTAGTAAATTAATTACAATAGTCCAGTCTAGACGTGATAAAAGCATGCATCATTAAAAGACATAAAGGGTTCCGATTTCGCTATGAATGGAAATAAACACCACAGAACTGATACGCTTACCAAACCTTTACTCTGCATTAAAAATGACCTCAGATTTAAAGAGACAAGCTGACTGATGATAGGTTCAGAAAAGCTATAATCAGTCTTTTTTTGCTCCCTAATAACATTAAAACACACAAAGAGAGACTGTATGGCTGAATTCTCCCTCATTTTTATAGGCAGATAAAGCTGACTTTACTTTTGTCTTGACTTTATTTTCTTATTCTTCTGCCGAAGCTCTTATTTCTCAGCACTCACGGCTGCTTTTTTGTGTTCCCCCTCACCTTTCTTCCACGACCACTGCATTGCTCCTCACTTCTGGCTTTCACTCACCTAAACACACCACTCGCTCCATTGTACTCTCCCACAACCCCAATCCTCATTCCCTCGCTCTCACGACCCCTGACCTCCGACCTCAGGATGTCAGACGCTGCCGAGTCGGCGTAAAGGAGGTAATGCTGGTGCATCTGGCTTGGCTTCAGGCATCATGACAGCTCTGTGTTGTGTGTGCAGCGCTGTGTTTGGGGGCTGCTGGTTAAACCGGAGCGTTAAAAACGAACTGAAGGCATCCATGCCTCGTCCATGCCTTCATCTGTTTGTTAGGACTTTTAAAAGTGATGCATTACAAAATTGCGTTACTTTATAAAAAAAAAAAAAAAAAGTAACTAATTACATAGTTTCTTTTTGTGGAAAGTAATGTGTTACGTTTGAGTTACTTTGTAAATCTGGGCAGGGCCGGCTCGTTTGTGTTAGGCGTTAGGGAAATGCAAATACATGGAATTAAATACATACAAGATATTGGTTTTATTTAGCATTATTGCAGGTTTGTATAATATTCAGAGTTTGCATTTTACTGTTTTTTCATTTTGAGGAATAGTGCAGGTGAGATGAGTAAACACTAGTAAAGTAATCGCGATTTTTGTTTACATAATATATGTGAATATACTGTGTATATTTATTATGTCTAAATTAATATAAACACATGCATGTATATATTTAAGAAAAATATTTTTATATTAAATATATTTATATTTATTATAAAATATATTGTAATATAATGCATAAATGTAAACATTTTCAATATATATATATATTATGTGTGTGCATTTATATATACATTAGGGATGCAGCGATTAACCGGTTTTGCTATTAACTGCAATTGAAATCATCACAGAACGATACTGTGGCAGCTTCTGCAAAGCTAAAACAAAGTTACACAATATTAACTGTGACAGAGGACTAAACAGATCCTTTACTTCCACCGGAGAAATGTCTGTCGATAGCGTGAGACCATTTTGGGTACATCAAGGAGGTGTCATTTAAATATTGCCGTAAAAAACTGCTGCTAAAGAATGAATGCATAATGAATAACAGACGGCTAGATGTACATTGAACAATTTTAATGCACCTGACAGGAAGCTACGAACTCGTTAGTGCCGCTTCAGATTGAAAGTGCGGTAAGAACACATTTACTTTAATCAGTTATCCACTTGTACAATTTTGTACGATTTGTCTAAACCCTGTACTAATTCATACAAATCGGCAATACGTACGATTTAGCGAACAAAACATGAATTTGTATGAGTAAGGTCGTAAAGAATTCATACGAATTAGCCACCTCATAAAATATGTATGAATTGCCATGAGATTGGGCTGATTTCTCTCAACATGGCAACATAAGAGCTGTCACTCAATACCAAGGGAAACAAAGTAACTTTGTAACAAAGTAAATTTCCCTCCTAAATGGAAAAGTAATGCATTACTTTAAAATATTAATCTGATTACTAACCCTAACTGGCGTTACTTGCCCCAGCACTGCTCCTGAGCGCTCTCTGCACTCCTCCGTCTCTCCCCATGTTTTCCCCTCAAACCAGTTGTTCATTTTGACCCATCGATCATCCTGTAACCCATAGGTCCTGCTACCTGGGCAATGGCGACATCGAAACCTGACATCATGATTATTCTACTGACTAAACTCTTAGAGGAAGGAGATGGCTTCTACAAGGTCAGATCTACTCACAATTTACCTGATGTTTGCTCAGATTTGTGGAGTACAAAGTCCTTGGCTCTGTGTATTTACACAGCCAATCATCTTTTCACCTGCAGAAGGGTAAAGTGAAGGAGGCAGCTCAGCGCTATCAGTACGCTCTGAAGAAATTTCCCCGAGAAGGATTAAGTGAGGACCTGAAGACCTTTAAGGAGCTCAAAGTGTCTTTGTTCCTGAACTTGTCTCGCTGTCGGAGGAAAATGAATGTGAGAACAGCATGAGCGTTTCTAAAAATACTCTTGTTCTAGCGCACAGTAAGATTCTGCATATAAAGCTTGTGTGATGCTGTAATATTGTAACTGCAGTATGTCGTGACAACCTTGCTGATGTACTTCTAGTACAACTGTGCAAAATAATGAATTACAAAAATGAAATGCACTATTTTTGGTTGCAGGACTTTGGCATGGCGGAAGAGTTTGCGTCCAAAGCTCTGGAACTGAAGCCTAAGTCTTACGAGGCATTCTATGCTAGAGCCCGTGCCAAGCGTAGCAGCAGGTAGGCGCCTTCCTTCGTTTATTTCTCTGAGCCCTGTTCACACCATATGATCCCATTCGTTTTCAATGGAGAGCTGGCGATTAGTTTAACTTTATGCAAATGAACAGCGAGCTTCATAGAGACAACCAATAGGAGCGAAGAATCTGTCAGGTTTGTGTTAATTATATGATGTAGTGGGCAGTTTAGAAACGGTTAATGATTTTAAGGCACCAAGCTTTGCTGTAGTTTACATAACAACACTCTCCAAAAGGAGATCGCTACTTTCAAGTCTAATTTCTAGTCAAATCCAAAACATTTTGGTCCAGTTTCAACCAGTCATTCAGCCTAAATTAGAACGATGTCTTAGGCATGTTCTCCCTGTCGGTGTGAACAGGGCTTCACACATCAAATTACTTACTGCTGGTTTCTATTCTCACTTTTTAGGCAATTCTCTGAAGCATTAGAAGACCTGAGGGAAGCCATGAAGCTGTGTCCCAACAATCGTGAGATCCAGCGCCTCCTTCAGCGCGTTGACGAAGAGTACAGGCAAGTTACCCAATCAGAGGAGCCAGAGCTTGAGCCTCCTCCATCCCCACCACCATCTCCCATACCAGTGGAGGAAGATGAGGAGCCCCCTCATCACACCCCTCCTCCTGAACCAAGACTGGATGACATGGAACCCGTCCAAGATTTGTTTGAGGATGACGACTTCCTGGAACAAGAGCTAGAGGCCGTATCCATCGGTCTTGCTTCTGACATCCGCTCAAATGCCTCAAGCCTTGCTATTATACGCAGTCCACCCCTGTCTCCGCCCCATCACGACACAGGCTACCTATCTGGAGGGCAGGCCTTCGAGTTCCACCCGAGCTCCTCCTCCATGTCATCTCCTACCCATCATAGTTACCAGTCCACCTCTCCGTGTATCTCTCCGACACATCAGAACTCGCACTACCGCCAGAGTCCACCGCACACCTCTCCAGCCCATCAGTCCTCTTATCGCTTCAGCCCTCCACCCATGGGCAGTGGAGGGAACCAAGGGATGGACTACCAGAGTCCTCCGCCATCTCCTCTTAGGCGTGGAGTTCCATACAGAGGCAGCCCTCCGATCGAAAGCGTGTGTCTGTATCGTTCCCAGTCTGGCTCGCCAGTCCGCTACCAGCAGGATCCTTTACCTAGCCGTCCTAAATCGCCTCTGTTGAAGATGAGCAGCCAGCGGTCCTTCCAGCTCCAGTCGCAGCCTTCCCAGAGCTCTCAGACCAGCCAGCACCACCAGGTTCAGGGTCTGCGCCTGCAGCCCTCTATGGCACAGATAGTCCGCACTAACCAGCCCAGTAACAGCGTGTACAGCCAGATGGCACATCCGCTTAGCAGCAGGTACCAAGGTAGCTCCATGGATGTGGACAGGGACAGAGATCGGGAGCCGAGGCTGGTGTACCAACCCTCGCTGGATGGTCGTTCGTTGTCTCAAGTGCAGTCCAGCCTCAGTGTGGGAGCTCTCTGTCAGCATGGGGGTCGAGGAGGGGTTCTGGAGACAAACTTGGGGAAAGATGAGATCCCTCAGCGACCCGCTTCGGCGTACCGCTCGGCTACGGGGGGACCCGGAGGCATGCGCTTCAGCCAGACTCCCCAGATAAGCCGCAGTCAGTCTGCGGCATACTATCCGGTCTCCAAGCATGAACTCGAGAGAGCGGTGGCGGCTTCTGCTCTGCCTCCGTGTCAGCTGGGCTCTCCGGAGATCCCGCACTTAGTGCGCAGACCTATCAGTGCCAACACAAGTGACCTAAAACAGCACGTACCGACCCCCAGACCACTTATCCACTCCCAGAGCGTCAATCTTCGCTTCTCCCCATCTAGTGGTAATATCTCCTCAGGCTCCAGCTGCAACCTAGCCCCCGGCTTCAGGCCGTCCTCCTCCATGGCTCAGATGGAAATCCCGCTGCAGGCTGCGTATGAGCGGAGCTTCGATGAGCCATCTGCCCTGTCACCCTCTCAGAGCGGACTGTACCCGGGTGAACCTGCCCGATCCCGGACCACTCCATTCATGGGTGTCATCGACAAGACCGCAAGGACTCAGCAGCAGTACCTTCACCAGCCTTCCCGGGCCTGGCCCGTGTCATCTCTGGAAACGGTTATCACTAGCCCTACGTCGCCTGGGAATCTGATCCACCAGGCATCCACAGCTTCCTCCTACAGCCCGCCTACATCTCTAGGCAATATCGCCTACTACAATAAGACCAATAATGCCCAGAATGGACACATGCTAGAGGAGGAGTACTACGTCCAGCCTCAGCCCTCCTCCCTGGGCAAACTTGCCAATGGAGGGGCCCGAGATCGAGACCTCCTGGAGCGAGTGAGCCAGGCACCAACGTACCAGGATGTTAAGGTGGCACGGACAATGCCCGTGGCACAAGCGTACCAGGAGAACATGTACCGCCAGCTTTCCCGCGACGCCAGACAAGGTCCCACCTCGCCCATCAAACCAAAGAGACCCTTTGTGGAGTCAAATGTTTAATAGGTGCCCAAAAGGGTGGGCATAAGGTGTAAGTGACAGTGAATGTGTAGGTGGAGGTTTTTAAAGCCAGTATTGCGAATAGAGGAAGCGGCGTAGTAGAAACACTTTTAATAAACTAAAAAACAGTGTTATAAAAGTTGTGTACACTTACCTGTGCCTACTTTAAGTCAACTCAGTCTGCTGGTAGAATAGAACTCGGGTGCCAGACAGGCTACAAATACCCTTTTGGAGCATTCGAATACGGTATGTTAAAGTAAAAAATATTCTTTAAAGCTCTGCACATTATTAGAAAGCACATTTACTGACGTTCCACAGAGGAATGGCGTGTCTAACGCCGAAACACAGCTGTTGAACTCATTCCCTCGCTCACTTAATCCCTCTCTCTCTTCCCAATGACACTAAACACATTTTCTAGGCTTTCTGGACATCATATTGTTGGATACTGTAAAAATTGGAAATCTGTTTCAGAAAAACTAAGTTGTAGTTATAGAAGGAAAAGAGGAATATTTATAATTAAGTTATATGATGTATAGAAATATTAAAGCTTTTTTTGTCAGGTTTATTTTGTTTTCTTTACTTTTGTATCTATTGATTTGGACTTTTGGAAATGGTATCAGATATTTTATGACCGGAGATGATCATCTTTATGGTTATTATTACCTTACAATTCTGGCTCCCAAGCAGAAATATTCTTTGTGTCAAAATTTACAGTATAGTGTATAGTGGCAATAATAGTAGTTTAATCAATTCCTTGGGAATAAGCTTAATATGATTTCAAGTGACTCCGCGTTTTGTGGATATTGCCTAGTCTTTATTTACAAAATGAGTTCAGTTAATTACTGGAGTGCCAATCCAGACGTATTTCAAGAATGTATCACACCATAGACGTCTTATGAACTCTACAGTATGTATACTACGCAACACAAAGTTTCAGGGGCGTTTGCAAGCTAGTGATAGCATTTCATCTTTGTTCGGTTTCTTTATTGTTCTAAGAAATGGAATCTTGCATTGTCACAGAGAAGCATTAGTATATCAAGTGAACTATGTTTGTATTAACTTTGAAACGTTTATTCGTGACTTTGGTCTGTCTGTGACATTATGAAGAAAGAGAGCACTTTATTCTTTTGTAAGGATTAAATGGAATGTGAATATTAGGGGTTTTTTTCTCTTTCGTTTTGTTTTGTTTTGGGATCTGGGATGGGAAATCCTTACTAACGAACGTTCAGTGGACGCTGGAAAATAACCTGTGATTAGTTGTACTACTAGAAAACAAATAGCAGTTATTGTCCTTGGTGCAATTCTAATTTTTCAAGCAAATGAATGAACAATAATATAAAAGAGCAAAATTATGTTTTTAAAAAGATACTAAACAGTGTATATAACAGCCTTTATAGAGCGCAGTGTACTTGCTGTATATAGTGGCCAAATGTGTTCATGCATACTAAATCCTGCTCTTCTCTGCAAACGCGTCATGAGAAGGACTCGATGAACCTCACGTGTCAAACACAGTTCAGTACCGAAAAGCAAACCAGCCGTTTTGAAATAGTGTATTTGTCGTGTCAAAATACAATATTCAGCTAGTTCCTTTTGAAGTTCTCCGCTTCAGAATGCAATATTATTAACACGCCGAGCTTAAATGTGGCTTTGGTCAGATCTTCTCAACAAATACAGTATATGGACAGATATCTAGACAGCTCGTCTTAAAGGCAACCATATTCACCTTTCTATTGCTGTCAGTGTAAACTTGCTTGAATCGAGATACGCCTCATGGTCAACTTTGGGGAGAAGCGAAATAAATACCACTTGGGAACACAGGACTCAGACGCGGCCTGGCAAAGGCCTCTTTAGGGTGGTGCAAGTTATTTGTGCTGTACATAACCTGACGCATGGTTTATCCTCTGAATCCGACATACACAGACATTCGTGAATCTGCCGTATGTCTGGGAACTAAACCGAAATAGTTGACACCTGATGAAAATCTCCACCAAACTCAACCGGAGAGATGTGACATTTACCTCTGAAGGGTTTGGCCATTCTTTTTATCTTTCAGTTGGATTTGAGTTGATTTTAATGTAATTGCTTGCTAAGCAGAGTTTCTCGTCTGTAAATGTGAGCTTTCAGAGCGCTGTGATAACGTTTAATGACTTCAATAAACCAGAATGTGTTTTTATCATGTCAGCTGTCATTTTTATATGCATTATGTTTCAGTATAAGAAATGTTTAGCTGGCTGAGCTCCTAAAATTCATTCTATTGCATTTTACTGTACTCGAAACACAGAAGTTACAGAAGTGTTGAGTCATCAAAACAAGTATGGTAAGTATTTGAGGAAAAGTTCACTCAAAAATGAAAATTTTCTCACCCCGAGTTCATGCAGATGTAGATGAGTTTGATTCATCAGACTTGATCCTCTGCAGTGAATGGGTGCCGTCAGAACATCACGACAACCCAGACGTAATCCACACCACTCCGAACCATCATTTAACGTCTTAAGAAAAGAAAATGATTGTGATGCTTTTATCAGCTGTTTGGAATCTCATTCTGACGGCACCCATTCACATCCATTACATTTCTACAAATCTGATGAAGAAACAAACTCATCCTGATCTCAGATGATCTGTGGGTGGGTAAATGTTTGGCAAATGTTTATTTTTGGATGAAATATTCCTTTAAACAGACAGATATGACACCTCAAACCATGCTGGTTATTGAAAAAATTACATTTTTATAATTTTATTTTCAATACTTCACTAAGAACATAGATTTTTGCCTATAAGCAAGTTTATAACACGCAAAAAATAAATAAAATGATTATTTATATATATATATATATGTGTGTGTAAAAACAAGAAGAGACAATTCAATAACTCGAAAGTTAAAAAAGAAAAAAAATAAATACAGTAAACAACTGTTGAACAGCCATTAGTTCTACAAGAAATGTTTTTTAAAAGAATAATTAAAAGATAACAAGAAGAAATATTTTCAGTAAAGACTTTCTTTGGCACAATCCGCTTGTTAATGTGACGCACAGATCCTTCTCCCTTTAACTCCATGCGCTCGTGTTCAAACTGAACTGATCCTTGAGCTGTCAGAACTTACAGAAGCACAGGATTTACTCTCTCTTGGGTTTGTCTGTGAGGAGATGCACGAACCCGGGCACCAGCACCATGACCACCTGCGGCACGAGGCTGTATTTGAGGAAGAAGAGCGAGTAGAAGAGCAGAGCCGGAGCTGAGGGCAGAGGGAAGCTGTTGATGTAGTGAAGGGCTATGGACGCGAGGGCCAGACACAGGGTCCTGGGCACCCACGGAAGAGCCCATCCGCCCGGCTTCCAGTACTGAGAGAGCCCCAGACCCAGCAGAACCCCGGCGTCCCGGCTCAGAGCCGAGAAGGGCGCTGTGTCCATCCGGATCCACTCAGGGCGAGAACACCACCTCTTAGCCAGAGAGATGGACCTGAGGGTCACAGGGTCACAGCACTGTAAAACTGGGGAGATTACTGACAGCGGAGCACATATTACACCACTAAAACTGTACTTACTAATGTAACCTACTGGACAGCATACTTGGGTACTACTATAATACTACTATTATTATTAGATTTTTAACCATTTTATAAGTTATACTAAAAGTAGTTAATTTTTTTCATCTGAAAGTGTTAGAAAGATTGCTTTTAATTATTACTCTCTGGCACTGGTAATGCAAATATGAAATATCTGAAGGCCTAGTATAAGAAGTTAATTTCTGCTTTGATTTTGGCTAATGCTATTTTACAACAGTTGAGAAAATTAAATAAATGTAAATCTTCATACAATATGTCCTCTATATCACTTTGTACCCACCAAGAGAGATCAAGCCCAATCTTCTGCAGGGCTCCGTGCATCAGAAGAGCTCCGAGCAGCAGAGCCAAGCTAACGCGGAAGAAGAACAGCAGAGGGCGATGTTCAGGCACTGACCGCTTCAGAAACACCCCCAGCAACACCCCTGAGGAGAAAGGGCATTTAAAAACGTGCATATTATACATACATAATTAAATAATATACTTTAATACTTTCGATTTCTGACCTGTCAGAAGACCTGCGATGACCTGATGTGGGAAGTGAGCCAAGATGAAGATTCGAGAAAGGCCTATACATCCCATAAATACGGCAAACAACAGATACGGTACTGCAGCTAATATCTTACTGTAAGAGAGAGACCGTTCAGTCAGTCTTACATATGAATAACCACTTTTAAAAATAAAGCATTACAATGTTGCGCTACTCCCTAAAAAAAGGAAAAGAATATGTTACTTTTTATGGAAGGTGATGTGTTACTTTCCAGTTAGAATTGATATTTTTCTTAACGGTATGTTTGCATTATTTTCTGATTTGACTGTTTTGATGGATTCTGAATGTGTTTTTGAGTAAACACGTGCTGATATTTAGTCTAGAACTACAGTACGCTCTGATTTCTCTCAACATGGCAACCCCAGAGCAGGCAGTCACTACACGAGTGACAGAGGAATCAATGCATTTCTTTACCAGTCACTTAAAAAGCAATCTGATTTGTTTGTTGAGCAGCGCTGTGAACACGAGAGGCGTGAGGACAGACCTGCCGGAGCGACTGTAGATGCAGGAGGCCAGTGAAGAGACGACGACCCACCAGACAGCGGCGCTGACCATGGCATGACCCGACGGACTGCCTGAGAGAGTTACGAGGGCTTAGTGACGAGCGTACAGTAGTGTGTGATAAGCAGTGTGTTCTGCTGCTTCACCTGGGCCGGTCTCACAGCTCGATGGGAACTGCTGGACTCTCGGTGGGTTTTTAGAAAACAGTCCAGACTCTCCGATCCACCAGTAAGGCCTCTCACCAAACAGGATCCTAAAACACCAATCATTCAAACGCAGTCAAAAACTACTCTTTCATTCCCACGAGAGTCAATGACAACCAAAATAAGTTAATAATGTATTATTAAAACATAGAAATAAGATTATAGGATTACTTGAATTATTTAAATATAATAATTAGTGATTGATGAAATATATCAGTTACACTGAATGATGATGATGGTAGGAAGTCACGTCACCCATATTTTATGATCAGGAAAGTTATTTGAAACATTAAAATACAAACTTTCTATTCAACAAAGAAACCTGTAAAAATACTATTCATCGCTCAAATAAAGATGCTGTGAACTCGCTCTTATTATTTATGCTTATTCTGTTATAGTCCACATGCATCTACTGTATTTGCTTTCATGTACTAACCAATTAATATAAAGATCAACTTCCATATTTAACTCATCCGGCGTCTCACCCATGTCTTCTACATATTTATGGCCTATAACAATATACTACTAAAATTGGTTTGAGGTAAATTAACCATGAAGCCTCCACTTCATTACACATAATATCATCCCTCACTTGTACAGAAATATAATTTTACACAATTCAACACCTCCACCAAACTCATTTCTGTCCCTTCCATATCAATTAAATCTCATTATAGACAAAGCACTATCATTACAGTCTCATCTGTGAGCAACAATATTAGTCAGGTTTGACAGCAACAACTCAAACTACACAATTCAAATGAGCGGACTTTACATATATTTTACATTTATAATTTCTGAAAAAAAGCACACATTGATATTAATTGAATTAAGTAATTTCTTATTATTTTTGACTACTGGGTGTATTTATA
>JAUMHP010000062.1:2123916-2138784 GCA_032361065.1 Enteromius trimaculatus | reverse complement strand
ATATATAAATAATAAAATAATTAATTAATTAATACTGTAACTAATTTATTGCTCAATATTAATGTCAACAAGGGGCATTTATTGGTGTATTTTATGTTGTAGAATAAACTGTCAAAATATCTTAAGCTTGTGTTCATCGCAGACCTTATTTGAGGTATTTATTAAAAAAAAAAACATGTTAAAATCATCTATTGATAATGGAAAGAGAAAATGCTATGGGTTTGGGAATGCATCGTGTGTGCAGGACCCAGGTGAAAATGTCAGTCCAGTGAAAAAAAAGGGCTGAACTGTCAAAAGAGTGTCAGTTTCTGTTTCAGATTTGTCAAACTAGTAGCACTAACTGCACTCATTACCTGTGTTTGATCCTCCTGGATGTGTGTGCTCAGCAGGACTCGCAGGAATTGTGGGAAACCTCAGACTTCCTGGTTTAAGTGGACATGTCCCCCGGGATTCCCGAACAGATTGGCTGGTGAATGTGGATATGAATGCCCTCTCTGTCCTCCTGAAGACCTGCTTCATATACACTGAAGCCTTAACAACATGTTCAATGAAACACTGACTTAAAACACTGTTTTTAATAGTTCACCCAGAAATTTAATTCTGTCATCATTTCATGATGTGTACGAATCTCTTTGTTTTGGCGAACACAAAGGAAGATGTTTCTTCAGAAAGTTTGTAAGCAGGCTGTTTTGGTCACCATTGACTTCCATAGTAGGAAAAAATATAATATGAAAGTCAGTGGTGACCAAAACAGCTGATTACAAACCTTCTGAAGAAACATCTTGTGTTCAGCAGAACAAAAAACCTCATCCAGGTCCGGAACTACTCCAGTCTGAGGAAAGGATGTGATTTTGGGGTTAACTGTTCCTTTAAGGTGCATTTGTCAGAGCTGAAAGTTAAAATAATAGGAAGTACGATGAAGTTTAAAACACTGGAACTACATTCGTCTTTCATACAAGTATCGTTAAAATGAACTGCAGTGCTCCTGCTGTCTTACAGTGAAGAGTTATGAAAATGTTTCTGGACTTGGATCGCAGATTTTCAACCCGGCCAGAATACACGCTTGTTTAAGATGCAGTGAGTTGTGTTTGAACAGCGACCAGAAGCACTTCAGAGATCCAGAACACAGCTGATGGAGCTGATGAGGGCTGAAACAGAGCCAGTAATCACAGCACATCACATCAGCGATTACAACGACACATTAATACAGTCCTGTAGAATAAAAACAGAATCTCTGGAGTATGACAAGAAAACTAAATGATTGAGGTCAGGGTTATTAGTTAACTGAAACCATAAAAACATTTAAAATCAATCAATCAGTTAAAAACAGGAAATGTTAAATATGTAAAATTATAAAATAAATAAAAAATATAAATATTTCAGCTAGCTGCAAAGCTAAATTTCTTGTTTTATATATCTTGAAGTACTAAAATAACTAAAACAAATATATAAATTAATAAAAAAATATAGACATATTGTGACGGGAAGAGACCAGTGTCACCCTGGCAACTAACAATGGACAGCTAGAACCCATCATCTCGGGCCAATCGTTCACGGCCGGACGTATATAAAAGGAGAACCAAAACATCGCTAGGATGAGCAACGACTCCATTGCAGATGTGCCTGTACTTACCCGCTCTCTGTTACTTACCTTTCAGAATCGCCGTGACCGAGGAAGCGAGGGTAAGAGAGAAGGAGGGATCAGCACACAGCGCACTGCACCAATACAGATTTATTACATTTCTGCTCACCTGTTTGTTCAATAAATCCACCCTTCGGCGTTTGTTCTTCACTACACTCACTTGTCTTGTCGTGCTCTCTAGCGCCAGTGGCGACACTGGTGGAGAATGCGGGCAATTACACTGGCCTAAGAGACCGACAGACAGAGATTTCACCAAGCTTGCACCCACCACCAACCCCGAATCTACAAAGCTGTGTTAGACTCCAGAAGCAAAATTACCCTCCTTCGCCCTGATGTACTAGGACCCCGGCCAACCACATCCTCATACCTACCTGTTACCTGTGTTCACAGAGACACCCGCAAAGTACCTGCCTGAACCGTGAAAATCAAGGAAGGAAGTGAGGAAAACGAAATTGAAGTGAGTTACCTGTCCCTGCACTTTTAGGCAGAGATTGGCCGGGGTTCGAAGACGCCATCAGCCAACCAACAATGCACCTACAACCGGGCTCCGCGGGAATTCAACCCAGGGGACAGAGTGACGGTCCTGGTCCCCAACGGCGCCTGTAAGTTTCTGGACCAGTGGCAGGGGCCTTACACCGTGGAGGAATGTGTGGGGCCAGTCAACTACAGTGTACGGCAACCAGGACACAGTAACCTTCACCAGATCTACCATATAAACCTGCTGAAGCGCTGGGTAGGGGACTGGGACCAGGCGGCCACCTTTGTCACGTCCAAGCCCGCGGTTGTAGACACCAACCCCCATCTGACGGCCGCCGAGAAAGCCGAGCTGAGGCACCTGGTCGGTCAGTTCCAGGATGTGTTCTCGGAGACCCCCTGGCAAAACCACCGTTGTCCAACATGATGTCATCACATCACCTGGAGTCCTCGTCCTGCAGCGGCTCTACTGTATTCCTGAGACCCGCCGGCATGCTATAAAAAATCAAGAAAATGCTGAAGCTGGGGGTGATAGAGCCATCCTGGAGCCCATGGTCCAGCCCCATCATCCTGGTCGCGAAGCCAGACAGCTCTCTCCGCTTCTGCAAAGACTACCGGTGCCTGAATAAGATACCCCAGTTCGACATCTACCCTATGCCCCGAGTGGACGAGCTGCTGGAGAGACTGAGTGCCCGGTTTATCATGATGTTGGACCTTACTATTTGTTACTGGCATGTACCACTTTCTGAAGATGCAAAGCCGGAGACTGCCTTTTCTACTCGCTCAGGTCATTGGCAGTACCGGGCCCTTCCCTCAGATTACATGGTTTCTTAACTAGTCTCAATCTTTGTGTTTTCACTCTAAGACCTGTAATAATGTGATGGAAGAGCAATGGTAACTGAGTTTAAATGGTTCAGCTGGGGCCGGTTGCATAAAAGGTTAAGACTAGTCTAAAAAGTTAGTCAGCTACATTTTTCTTTAAGACTGGTCATAGTTTTTTAAAATTCACTTAAACATAAAAATGTATAATAGTCTAAGATAAATACAAAAAATAAAACAGATTACTCTTGGCTAACTGCTAGTTGGTCAGACTTGCTCTTAAGACACTGTCTTAACATGAAGGCTACTGGGCCCTGGTTACAAATGTGTCCATCATCATTTAAACTGTTCATGTGGCTAATCACAGTGAATTATGGGTGATGGAGTCTAAGTCTTTGATGGCTCCAGCTGTTCTGACTCCTCCTATGGGTGGGACTTGTCGCTGTGTTTGATGGCTCCTCCCCCTGCTGTATCTGACTCCTCATGTGGCCGAGAGGAGCCGTTCTGCTGTGTGGAATCCAGAAGATCCAGCTGCTTCTAATCTGAGTGGGCTGTTCAGAGTCCGAGCCAGAAACACAAACACAGATCTCTGAGGAGAGAGAGGAAACCTGCTTTTAGCTGAAAAGACTAGAAGCAAAGTCTAAAAAATCCCTCATTTATTGTAAGCATTCATTTTATGCAGTAGTATATCTATAATCATCAAAGTGATCTGTTTGAATATTGTTGGCTGCTTGTGAAGTTGTAGATGTTTCTACCTGATAACATGCCTTTGGCTTTAATAAATTTAATCTGCGTGCATGAAGGTTAGTTTAGTATAACTGAGACCCTTTTAGTTTTCATTCATATTCTGATTTACTCAGTTATAAAGTGTTGTAATTTCATGCATTTATGTCATATATATTTAATGTTATTAATTGAATTTAAAATAATTATAATAAGTATTATATATACAATAAAATTAGAGATAGTATCTTTAAATATTATATATAATAAATACATTTGAGTTATTTTAGAACCTCAGATTTAAATCAAATAAAATATGCTTTTTTAAATACATTTTATTTAATATATTATTGCAAATAACAAAAATGTTTTTACATAGTTTTGTAGTAATCACCCTCATCACTATAAACGGAAATGGAAGTAGAAAGTGTGTTTGTCTGTAACAGTGCTGTTCTGAGTCAGACAGTGTGTGTGTGTGTTAGAGAGAGCGCTGTCAGAATAACTAAAACACAGAAGAGTTCTCCATGTCTGTGGAAAACAGGCCAGAGTCAAACACAGCAGCATGGCTTTGACCTCGCAGATAGACTTTAAAACAGTTTTAATGCATTGAGAAACGCCCGAACAGGACAGAGACGCAGTAGTGACGAGGATTGTGTTGGAGGCTCTTGTTCTGCTGAAGGTGCTTGGCTCGGCTCTGACTCACAGCGCTGGAATTCTCTTTGGCAGCTTCTCTCCGTTCTTCAGCTGTTTGATAGATGGCCTCTGGGTAAGTTCTGCTACACGCAGGAGAGTGAGAGGAGAGGCCTTGGAAAGGTTTAGGAACACTCAACAGAAACAAACACAGGAAGTGAAGTCACATTCTTCACTAAGCAACCAAAGATGGAGGGAGAAAGAAACGATAACTTCCCACAGAAACAAGACAAGGATTCTTCAAACTCTGAGAAAGTTTTCAGGAATGTGTGAAGGTTCTTCTTTGGCTTCTATGAAAAACCTTCAGCATCAGCAGAAGAAAAAGAAAAGTTCTTTATATTTCTAAATAATTTCATTAAATCATAATGTTATATGAACTAAGAAAAACTGAAACACTTCTACTGCATTGCTACAAAAAAAAAAAAAAATTTGATAGTTTGTTTTTTTAGCAAAAGGTATAATTTTAGTGGAATCAAAAAACAGAGGTTTAAAGGTTTAGATTTACAAGAGCTCAATTAAATTGGACTTCAGGAAGAATCAGGAATAAGGCTGATAAGGTTCATGTGGTTTCAAGGGCTCATCTCAAATAATGCACACTACACAAGATCAGGTGTAAAGTGCACTTCGTTTCAGAGAACTGCTCAGCCAGAGATAAAACACACACAGTAATATATTCTTCATTTACATTTTTAAATTGAGAAAATGTAACAACCCCAGAGCACTTTTCCTTGTATGATTGAAATGTTAGGAGAAGACAGCTTGAGGCAGCACACACACTAACTATCCTCTCTAAAACACACACAGCCTCTACTTTAACTAAATAAGCACCCGCTGACAGTTAAAGCATCTCTTCTTGATCACATAATTGCACTGAACTGCTTTGCCTGGGAACTGCAGTTACTCCATTCTCTGATAATAAACGACTATATAAACAAGGGATAAAACAGTATTTGGTAAACTGTACCATATGCCCTATAAACATTCTGAATCGTCCCTAGAAACATTCAAGAAAGTGTATGTTTGTGATGCTATATGACGGAGAAAATCTAGCTGCATCACAAGTATGATATTTAGACTAACTGCACAACAGTTCTGTACACAATAACATTGGTTAAAGCCACAGCAGCATGATTTGTAGCAGCGGTTCGTTCCTAAATGAATCAATGTTTTGAATGAATCGGTTGAGTGAATGATTCAATGACAGACAAAGACAGGCTGTATTTATATATTATCTGTTTCCACCACAGCACACCTCTTCCAACATCACAACTCAGCAACGTGTGTGTAATTTACATGTTCTACTAGTAGTGAATTTCAGTTTTTAAAAAGCTTCATCTGGATCAGAATTATCTGGTTTTGGAAATACCATGCTTTGCCTTTCAGAATAATAAAATCCATCCCATTTCCATCCCATAATGCACATTTTGGGAATTATTACATTATATATATTTATGTACTTTATTATTATTATTAATAGTTGATTTTTCTTACAAATTTACAATGAAATTAATTTGCAAGATATGATAGTGGTCTACTGTACAATAATGATACAAAAAAAAAAATCAATAATGATTCACAACACTTTTATAAAAACATCAAAAAGCTAAAACAAACCTGACGTGCACTTTATAAAAAATTAACTAGTTTTATTTTAGTGTTGTCAAATAATTAATCGTGCTTAATCGCTTCCCAAATAAATGTTTTTACTTACATAACAATGTGTGTACTGTGTATTTTTATTATTATACACATATTTACATGCATATTTATATACACATATTAAATGTATACATACATACAATTTATGTTTATATATATATATATATATATGTATATAAAACTTTTCTAAAATATATGTGTGTGTGTGTGTATTTATATAGACAGTATAAATATACACGTCACGCACACATTTTTGTAAAAACATTTATTTTGGATGTGATTATTTGCAATGAATTGTTAGACAACACTAATTTTATTTATTTATTCATCTCTGACCAAACTGATCTGAGCACAACTATCATAACAGCAGTTTACCAACTCTTAAATATAAACATGAAATCATAGTTTTAATGTTGTGATCCACCTTTAGCTGCTTAATTTTGGTTCATGACTTCGAAACAAAGGCTTTTTTTTACATACCTATGATGAACCAAAGCCACCTAAAAAGTGTGTGTAAATTATTCTACGGTGTGTATACATTTTCTTTTAAAAAGTAGAAGGCTGTGTTTGTGTATTTGTAAGATATGAAAGCAAACTGGCACTTGTTTTAGAATAATGACAAGTTAATTCAGCTAAGCGTTAGGATATTTCTCTATTTCAGAAGGAAATCCGTGACTGTTAGTTTAGTCAGTGGGGGTTGTATATAGGAGCATGTCTGTGTATCCGGTCTCTGTCCACTCTTCCATGTGTCTGAGTGTGTCGTCCCAGTAGGATGTGTGTGTGTGTGTGTGTTTTCTCTGGACACACTTCAGTGCCGTGAGCTGTTATGGAGGAGGTCTTACAGCTCGCTCTCAGAGGGGAACTGTTTATACTGAAGCAGTGTCCAAAAACAGCGTTTGTGTGAGGGATAAAAATCCTCATACACGTTTTTGTTCTTAAGATAAATTCATTTCAACACCTGATGTGGGTCTTTCTGCTGCAACAAAGCTAATAAGTGCAGTATATGATCTAATGTGCTTTACATCTGTCTGCACACAATAACACTTAGACCAGAGTTTACTGGGGAAAAAAAGATTGTTTTTACGGCTCGCAGAAGAGACTGTTTAAAGGCAGAGAGGATTATGGTTGAGCTGCATTTAACCTCTGCTTATTTTTGAGTCATGATTCACTCTTTCCGTCCGCAAACGCTCAGTTGTTGCCTGCGTTCTTTGAAACGGACAAATGTTAGAGGATCTTGAGCTTTTTATCGCAGGGTAAGAAATATTCCTTGTAAAATATTCAACAGAAGTATTTTCAGACACTGAGAATAAAGAAATACAAGACGCGTTAAATTGTATAAAAGTGACAGTAAAGAGGTTCACAGTGTTACAGATTTCTATTTTAAATAGATGAATCCTGAAAAAAGCATCACAAATATATTGAGCAGCACAATAGAAAGAAATGTTTCTTGATCAGCAAATATGATCATGACCTCTGAAGATCATGTGACTCAGAAAACTGGAGTAATGATGCTGAACATCACAGAAACACACTTCAACACAGATTCACACAGAAAACAGATGCTTGAACTTGTCAAAATATTTCACATAATTTTTTTTTTTACTGTATTTTTGAACAAATAAACGCTGCCTTAGTGAGTAGAAGAGACTTCTTTTAATAACATCTTAAAAAGTCTCACCAGTCCCAAGTGTTTTGACTGGTAGTGTAGCTTAAATCTAATATATATTCAGTTTTTACTTTTTAATAGATTATTGTGCATAACTGCTGTAATGTCTATTAGCACAGGTTTAGAGAGCAGACTGTCTGTAGAT
This sequence comes from Enteromius trimaculatus, assembly GCA_032361065.1. Lineage (NCBI taxonomy): Eukaryota > Metazoa > Chordata > Actinopteri > Cypriniformes > Cyprinidae > Enteromius > Enteromius trimaculatus. Next base: position 2,130,966 of record JAUMHP010000062.1, on the reverse strand, counting down.
CACATCAGAAGACACGACCAACGCCAGACCTCTGTAAATCACTCTCGTGAATTACTGAACACAATGCTGAACTTCCACAAAGTCTTATACAGGTCTTTCTGAAAATCTTTATTTGCAGTCTGAAAATTCTACATGTGATTCGTGTGATTTATTCTGTCGTACTAAACACTTGGGCTTCAGTCCAGAGCGGCGTTATCATCCAGATTCACAGCAGCACTATCACAATACACTACATCAGATGTCTGTAGTCGTTACTGAGCTGATATCAAGAGTGGTACACAAATCAAAGCTGCTTTAATCTGTCAGTGTTTCTGATGCTTGTCTGTACTTGTGCCATAGACTCTCACCAGTCTGTGCTTTCAAGGATTAGATGCACATGCAAACTACTGAAAGTCCATTTCTGTAGACCTTCAGGAAATCTGGACGATATCACTGCAGAAAAACAACCAAAACCTTGCTTTTCTTAGTAGCTTTGTTGTCTTGTTTTCAGCCAAAATATAGAAGAATTCCTAAATCAAGAAGGATTTTCTTGTAAAAGTAAAAGTTATTTCCTTGTCATTAGAAGTGATTTTTTTCTTATAACAAGCAAAATACACACACACACAAAGGTGAGTGGTTGCAATCACTTTAGTTTAGCTATTTCAAACAGAAAACTGATTATTTTGCTTACAGTGAAGTTATAGATGGCACACATTGACCTCATGTGGCTAATGTTGTGTGAAAAAATCAGCTTTAAAACCTTTTTTACTCAGAAATTGCAGTAACACTTTTTTACTTATTAGCATGCATATTACTAGAATATCAGTCATTTATTAGAGCTAATTAAGCACATATTAACTGCTTTATTCTACATGAGTTTATATTATCTCTAATCCTACCCAATACTTAACAACTCACTAACTAACTATTCAACGCAAATTAAGAGTTTAGGGGAAAGCCATCGTTAAGAGTTAAGTGTTTCCTATTCCACAGTGTTACCCAAATTGCTGGCAAATATTTACAAAGTGGCAAGCAGTGTGAAATTTTAAAGTAGAAAGACTGAGATCATGTTTTCTTGTAAAACACAAGCATTTATTTACAACTTGTTTAAACTATATAAGCATGTTTGACTTGAAATAATGAAATATCTAACAAAACGATTATTAAACAAAGCAATTCATCAAATGGCAAAAGTAAAAATAAAAGTTTGCTATTTTGTTTTAGCTTATCTTTTAAAAGGGAGTGTGTGCCAGATCCGTGTTTGTAAAGGTTTAGAGCTTTCTAAACAACAGAGGGCAACAGAGAGTCTGCTTCTGCGTCTGGAAACATCTGGAGTGCTCATTTGCAGATGGAAAATGTTATGCACGCACATACTGAAAGCATGTTGAAGCACTGAGTCCCACCATTAGCAATGATAAGCATTAGCAATGTTTGAGAAACACTTCAGAAAGCCGTGTATTTGAGATTGAGATCAGGTGTGAAACCACCTTCTCTTGTTCCCGGCTGTTCTTTAGTTTCTCCTCGGCACATCCCTGTTTATAGTTCATCTTCATCATGGATCTGAACTATGAAAACACCAGCGAGCCATAAAATGTCAAACATCTGTTGGTTAGTTTGCAGTCATCTTCTGCATTCGTTGCTCTTAAATATGTCCTTTTGATCAATGCAGTCATCTAGTCTTAGAAACACAGAAGAGTTGCTCAGAGAACCTTTCATTGAACGGCTCCTAAAAGAATAGTTTTTTGGTAACACTACAGTAAGGTTCATTAGTTAACGACATTACAATTACATTAAAACTGAACAATACATCTACAGCATTAACCGTACATTCTCAGAGATAAAGGTAGAAAAGCTGTCCCTGGGGCGATACCTTTACAAAAGGGACATGTTTTTATCTAAAGAGTCCATGTTGGTACCTTTAAGGTACATATTAGTACTTAAAGAGTTCATATTTGAGCCTAATAGGTGCAAAAGTGTACCTTTTAAAAGATTTCTGAGAGTGCAGTTAATGTAAATTTCAACATTTTCTAACGCATTATTAGTTGTGTTTGTTAACATTAGTTAATGCACTGTGAGGTAACGAGAACTAACAATAAATGGTTGTATTTTTATTAACTAATGTTAGATAAGAGGAATAAATACATAAATAAATGTATTGTTCATTGCTTGTTAATGTTAGTTAATACATGAACTTATGTTAACCAATGACACCTTACTGTAAAGTGTTACCGTTTTGTTTTTTTAGTGTGAAGAACATTTAAAGAACCTTTCTCTAAGCTTCCATGAATGTTAAAGGTTCTTCTTAAGCGTACAGCTTATTATGAACATCTGGGCTGATTAATGCATTTTTAATATGCATTAATGTAGATTCATTAGCTTAAATGATAAAAAAGGCAACAAAAATCTTAGGGTTTTCACAAATGAGTTCGTTAATATCTGTTTTGTTTTTTCTCATAAAGATCAAATAATACATTTTTCTCCTTGCTTACATGTTTTTATTTCCACCTGATATGTCTCACATTTATTTCAGAGGAGATTTCAGTCTGATTCACCAAGCTCTGCACATGTAAAGCAGGGAATTCTCCCACGGTCGGCTTGACTTTACACTGCTGTTCTCTAATTAAAGGCCTCGTTTTGCATGAAGAGCGTAACTCTTATAAGTCTTCTCAGCATGGAATTGAAAAAACGGAGCAATGCAAAATTCCCTGTGGGAAATGCTAGACGAAGTCTCCTTTTTTTTCTTCACAAGAGAGCACAAGGACAGATCTCTGGAGCTAACTGTCTTTGTGTGTGAGAAGAAAGAAGGGTGGAGATGTGGTGTTCTTGCGGTTCTGAGACGTCCAACCAGACAATTAACTCTCGAAGCTAGAATCACCAGCAGGCATAGAACAGCTTCTTCTTTATGCAAAAATAATGTGCTCCTGCATTTAAACCAGTAGATGTTCAGCGGGGCTTCGGTCACCACAGAGTGTTTTTAAGGTCTGTCTGGGAGTGTGTGTAATGTGCCGCTCATTTGTGTCTTATTTGGCCAAAATAATATGTTCTTAGGCATGTATGTGTTGTAAAGCAGCCATCTTGCTTGAGTTTTAGTCACAGTGTCCTGCTGAAAGAGTTGTGTTATCTAAACTGTGTTTCACACCATCTGCCTAAACACTTCAAGATGTTTCTGAAACCACCTTCCCCAGGCTTCTGCTTCGCCTGGAAACCTTTGCATCCGACTAAATGATTATTAAGAAAGATAGCACATTAAAAATGCATTGTTTTTCCTCGCCGTGTTTGAAAGAGTTCCTGCAGGTCTCAGACCAGCTTTTCCAAATGAGTCGACTTCTTCGCGGGAGAAAGAAAAGGGTCGGGTTTCGCATGAGGGCATGGAAAAAGTAAGACTTGCTTTTGGACGGATGTAAAAAAAGAAAGAGACTTAGGCTTGCAGAGAAACGATGAATGTTTCATATTCCTTTTCACTGTCAATGAGAAAATATCCAGGCTACTGACTGATTTCAGAGAAGTGAGGTGTGATGAGGGTCTGGTGTTTCAATCATTGTTAACTATACCTGCTGTTTTACTCACAGCGACTCGAACCTTTGCTCACACCAGCTCAAGATGTCTTCAAAATTCTCCTTTCTTTGGAAAAGGAACTCACAAACGTTTTAATCAATGATTTTAATTTTTGATAACTTGATAATTCACCCCAAAAAAACATATTTAAATAGTAAGTGTAGTGTAAGTCTATTAACATATTTACTGACACATAACTTTCATTCATTTTTTGTTAAACTTTATTTGTACTTGTGCATATTTCTTATTAATAAGTCTAAATTGCGTGTTTATGTCACTTTTAATGATGATTGTGTAATATTGCCCTTTAAATGCTAAATATTTAAAGCGTAGCTGAAGTATTCTTGCAATAGTTTCACTTTAACACAATCAAATGTACTAAGTATGTGTTTAACTAGAGTTCAGCACTACTTCTGTACAATTCATTATTTATTATTATAAATTAATTATTTTAGTATGCTAAAAGTACAACTGCATGACATTTATAAGGTAAGTACATAAATATGAACATTTTTGTGTTTGTAATATACTGAGCATGAAATAAATGTTATTACATATTATATACACATATATATGGCAGATGCTGAAAACAGTGCAAATCACCATCTTTCTTCAAAGTATGTTGTGTGTTCAACACATGCACGATTAAAATAACTTGAGGATGAGTAAAAGATTACAGAAAATTCATTTTTGAGTAAACTGTCCCTTTAAGAGCACAGGAGCCATTTCCGATCATGATAGCGCCTGTAAATGCAGATTTATTTAGCGTACTGTCGCTTTAAGAAAGCTGGAGCGGCATTAGATGAGAGCTCTGGGTGTGTCTCCTCCAGGACTGAGGGGGGGTGGGATCAGGGGACTGAAGAGAGAGGACTCGGGCAGGTGGAGACAGGCAGACAGAGACAGAGACAGAGATGGGCTGATTTCTTTCAGCTTGCTTTTCTAATTTGAGTGTTTGAGGATGTGGCAGTGTAGAGCCACGTACTTGGCTTTAGCCTCACAACCAAACCAAACACAGAGATAAATATATGCATATACAGTCAAACTAAAAATTATTCAGACTTCAGATTTTTTCCCCAGTGTGTGCAGGACACTATAGTTGATTTATGTAAGGGAGGAGTGCAAAATAACAGTAAAATCCAGGATCAAAAAATGATTCAGACACATGTTTCGTGCCATCTTTTCCACCACAGACTAAGTTGAGCTAAATTGGTTTTATCTGATTGTGTTCTTTACTTCAACATCTGACATCCATTAATACCATCTATCAAAGTGATCCGCCTTTATCAGCTAATGACACCGTTTAACTCTGACTTGTGTTTGATCTGTTTTCTAAACTATAGTGAATGAGCGGTGATATAATGCTGCAAGTGTCTGAATAAATGTTGGTTTGACTGTACACACACACACACACACACACACACACAGCATCATTCACTTTCTCTTCCAGTGTCTTCTGTTAATATCAGGCTGAAGGAATACTGTGATGAAGGAATGCTGCTCTTCGTCTCGACACGTTCAGCCGTGAGCAGGGGAGGGTAGATAGTTTACTGCGTGGGGTCAACCGGCTCCATCTACACACTCATGATGTCAGCCTAAAAATAGAGCGAGAGCGCTGAGGTTTTGTTGACGCTGCAGAGGTGGCCATGATGATTACGCTTTCATCACGAGCCTGTGTTAAAGGTTTTGTGATTTTATAACCCTTTATTAGTGCGCTGTAATGCCACACAAACAATTCACCAGCCACTTCTCACCTTTAACCCTGTACTGAAGCGGTTGGTGTTTTAGAAACTATTCTTTTTAAATGAGTATAGAAACTGCCTTTAAAAAGTCTTGGGTTTATAACATTTTTCCAAAGTGTGTAGAAGAAGTCTCTTAATATATTTAAATTATTGGTATTCAGTTTTGTGTGTGTGTGTGTGTGTGTGCGGGGACGCAAAGAAATCCAAGGCATGTCAATATAATAATCAATACTTAGGAGAAGGGTCTTCTTATAAGATTTACACACTCGGGACATACACCTAAATCAAACGAGAACAGATGAAAACTCAGAGCTGCTTATATGAGGAAGACAATCAAGGAAAATTACAAGACACACCTGAACATACTGACTAATTAAAACACTGAACACATGGACAAAACAAACGTCCACACAGACGTCTTAAAAAAGTACTACAATATAATATTACATTAAATGTTAGAATATTATATACCTTAATATGCAACCATTTTAATATATATTTGTGGAAACCATAAAATTTTATAGATTATTTTGGTATGTTTTTTGGTAATGTATTATAATCATCTGATAAATTTGATATGAAAACTGATAATTTCTTATATTTTATATATATATATATATATATACATATATAAATTAATATAATATAGAAAATATACATTATTACATGTATTTATTTAAAAACAAATTCACTGTAAATATCTGGCACATTTGAATATTTTATAGAGACTTGAATAAGCTTGCATCTTTTAGTCATTGCTAGGTAAATAGAAATTAATTGATACTAATGCTAATAATTCTTTCTGTATGGATCAAGAAGTGCTGATTGAATCAGTCTATAGTGTACTATGTATTTTTACAAATAATTGTCAGTGGAGTGTTTCTTTCTCTCCATGTCAGAAGGACTTGCTGACCGCTGCAAAAGTTCCCCATCGGTCATTTAAGAGTCTGTCTGCAGGACAATGAGCAGATATAGCAGGTTTGGGAACAGAGCCAGTGTGTGTTTCTGGACGAGTCTCCCTCCCAACAGTGAGGATGATGATGATGATGATGATGTGGCAGGCTTGACAAATGGTGTTGCGTAGTCTCCACAAGAAAAGAGGCGTCACTTCTCTTCCTCAACACAGTTTAACCTTCACACAGAGACACATGATCCAGATCTCTCTTCTAGACCTGAACCTGAGGTCTGGGCAGATCTTAACCCTTTCTCTCAGACTGTATTCATGCTCGGAGATGAGCTCGGACAGAAGTGGGAAAATGTGAGAGCTCAAGTTACATGACTCAGAAACAATCATCTGTGCTCTCCAGCGCAGTCTTTATGAATTAACATGAAACTGAAAACGGTAAATCCATCAGATTTACAGTAAAAAAAAACAGCAGCTGCGGCTGATAGAACTTCACAGTAAAAATACTGTATGGCAGCAACGTTTGAGCTTAAATTAGTGTATTTCATTGACTTTTTAATACACATAACCCCTCTTTATTACTAATACTAATACACAGAAAATCAGTACTGTAACTCATAATCTATCACTAAGAGGTTTTTAACTTCAAAACATTGCTTCCAGATAAAATATGAGTCTATTTTCACTTGAGGAAGCTTTATTATAGATTATGAACTCATATTTGAGTTAAAACCATCTTAACGCTGGATGAGTTTGATCTTGTGTCTTCTCCAGATGTTCACTGATGGACTGGAGCGCTGGGGATTATTCTGATGTTTTTATCAGACTCTTATTCTGACGGCACCCATTCACTTCCATTAACGAGACACTGAT
>JAUMHP010000062.1:2068913-2096786 GCA_032361065.1 Enteromius trimaculatus | reverse complement strand
ATGACTTAACAAGTTTATACAGTTCTTCCTCTCCTATGATAGAGAACGAGTGGAATTTATCCTCAGGGGATCTACATCTGATGCAATACTGTAGCTGACGGCTGCACAGTTTCTATTTTATATCTAATAATATTAATTTGGGAAGTAAAATATTGCATAAAGCCTGTAAAAACATAAGTAAATGTACATTTTGTAGAACCACATTTTACATTAAAAATCCATTCTACCATGAGATCATGTTCTGATCAGGCTGACAGCCAATGGTGCAGGTTTGGGGCGGAGCCAATCATTTGTCTGACCAATAAAATCTGTTTGAAAATCATTAATGTTTATTGGTTGTTGATTTAATGAAATATCTGTTCCTTTGTGTTTTTGAAAAGTTTCACGTTAAAAATGCTCATCTAAAACGCTGTATTTATCGTGCCAGGCCAGTAGATGGCGATGTCACTTTGTAAAGACACAGTTCATGCAGAGATAATAAAGAACCCCACACATGACATGCAGGAAAAATTAGTAGATTAAATTGTGCTTCGCTATACATAATTTAGCAACAAATTATGAAAGCATAATTAGAAAATTGAGGGAACAAAATAGTATAGTTTTCTGCATGTCATGTGCGGGGCTCCATAAGATGAAAATGGTATTGCTTAAAAATAAATAAATAAAATAAATAAATAAAAATGTACACCTTGAAAACCTCCCGAAATGCTACTTGCATGTAAATGAACATCCAAACCACTCTAACAAAACACAGCCTGTTTAAGTGATTGACATGTAACTCAATAACTTCAAATCAAAAAAGAGTTCACCCTAAAATGAAAATGCTGTAATTAATACCTCATCCTCATGTTGTTAAACCCGTCAGAGAGCTCTCAGAAAGCATCAAAATATACTCATTTGTGTTCTGAAGATGAACGAAGGTCTCATGGGTTTAAAACAACATGAGGGTGAGTAATTAATTTTCATGTTCAGGTGAACTAACCTTTTAAGGATTTCAAACATGTAACTGTAAACCAATTTTCTGTCATTTTGCTTTTTTTAATTATTGACTCAGTATTTATTGAATTACATTCTTATGTATTATTTAAATATATTAGTATAATTAATTGCCAGTTATCAGCGTTTTGTTGCACATGCATCATTTTTAATTTCAGATCAGCCCAGTTTTTGTGGGTCAGCTCTGGGTCAGAACATCCGCAGGGCTTGTTCTGTTTCCTACCATGAGCTCTACTGAGTTTCTGAAGATTGGCATCCAATATAAATACAAAGAAATGTGTTTGAGTTTTGGCTGGTGCAGTTGTTTGGTAGCCGTTTGCTTGTTTGTGTCCATGTTATTTGAGTTTGATTTGAAAGTGTGTTTTTCTTGAAGTGATGAGCGTTTGAGAGGCTTTAGGGCAGCGTTGTGATGTTTGTTTGGTCTCTGGTAAACGTGGAGGAAGACAGAAAGACTGAAAGGTGACTTCTGAGATGTATTTTATGCATGTAATGATTCAGACACCTGGTTCTGGCTGTGTCAAACTCCTTCTCTACAGCCGGTCTGATTTCTTCCAGACACTCGCCACAGAGGCGTAATTTAATGCAACTCCTGTAAAACAAAAACACTGAAAATTACCACTTCTATTTAAACCTCGCCCTGCCCTGCACTGTCTTCACATCCTTCAATAAGAAAACCTTCTCACTCTACAGAAAGTGAGTTAATACGGTCTGAAGAGGAAAAGTGATCGTAGAGATGCGGTGTTTGGGGTATAGATTGAAATAATCATGATGATGATGATGTCCACCTGGTGTTTGTTTGCGTTACAAAAACTCAGAATAATACTGAAGCCAATTTAACAAACAATAAATAAAGAGGCAGCATTTTCTCATTCATACAACAGTAGGTTAATTAAAAAAATGCCTCATTATAATAATCATCTTTAACGTACAGAGAATAAAAACATACGAGTGTACAAGTTCACTAAGACGCATTTTATGTTGACAATTGATGTCTTGAAAGACTCGTAATAATTCATAATTATTACAAATGTTTCTTGAGCAGGACATGATTTCTGAAGCATCATGTGCCTGAGGACTGTAACGATGCTGAAATCAGTCACAGTTGAACAGATATTCACACAGAAAAACAGCTGTTTTATATTGCAATAAAAATTCATGATGATGGTTCTTTCATATGAAAAGAGTTTCCTTGGCTTGGACAGAGTGGGACTGGAAGGTGTCAGAGGATCTATGAGGCATCCAGAAGACAAGATCTCAAACTAGTTCACCTACAAGTGTCTGATTCACACGAGAAATAAAGACCACAATATACAGCAACAATTAGAGACAGTGCTGATTATGTAGAAAGTGCTGACGCAGACGTTTCTCAGGTTTGATTTGGAATGTAGCAGTTAAATAAATTAAATAAAAAAAAGAAATAAAAGTCACTGGCTGCCACAAAATGGAAAAACAAGATGCTGTGAAAATATAACTGTTCCGTTTAATAATACGCCTGTTTCTGTTTCTGAGCGGAGGTTTAATCGCAGCTTTGATAAGGCATGTAAGGAAGGTTTCATATTTCTGTCTGACTGTATAAAACCAGCCCTGAGATAGCCGCTCAGTAAAAGATGATGGAAGACTGCTAACGTGTGATCATCCAGGAGCATTTAGAGATGATCCTCAGGCGTTAAATGCAATCATTCGACAAAGCACGAAGAGAACAGGAATAAGACGTGTGCTGCTCTGTTCAGCTACAGCTCAATCCACATTATAGACGCTTCTTCATCTACAGTTATTATTAGGAAAATCGTTACACGTTGCATTTAGCGCTCCTGATGCAATAGAGAAGTGATAGTGAGCAGTGAACGTGTAAACGTGAAGAGAAAGCAGGTCAGACAGGGCCATGGCTCTTGAAGCTGCAACGTGTCCACAGAGCATTGAGAGGGTTTGATATGATGCCAGATGTTCTTCTCTCTCTCTGTCTCTCTCTGTCTGTTTCTCTGAGTAACATGTTGCATATGGAAGAGCTAATGGTTCACAGACTGGCTCATGTGTTCAGGCATGCAGTGGACATATGCACAGATATTCATGTTATGTTATTCTGTCTGTAACATTAAAAAATATTTTACAGCAAACTATCTGTAGTGTTTGTGTGCTGATGACCACTGTTTTCATTTTCATTTTAGTTTACATTTCATGTTTTCGTCATTTGTAAAAAATAATATATATATACAAAATAATATATATATATATATATATGTTTAAATTTTAGTTTATTTACTTTTTAGTTTGTTGTTTTAGTGCTTCAACTTAAACTGAATGAAAATTAGAAAACCTGCCTTTGTAAGTAGTTAAAATACATATATATAACATTTAATTTCAGAAATGTTCAAGCAATGAGAAGTTTTTTTATTATTATTATTAATTCAATTGTAATCCTGAGACTATTCTAAATAATAAATAAATAAGTAAAACGTTGTTGTTAATTTTATTTTTGTTTATTATAATGGACTAATATGAAAATATGTTTCATACTGTAAATTATTAAGCTAATAAACTTAAATCCACTTTTGTCATAATTTTCTCACTAAATGACATTCTGCCTAAACAAACAAACAAACAAACAAACAAATAAATCAATCAATTTTGAGCATTTAGGTCCTAAACAAGTGGATTTTCATTGTGTGATTCACAAACATGACTGAGATTAGCAGGATCTTTAGTTTAAAACAAAGAACAGAAACAAAGTCGTGTTTGAGGGACATTTCACTAAAAATGAATTTTGTGTAATGATTTACTCACTTAATGACATTTTTTAATCTGTGAAATACAAAAGAAGATATACTGAAGTGGAATTTTATTTTTATGGACGCATTTAAAACCGTTTCACAAAAGAGATAAAGTGGCGTTTGAGAGAAATTCCACCCAAACATGACATTTCTGTTATAATTTTCTCACTCTACAGATTTCTTTTTATTTGTGAAATGCAAAAGTCAACACATTGGAGGATGGTGGGATCCAAAACAAGTCGACTTTCATTTTTCAAATCATCACCTCTTTTGTGCATCACTTCTTTATGGGTCAAAATCATCTATCTTTCTTTTATGCCAAAAATCATTAGGATATTAATTAAAGATCATGTTGCATGAAGATATTTAGCAAATGTCCTACTAAAAATATATCTAAACTAATATATCATTATTGATTAGTTTTTAGCATTTGAACAACTTTAAAGTTTAAAGTTGATTTTTCAGCTCCCTCAGATTCAGATTTTCTAATAGTTGTATTTCAAACAAATATTGCCCTCCTCTCACAAACCAGACATCAGTGGAGAGATGATTTATTTATTCAATTAAAAAAAAAGCCTGACCCTTATGGCTGGTTTTGTGCTCCAGGGTCACAATTCACCTTCATTCACCAAACTATCAATGAAATCTAAAGCCTATGAAACGATTCCAGAGATGATCCAGAGATTCACAGCACGGTTCTCTTACAGCACGATATGTCTCTCAAACCCCTGACACGCTTCTCCTCCATGTTTCAGAATGTCCACGTCGTAACAAGGACTCCAAATAGTTTGACATGTTCGAAGGCGGCCCTTGGTTTTGGCAGAAGGGGGACTGGCTTTGACTTGAACATGCAGCAGATATCTAGAGCGCTCAGCACCTCCCCAAAAGCCTGTCGTATAAAAGCCAGGGTCACACAATTGTTTAGGCAGTAGGGAGTTTCTGCTAGGGTCTGGATTGGAGTTACACAGACCGGACCCTACGTGTATGATTGAGCACAAAACAGGATTCCCCTTGCCTCAAAGAGTCTACATGTCTAATATTTAGACATGTTCAGCTTTGTGGATATCCGGTTAGGGCTGCTGCTCGCCGCGGCGGTCCTCGTGGTGAGAGGACAAGGAGAGGATGATAGTGAGTATATGATTTTTACTCCTGCTTTTGCACAGATGCTTGGCTGAAGGAGGAGAGCTCCAGAAGGGGATTTTCACTGGGCTTGTTTGCAAGCGACCTGCCATCTAAAAGTTTCGGGAATGACTTGAGGAGGAAAAAACTGCCTTTTTATCCCATCTCCATTTTTTTTGTACTCTTCTAGAAATGTTAATTCTTTGCATCTCGCGGAATTGCGCTTTGTTTGCTGCGCATGCGCACTGCGACATGTCCCGAAGCGAAGGATGCGCTGAAGGAAAAACGCGACGCGGATGAGACAAACAGAAAGAGAGAGAGCTTTTACTGTCACGCATTCTGTTTATGCTCTGTCATACTTTTAAGTCGTTTGATAACTGGATATAACCGCTTGTCTGTGGATTTACACTGATCCATCACTCGACGTTGTGGCAGTTTTAGCCTGCAAAAATGTTATTATAAATAGTCTTTTTAGAATTACAAAACGCATTTTGTTTGATAGAGGATACCTCTGGTTTTCATTTCAATTATTCGCGAGCGCTCGGGGCGTGACGGCGTTTTGGCGCGCCTCTGGCGCCACCAAGCGGCGGCGTGTAGTACTGCACGCGTCTAAAACACGGAGGGATGCAGGCCTTTCCTTCATAAAGCCTTGTGCACCACGCCTCATTGGTCTATTTTAGCTTTATATTTATAAAATATTAATTAATACAATAACTAAATAGTATGCGTTATTATTTAGTTTAAAACTTAGTTTTGCATATGCAATTATCGTGCCTTTACACTGCAAAGAGCCGTACTCATTCTCTGGAAAGACTCCAAAGTGTGTTTCCTGATTTTTAACATTTAAATCATCAGCGTTATTAAGAATTATACCTGTGTTTAGTTAGCCAGATGCTTGCTTAGGCTGAATTGAATTAGTTTAGTCATCTTCAGAGAGGATTTTTGCGTGTAAGCTTTTGAAATACAGTGTTTGTATGGCCGTGGCCCGGCTGGACCCCTCGCATCATCCCTGTGTTTGGTTTCAGTAATGAATGTGATTGAGTGTGATGTGTTAATGCAGGTTTGTCGTCCTCACAGGCTCATTCGGTAGCTGTACGTTGGACGGTCAGAATTACAACGACAAGGATGTATGGAAGCCCGAGCCCTGCCAGATCTGCGTCTGCGACAGCGGCACGGTCATGTGCGACGAGGTGATCTGCGAGGATACATCCGACTGTGCCAATCCAGAGATTCCCGACGGAGAATGCTGCCCCATCTGCCTCGGTACAGATGCGCTCAATCTGGCGCCCTCTAGTGGAAATATCTCTCACTGGCCCCAGGCCCCTGAGGACTTTCTGCCTAAACTTATGCTTTACATGGGACGAGCGATTATGGATTTGGCTTTTTATCACTGAAACTGCATTTTTTACAAAGTTTGCATAATCTCTGAACGCTGTGTAATGCGTATATCGTATTTTTTACCCTGTGCATTCAAATATGAATATGACTTTAAATGCACGTTAACTGCTGATCTTTTGAGCACCAGTGGAACTATTACTGTCTGTTATTCATTTAGAAAAGTAGCCCCCTGTTATTATAGCTCTGAATCAGTCCTCTGAGCTTACATATATATCTATATGATTTAACTGAGCTGATTTAGCTTCTGAAATATATTTGTATTTTAATCCATAGATGACATTGTGACTGACAGTCCTTCACCTCCAGTTCCTCCTGTGGTTAGTGAGAATTCATTTTGATTTTTTAATGCACCTCATTTTATGTGTGTGTGTGTGGGGGGGGTGTAACACAATATAAATGCAACTTAAATTGCTTTAAATAAAACAAAATTTGTATATATATATATATATATATATATATATATATATATAAATACAGGATACACACAGACATATCTATATATATATATATTACATATATAATACATTGAATTTATTTTTGAGTACTTTTCACACAATATATATCACACCTTATATAAATGTTGACAATATAATAGTAACATAATTGTTATATTTATAACACTGAACTGATGCAGAGTATCCTAATGTCTTGTTCTATTTTTAGGGTCCAGTTGGTCCCGCTGGAGATCCAGTGAGTACCGTGTTTGTTTATATGTATATATAATCTAGTATTTCCATCTGTTAGTCTGCTACGACTGAAAAAAGCTAAACTATTTATTTTCTAGATCATAAAGTTTGCAGGAGACACAAAATAGCATTGCTATGAAAATAATTATGAGTGATTTATGGGGCATGGGAGGCTGTTAACCTGCTGACCTCTAATTGTCCCGCTGACCTTTGACCTTTTAGCATCCTGTGTAACACAGAGAGTTCTCTGATGTGATTGAGTGACTCATGCTCCTGGGTTTGTCTTGAAGGGTCTTCCAGGGCCTCCCGGCAGAGACGGTACTCCCGGAGAGAACGGACTCCCTGGACCTCCCGGTCCTCCTGGAACCACTGGCCTCGGTGGCGGAGTAAGCACAGCTTTCAGTTTACAGTATTATCAGTCTTAACTAACATCCTGTCAGAAACATAAATCCTTCTGCACTGCTGCCCCATGGATTATTTCCTTCAGCATTCTAAAAAATAAGATTAAATCAATTAAAATAAAAATGAATGAGTAACTAGCATTTTGCAAAAAGTTTTTAAGAATATTTCATTTAATGTTTTTTTTAGGTCATATTGTTTTCTTTTGTTTTATGCCATTTAATTTTGTTATTTTATTTTATTATTTTAAACTGGAAGAGTTTATTTTGAACTCCATTATGTGTTTTTATTTTATTTAATTAAACTGGAAGAGAGCTGCATGAAGGATTTTTATTTTATTCTTTTCCTTATCTTATTTTAAATTGGAAGTCTGTTTTTCAGTAGTTCAGTACCAGTTGCAGTGAACAGCTCCGATCATGAGGATTGTGGGTCGACAGGAATGAATGAAAGCACTCTATGTTCTCGATGAAAGCAAAACAGTTGTATTTTAAGGCTTTGACATAGCTTAGATATCTGTGTCACACAGGGGATATCATAGCATGTGCGTTAGCTAAGAGCTGATTCTAGTCCCAGGACTGACAGGAAAACGCTCCTATAGTAGTTCAGTAGTGAACCATCCTCACTCTCTTCTTCTTGTCATCCCTACAGTCTTTCCTCTCCCAGATGGCTTACGGCAGTGATAAATCCAGCGGCCCCGCTCTCCCCGGGCCCCCAGTGAGTCTCCTTCACATAACATGCTTTATATCAGTGATGGACCACCAAACCCAGCTCAGACATTTAATGCACTTTCATTCAACTACACTAAAAAACCTGCATGATATATGAAGTGCTGTAAGGGTTTTTAATGGTTATATTTTTTTCTAACATTATGTTTTCTCACTTTTAGGGCCCCATGGGTGCTCGTGGCCCCCCTGGATCTGCAGGTTCACCTGTACGTCTGTTTCTAGTGTTTTCTCTGATACTACAAAGTGATTTAAAATCAAATAAATCAAAATTATAGAGCAATTCTAGACAGCTATTTCTTTCATTTTCATTAAAATATATAACCATGCTTCTCTGTGCTCATCCCAGGGCCCTCAGGGATTCACCGGACCCCCAGGCGAGCCCGGAGAGCCTGGTGCTCCTGTGAGTTTCTTCTGCATCTGTTCAGCTTTCATATTTAGACTCAATATGACATTATGAGAGCGTGCTCCTTCGAAAGCATGCGTGTTTGTGATTATTGTTCTGCTGGTGATGCTTGCAGGGCCCAATGGGATCTCGCGGCCCCGCCGGTCCTCCAGGAAAGAACGGAGATGATGTGAGTTTTATTTCCCTCGCTGTCTCTGTCCTGTATAACACAGCTGTGAGCGTCTTCTGACCTCTCTCTGCTCTTCTTCAGGGTGAAGCTGGTAAAGCCGGTCGTCCTGGAGAGCGCGGAGCCGCTGGGCCCCAGGTGTGTTTCACTCATGCATGCTTACATCATAAATACACACTGATTAATAGCAGGCATCCAGACATACTTATGAAGCCTGAAGCTACAGTAGAATGAGATACGGTGCTTGTTCATTGCAATGAAGCCGTTTGAAACACTCATGACTTCCCATCAGTCAAGCAATCATCATAATTATATCCTCTTGTTTCTTTGACAGGGAGCTCGTGGATTCCCAGGAACCCCTGGACTCCCCGGTATCAAGGGACACAGAGTGAGTATTACAGCACATAACAATAGTGGTTTTACGTTATAAATGATTCATATTTGTATATATTGTTATTGCGTACTCTTTAGGTTAATATATTTTTTTACAGCTTAACATTTAAATATATACATATATATATAATATATATATTATTTAGCATTGTATTACATGCTATATCTATTCATTAATATTAACCACCTTTTTTCATTTTGTATGCAACAATGGGGAAAAAATATATAAATATAATTTTTTATTTTTTAATATTAATATAATGTTTCCTATTTCCTCTATTGATGTATACAATATTATTATATAATATGTAAAACTATTAGTACACTATTTTATATTATGTTAAAATAATTTATTGTATTATATTTATATATATTATAATAATTTATTTATTATATTTTACATGTTTATATTATTTATTATTTTATATAATTTGATTCATGTATTAATTTACATTTTCATACATGTTTTAGCTATTCATTAATTAATTTTTATTACTTAATGTAATTAATGTTTTTATTTTTTTATATGGTATTGTTTGTTTGTTTTTTGTTCAGTGTACAATACTATATCTATATATTTTATTTTCATATATTATGGCAGTGGTGTAATGTTCCTCTCCCCTCTCTCAGGGTTTCTCTGGTCTAGATGGATCTAAGGGAGACACCGGACCTGCTGGACCTAAGGTGAGACGTCCCATCTCTCTCATACACACACATCCACATCATGATTCAGAGATGTGACAGATCTCTAGTGCTGGTTCTGTGCTGATGGTGTGTGTCTCTGATCTCAGGGAGAGCCTGGTGTTCCTGGAGAGAGCGGCATCGCTGGAGCCATGGTGAGTGCGTCTGGATGGGCTTTAAAGTCTGTGTAAAGGTCTTCAAAACCGTGTCAGGCTTCTAACACTGTCTGCTTGTTTCAGGGTCCTCGTGGTTTGCCCGGTGAGAGAGGTCGTCCTGGTCCTCCTGGTCCTTCTGTAAGTCTCTCATCCATGCCTTGTAGTTTCTAAACCCCTGCTTATCTTCATCTAGTGGACTAGAAACTAGAACGCATCTAATCTCAACAGCCAATTAATATGAGGCTGGTTTTTGACTATAATGCTGTTCAGTTAATTCAGTGCAACACAACTCTTTCCTGATTCACACATGTATAAATGAGGACCTGTCTTCCTGCAGATATATTGTGATTGTGATGTTGTTCTTGTTTTCTGCAGGGTGCACGTGGTAATGATGGAAACACAGGCGCTGCTGGACCTCCTGTAAGTCTGAGAAGAGCCATATCCTCATAATACAGCATTATCATTACAATCTATCACAAATTATACACACTCTTAAAAACAGAGATGCTATAGAAGAGCCATTTTTGTGCACAAAGAGTCAAAGGTCCATCTTTATATAATCTGAAGAACCTTCTATCATTGTGAAGCAGCTTTATTTTTAACACTTCAGTTGATTCTGTTTTAAAGTCAAGTTAAAAGTTCTTAAAGCTAATTATCATTTTTTACAGCGTGACTCTGATGAAGCTTTAGTTTCTTGTACTGTATATAATGCAGCAGGATGAGTCTTATCCTCCGGTCTTGAGCTGATGTTTTTAAAACCACTTGCTGTAATGGACTATTGATTTAAATTGATTTAAAATGGATTGTTATTATTATTATTATGAAGCTCTTATTATGTCTTTCCTCTGTTAGGGACCCACTGGCCCCGCTGGTGCTCCTGGATTCCCTGGCGGTGCTGGTGCTAAGGTACAAACACACTATTATGAATTATTATTTTATGCTCATTAGTGCAGTTAACATGTCTATAAAATATAATACACTTGAAGTGGGCCTTCTGTAAATCCTCTAACAGGCCAGTGTTTTGGTTTTGTCCTCTGCAGGGAGAAACCGGCCCCGCTGGAGGTCGTGGTTCAGAGGGACCCCAGGGAGCCCGCGGAGAGCCGGGTAACCCTGGACCTGCTGGAGCTGCTGGTCCTGCTGTGAGTGTTCACAAAACTCCAACCACACAGCTCTTTATTTACTCGAAAACTGCATTTCACCTGGAAATATCTGCCCTTGGATGGCAGAAACAGGAGAGAGTCATTAGAAATGCTGGAAATACAAATACAGAGATGCAAACACTATTATTTACCCAAATAGACTACAAGACATGAATATATTAACATGGTTTTCTGCAAAGTAGCTTCAACAGCCTGTGTTATGAAAAACACTATGGAAATAAGTAGTTGAGTTAATTTAGGTGATAGAAGAAGCAAGGTAGACACAGCGAGACTGATATTATTGGATAAAAGTGCATTTAATCTAAACTAATTTAACATGTTATTTTAACTGAGTTTTCTTCTTGCGCAGGGAGCTCCTGGTGCTGATGGTTCTGCTGGTGCTAAAGGATCTCCTGTAAGTACTTTATATACATACCTTTATATCTCACAGCGGTCTGTTTTGGGCCGGTTGTAGGCACAGCAGGCTCTGGTGTGATGGTTTGGTGGTGTTTTGTAGGGTGCTGCTGGTATTGCTGGTGCTCCTGGTTTCCCAGGATCTCGTGGACCTGCTGGACCCGCTGGCCCTTCTGGAGGCCCTGGCCCCAAGGGAAACAATGTGTGTAAACTGCATTTTATTAGTATGCATGCATGCATGAGAAGTGTAGTAATGCGCCATTTAGTTGATTTGAACTTTGATTGCAGCAGGTGTGATGTGATAATACAAATACAATGAGCAACTTACAACCGAACTTTAATAAGACAGATCACGCAAAAAAAGAAACACTAAAAAAAATACGATGAAAGAAGTAAGAAATGTATACGGGTGTAAATAAATGATGGTAACACTTTACTTAAAGCTTTTATGTATAATGCATTATAAATGTTATTAGAGGATGCAATGCATTATTTATAAGGTGCATTGTAATACATTGTGAATCATTTTAATCACATTTAAAATAGTGTAGTAATGCATAGATAAATGTTATAACTGTGCTTACAGTTATTCAAGAGATTGTACAAGGCATTACAAAACTACTTTTTATTTTTTTTATACATTATAGATCAATAATACTTCTGCTACCTACTTTTTGCCTTGCATTTGCATTAGATACAAAAGAATCTAAGAATCTCAAATTCATAAATGAAATCAAACATATTCCTCACAGTTTTAATAGATACAGAAGAGTCTGAAGAGTGAAGCATAACGGACTGAGAAATGTAATGCTCTTTTATTTCCAGGGTGATCCTGGACCCCAAGGCCCTAAAGGAGATGCGGGTCCTAAGGGAGAACCTGTAAGTATGTGAGATGATCTCCTGATGTTCTCAGAGAGCTCTGCTGTGATAGTAATAGCTGCTGTTCTCTGTCCCAGGGCCCCGTTGGACCCCAGGGTCTGGCCGGACCCTCTGGTGAAGAAGGCAAGCGAGGAGCTCGTGGTGAGCCCGGCGGAGCTGGACCTGTCGGACCTCCCGGAGGCCGTGTAGGTGAAACTCATCTGTTTGATTCAGGCATGCTTCAGTGTTTGTTTGTCTCTCATATTTGTGTTTTTCTTTCAAAAGGGTGCCCCTGGCAATCGTGGTCTTCCTGGAAGTGATGGAGCTCCTGGACCCGGGGTAAGATTCCTGAGCCCTCAGCAAAACACAGACCCCAGATCTGTTTAGTCTGGTAACTTATGAATGTGCTTGTGAAGTTAGGAATCACTGAGACTGCATTCACTTGATCCAAAACTACAGTAAAAAACAGTAATATTGTAAAATATAGTATTAAGCAAAAATATAAACAAAATCTTTTCAAATTGAAAACAGCCATTTTGAGTTGTAATATTATGTCAGTATTACTTTTTTTTTTTACTCTATTAAAAGACAATATTTGACCTATTTTTCCAAACTTATAAATAAAATTATTAATGTAATTATTTATGTAATGATTTATAGATCTGTTTTTGTTTTGTTTATGTGTTATATGTCAATGCTTCAGCAATACTGTACAAGTACACGTATCTCTGAAGGATCCTGTAAATGTTCTTCTTACAGTGTAGTTTAACTCATATTGTATTTATTCAATACAAGTAGTTGAACCCATATATCACTGAGTCTGAGTGTTGAATGTACTTCGGTGCACTGAGAAGGAGCTGTCCAGGGTCCTGCAGAGGGTTTCTGCTGCTGAATAACTAAAGTTGGCCCTTTAAACACATTTCAGGGGGCCCCTGGAGAGCGCGGAGCCAACGGAGCGATGGGACCCCAAGGAGCCACCGGAGAGTCTGGTCGCCCAGGAGAGCCAGGATTGCCTGGATCCAAGGTGAGATATAACTTAAAGCTTTGTAGAAACATATTAGCAGAAAAAAATGGTCTGTATTTCATATATGACCTGACGACTGTTGTAGGGTATGACCGGTGCTCCTGGAAGCCCTGGACCTGACGGCAAAGCTGGACCCTCTGTAAGTCCAATTTTTATAACAGTTAAATTTCACCTCCTTGTTTTTATTTGTATACATTCTCAGTGTGCATGAATCTCTCTCACCCATAGGGTGCACCTGGACAAGACGGCCGTCCTGGACCCCCTGGACCTGCTGGATCTCGTGGAGCTCCTGGAGTGATGGGATTCCCTGGACCAAAGGGAGCTGATGTGAGTTACTCATGAAGCACATACTGTATGTGTCTCTGGAGCACAGCAGCAGTCATCAGAGCACAGGGATAGATAACAATACACTGTATGAGTCAAATCATGCATATTTACTTTAGGCCACATATCATTTGGATATTAAATAAAGATCATGTTCAATGAAGATATTATGTAAATTTCATACCATAAATATATCAAAACATTTTTGATTAGTAATATACGTTGCTAAGAACTTCATTTGGACAATTTTAGAGGAGATTTTCTCAATATATAGATTTTTTTGGCTCCCTCAGATTCCAGATTTTCTAATATTTGTATCTCAGACAGATATTGTCACATTACTCACGATTAATCACGTCTAAAATAAATGTTTTCATTTACGTAATATATGTGTGTGTACTGTGTATATTTATTATGTATATAACACACACACATACTGTATATATTTAAATAACAAAATAGGTGTATTAACATGCATATAGCATATATATATATATATATATATATATATATAAATATTATTTTTCATATATAATATAATATTTTAAAAAATCAGCATCTGTACCAAAATTGCATTTTTGCTCAGTTTGGGATAAAACAGGTGTTTTTTCTTACGGTATCCATAAATGCCTGATGGAGCAAATTTAATACTTGAAAAAAACTTTTTGCAGATATTAATTTTTTTTTAACTATGACATTTTCAAAAGTGTTTTCTGACTATTGTTTCTTATATCAAGCTTTATGAGTTCATTGTTGAGACTTGCAGACTTTTCAGTGTAATTTCTGACTGGTGTGCTGTGTTTCTCTCAGGGTGAAGCTGGTAAAGCTGGCGAGAGAGGAGTCGCTGGACCTCCTGGTGCTTTGGTACGTTCAATATAAAGCGGTTTCTGAGTTTAAACAGGAAGTGACCTCCAGACGTTTGCTTGAATGCTGTTTGTTTCTGCAGGGCGCTCCTGGCAAGGACGGAGATATTGGTGCTCCTGGAGCTCCTGGACCCGCTGTATGTGTGTTTAAACCTCTCCGAGTTTAATACGGTCCGGATCTGCTTTATTGTGCTCTGATTTGTCCTGCTCTGTGGTGTTTTAGGGCCCATCTGGAGAGAAGGGAGAGCAGGGACCCGCCGGTTCTCCTGGATTCCAGGTGCGCTTCACATCTTCTTCATTTGAGTTCTGATTAGCACCTGGTTATCGTTGGATGGAAGTTAAACCATCTCTGTTTATTCTCTCGCAGGGTCTGCCAGGAACACAGGGAGCCACCGGAGAGACAGGCAAACCTGGTGATCAGGTGCGTGTGGATGACATATTTTCATCTTCTGTAATATAATATAATTTCATATTAAGTAAATAAACATGTTGTAAACACAATATGAGACCCTGGAGCACAGCAGCAGTCGTCAGAGCACAGGTGTATCTGTAGAAATAGACACAATACACTGTATGGGTCAAAATTATGATTTTTCTTTTATGCCAAAAATCATTAGGATATTAAGTAAAGATCATGTTGCATGAAGATAGTTTGTAAATGTCCTACAGTAAATATATCCAAACTTCATTTTTTATGAGTGATATGCATTGCTAAGAACTTCATTTGGATAACTTCAATAGTGTTCTCCTATTATCAATGGAAAGCTTATTTATTCAGCTTTCAGATGATGTATTAATCATGCATTAATTTTGTGGTCCTGGGTCATACATGCTGCTCTAAATGCACTATTGCTCTCTACACAGTGTAGTTTTTGGTTCTGTTCGTTGTATTTATTCTGTTCTCTGTTCAACAGGGTGTTCCTGGTGAAGTTGGTCCTCATGGTCCTTCTGGCCCAAGAGTGAGTATCTCCTGACTAATAAAAACTAATCAACCCTTAATAGCCACCACAGCTCCATTTAAACTACTGTTCTAGAGTAATAGAACAAGAATAAGTTATAATAATAGAACAAGAATTATTGTTTGTTCTGATACAACAATGCTTATACTGCAAAAAAACAAAAACATGATGTTTTACTGTAAACAATGTCCTTGGAGTAATGACTATGATTTATGACTAAAGTGTGTTTTACTATGTTTTTAGATTTAAAAAAAAATAATGTTTTGAATTATATTTTAATTATATATACTTTTTCAATGTACTTTTTTGTTGATATGCATTGTTATGGTATAGTTTTATCTTTTATCAACTTGGTCTTATTTCAACCACATTAATCATACATTTATATTAACACTTATACAGAGAACAATGTATGCAATTTTATTTATTTTTTTCTTTTTGGTCAAAAAACACTCTGAATTAGTTTTACGAATAATTTAAAAGACCTGAAAAGAGTCTGGTTTACTTAGTAAAGCCATTTGCAAGATACACAATCCAGCCAAACAATGAATTGCTCAATATGACAAAATTCTCCCAATTTCTTATTTAAAAAAAAAAGAAATAATTGGGAATTGTTTTATTTTAATATTAACATGTTGTATTAAATAAAATTATTTAAAAATATATATATATATTTTATTTTTTATTTTAGTGATTAATCACAGAGAGTGATATTAGTAAATGTCTCACACAGGGTGACAGAGGTTTCCCCGGAGAGCGTGGAAGCAATGGACCCGCTGGCCCCACCGGTCCTCGAGGGGCCCCTGGTTCTCCTGGTAACGATGGTGCTAAGGTAAGTATCAGAGTTCGATGTCATTGTGTCTCAGGATCGTGATTTGAGAAACGACTGACCTCTGTCTGTGATCATGTGTGTTTAGGGAGAGCCCGGAGCCGCCGGGGCCCCTGGTGGTGTAGGGCCCGCTGGACTGCAGGGAATGCCTGGAGAGCGCGGTGCCGGTGGCATGCCTGGAGCCAGAGGAGACCGAGTAAGACTCAATATGTTCATATTCTCCCTCTTTTAACATTTTAAACCTTGTTGAAAAAGACTTTCAAATAAGTGTGCTTCTTCAAGCGAAACGATATTTCACATACACTTATTAAAACATATGATTAAGTGTGTATTCAAAACAATAAAGCACTTTTCTTTGTCACAACGGGTAGCAAATGGAAGTGATGCTGTGGTGCTGATGATGTCATATCCTCTTTAGGGTGATGGTGGACCCAAGGGCCCTGATGGAGCCGCAGGTAAGGATGGTCTGCGTGGATTGACCGGCCCTATTGGATCTTCTGGACCTTCTGGTGCTCCTGGTGAGAAGGTAAAAAGATCATCAGCACTGAAACATATTCATGCTGTACCTGAACTATTTTCCAGCTCTAAATGGTTATTTCCTGATTGTTTTAGGGAGAGCCTGGTGCTGTTGGACCCCCTGGAGTGACTGGTGCTCGTGGAGGCCCTGTAAGTTATCAGCACCTCACCAAACATGGACATAAAGAACAAAAATAATACACGATTGCATGAGATTGCAGATTTATAATTAAAATGAGACTGCACAAGTACTCAATAACTCCACTGAACCAAAAAAAAGAATAATTTAAAGAAATACATAATGCATATTAGTAGAATATTAGCAGTAATCATTTATTAGTAGTAATTAAGCACATGTTCATGCCTTATTCTACATTCTTAATCCTACCCAATACCTAAACCTAACAACTAATTTACTTATTTTATATAGCGATTTAGTCATTTATTGCGATATAAGTCGTTAATTGCGTATAAGTGTTCCCTATTCTTAAGTGTTTCCATACTTTATTGTTAAATACATTTTTATTAAGGAATTACTACAACTACAACTACAAAGAAATGCGAGTAACGCCTTGAAATTGTAACTATTTTTTTACAGAGCGCTGTTATTATTTGGAGTTGATTTGGAAGTATGCAGTTGAATTATATGCAAGTTCTTTAATGTGTGTGTGTGTGTGTGTTGTCAGGGTGAGCGTGGAGAGGTCGGTCCTCCTGGACCTGCTGGTTTCGCTGGACCTCCTGTGAGTATAACAGTCTCATGTTGGGCAGTTCTCATCCTCTGGTGCTGACCAGCACTGAGCTGAAGCTCCTCTGTTCTTGATGCAGGGTGCTAACGGACAGCCCGGTGCTAAGGGAGAGACCGGTGACTCTGGACCCAAGGGTGATGCTGGAGCTCCTGGACCCGCTGGCCCCGTCGGAGCCGCCGGCCCTCAGGTGAAGTTATATCTATACTGCTCTGCTGTACATACTGTAGAAATATATCCTTCACTGACTGTCTGCTGTTGTCTTTAACAGGGACCTGCTGGTGCTACTGGAGCTAAAGGTGCTCGCGGTGGTGCTGGACCTCCTGTAAGAGCCAATACTATCAGTTATTCATTACAAAACTAAAATTACAATATATATAAATATATATATATATATATATATTTTGTTCTTTATTTTAATTTTAGGTAAAGTTTTTGCTTTTTATTAATATGTCTTAATATAGTTTATATTAACTTTTATAATATCATTATTTTATGGAAATGAGAAATGCTGCTTTGGCAAATAGCAGAAATAAAATAAATTTAAAGATTTTAAATATTTTATTTCAGTTAATTTGCCACTTTAAATGTGTAATTGTCATTGCATATTAAAATTAAGTCATTGCATTTTGCACACACACATTTATATTCATTTATATTCAGTGTAAATTTACAGAAGTGGATTTCATAATTAACATGCTTTTCTGTGAAATGAAAAAGTTAAATTGGTGTGATATTTTGTTATGGAAAGCGCTGACAGTGATATTTTTAAACATGCAGCAGTATTTTTGGTGCCGGTGTATATTCTCTGTCCAGTATAATATCTGAGTGTTTGTTTATTGACAGGGTGCTACTGGATTCCCTGGAGCTGCTGGACGAGTCGGACCTCCAGGTCCTTCTGTGAGTCATCTTCATTTCAGACCAGCTCTAAACCATAAACAACAAAAAGAATAATTAATTCATTAATAAAAATCTAATTAAAATAAATAACAATCAAAGCACTAAAAATATTAAATGTTTATTTGTTTAAGTGTGTGTCGATAACCTTAATGCACAATTTTAAAGTAGAAAAATATTGTTTGTTAAATCAGTTTTCACTCAGAAATTGTAACTTTCATGAATTAACTTCTACATATTCCTCTATACATAGTCATTCTACATATATATGATTAATTTTTTTAGACTCCCGATTAGTCGATTTCATTTTAAGCAGTGTTTGTTAGCTTTTACTCTCCTAAAGAGACACCTAGTGGTGAAGAATTTACATTTTCATTCAGACCGGGAATATGCTAATGTTTCACTTTTATGTCAAAGTACAACAGCTCGGGATTCGTTTTAAAAATGATTCATTATAGTGATTCAGAGTCGACTCTTTCTTTGGAGAAACAGTCACTTTGCAAGATGTTTACATTCACTTAGAGCTGTGTTACACATGGCATGGAAGATAATTTCCAGAAATACATAATAGGGACAGTTTAACTAAATAAATTATTAGATATTATATTAAATATTAACTCAAAATAAATTAAAATAAAAAAATAAACATTTATTTCTTAATTTCATTGCGTTTCTTCTGTGTTGCTCAGGGTGTTGCTGGACCCCCAGGCCCAACCGGTGCTGCAGGTAAAGAAGGACAGAGAGGAGCCCGTGGTGAGCGAGGCCCCGCAGGTCGCCCTGGTGAGGCCGGTGCCGCTGGACCCGCAGGACCCTCCGGAGAGAGGGGTAGCGTTGGCCCCGATGGCCCTGCTGTAAGTTATCGAGACACAAACGTCTCTGCATCAGCTCAGAAACACGACTCTGTGAGCTAGAGAGTAATACTCACTGAGCTCTTTCTGGTGTTTAGGGCCCCGCTGGTTCTCCTGGACCTCCTGGTGTTATTGGATCTCGTGGTATTGTTGGTCTTCCCGGACAAAGAGGAGAGAGAGGATTCGGTGGTCTTCCCGGACCTTCTGTAAGTCATTTCATTCATATAACAGATTACAGTTACATTTATTTTAGGTTACACTTTATTTTAAGGTGACCTTGTTACAGTGTAACCATACATTTAAGTACTGAGTAATATTAATTAACTATGTACTTACTATAAGGTTAAAATTAGGGTTTGGCTAAGGAAAACTTGCATGTAATTTATTGTTATACTAGTAAGTACATGTAACGTGTAACAAGTGTTGCCTTAACTAGTTGCTCCCCTTTAGTACACTTTCTTTAGTTCACTTTCTTCTCAACACTTCTTCATCTCTTTAGGGAGAGCCAGGTAAGCAGGGGCCCACTGGGCCTTTGGGAGAGCGTGGGCCCCCTGGACCCATGGGCCCTCCTGGATTGGGTGGAGCTCCTGGTGAAGCTGGTCGCGAGGTGCGTGAACTCCACCAGTCTTGAGAGGTTTTTTAGCTAAAATCGGCTGCCTTCTGTTAAGCATGATGGAGTCATTTCTGTTACTCGTCTCTGCAGGGTAACACTGGACATGATGGAGCTCCTGGTCGTGACGGTCCTCCTGGACCAAAGGTGAGCACAGTCCAGGCATTACATCTAGTGCTTTCAGTGTGAAAGAGCACTTCTCTGAAAGTCTGTGTTTTCTGAAGGGAGACCGTGGTGAGACAGGCAACTCTGGCCCACCTGGGGCCCCTGGTGCTCCCGGAGCTCCTGGCCCCGTGGGTCCATCAGGCAAGACTGGAGATCGTGGAGAGTCTGTGAGTTTCTATACACACATACATTCACAAAAAAAGACCAGAAACCTTGAAATCAAAAGACTCTATTTGCATTTTTAAAGTAAACAGTTAAATATAATACATCCATGCCAACAGGTGGCGCTATATAAGTGTTGTTTTAGTGTCTTATTATAGTCTTACTATTTATACGCATATATTATACTGAATTATCTCATGCTTATGTGGATGTTTAATGTTCAATGTTTTGTTTCTCTTCCCAGGGTCCCGCTGGTCCTGCCGGTCCCGGCGGTCCCGCTGGTGCTCGTGGTGCTCTAGTATGAATTTATCTTTTTTAATCAGTTATTTAGCTTGATTTTCCATCATCAGGTAGCCTGATGGTTCTTCTCTCTGTAACGCAGGGTCCCGCTGGTCCTCGTGGAGATAAGGGAGAGGCTGGAGAGGCTGGAGAGAGAGGCATGAAGGGACACCGTGGCTTCTCTGGAATGGCTGGAGTTCCTGGACCTCCTGTGAGTCGATCTGAACATCCAGATCCTCCACAAACACCTTCACAAACACTCATAACAAAAGGCTTACTCGAGTGTATTTCTGAATATTTTAGGGATCTCCTGGTGACCAAGGACCTGCCGGACCATCTGGCCCTGCTGGACCTCGTGTAAGTAGCACATGGGTTTTATATCAAGACCAATTTATTTCCTGTACAGTGAAAGACTAAAGGAGTTGACCCATACAGTGTTATCTATTGCTACAAATATACCTGTGCTGATGCAGACTGCTTCTGTGCTCCAGGGTCAGAAGCCAATGAGAAAGTGCTGTGTTTTAATCCTCAAATGGTTTTCTTCTGCTAATAGGGATCTTCTGGCTCCAACGGTGTTGCTGGTAAAGATGGTATGAATGGTTTGCCCGGACCTGTTGGACCTCCTGGACCCCGAGGACGCAGTGGAGAGATGGGACCTGCTGTAAGTCTGAAATCAGCACAGCTTTACTGCTAGACCAAGCTTTTTAGCTTTGGATCTCATGTGGTTTTCTCTCGTTTCCAGGGTGCTCCTGGTCTTCCCGGACCCCCAGGGCCCCCAGGACCCGCCGGCATCGGCGAGCCATTCCTGCCCATGCCTCAGGGCGAGAAGGGACCAGATCCTCTCCGTGGAGGCTACAGAGCCGATGACGCCAGTGTTCGCGACCGTGACGCCGATGTGGACACCAGCCTGAAGTCTCTGAGCCAGAAGATCGAAAACATCCGCAGCCCAGAAGGAACCCAGGCCAACCCTGCCCGCATGTGCCGTGACCTGAGGATGTGCAACCCCGACTGGAAGAGCGGTCAGCAGCTGGACATTCCCAGACACTATTAGTACTTCCACCAGCTAGAAATGATTTTAAGTCTCTTGCTGTAGTGTGTCAGCAGGACATATCAGCTTATATTCATTGATTTCTGATATATTCTGATATTTCCTACTGACACACTACAACAGAAGATTGAAATAACTGACATAAACCCATTTTTTTAGCTAGTGTAAATACTGGTGTTCTAGTCACTGTATGTTATCAGTTATTCAACTCACTTGAATCTGTGTTTGCTGCTAGGCTTTTACTGGGTGGACCCTAACCAGGGCTCTCCTCTGGATGCCATCAAGGTCTTCTGTAACATGGAGACTGGAGAGACCTGCGTCAGCCCATCTCAGAACACCATCCCCATGAAGAACTGGTACCAGAGCAAGAACATCAGAGAGAAGAAGCACGTCTGGTTTGGAGAGTCCATGCCCAACGGCTTCCAGGTACGTCAAGAGCTTTTACAATAAAACACTTTCTCCTTTCCACTCGAGCACGAGATGCTTTAGTGAACATAGGAGTAGAAAACCTCTGAAAACGTAGCATGGTGGTCATGTTCTGTGTGTTCTGTGCAGTTCCAGTATGGCAGCGAGGGCTCTGATCCAGAGGATGTTAACATCCAGCTGACCTTCATGCGTTTGATGTCCAACGAGGCTACTCAGAACATCACCTACCACTGCAAGAACAGCATCGCCTACATGGACGAGAGCACAGGCAACCTGAAGAAGGCTCTGCTCCTGCAGGGCTCCAACGACATCGAGATCAGAGCCGAGGGAAACAGCCGCTTCACATACAGAGTCAGCGAGGATGGCTGCTCGGTGAGGGCTCTTCAACATACCTCAATGCATTTTATGTAGAATAAAGCGTATAAATATCTTAAGCTTGTGTTACTTCAGACACATTGATTTCAGGAAGCAGTGAAATAATAAATCGGTGTTATTGAGCTCCGAACATTAATGTAATGTGTGTTTTTTCTATAGTCACACACTGGCACATGGGGCAAGACAGTCATCGACTACAAGACAACGAAAACATCTCGTCTGCCAATCATTGATATCGCTCCTATGGACATTGGTGCTCCCGATCAGGAATTCGGTGTAGAAGTTGGCCCAGTCTGCTTCTTGTAAAAAAGAAAAATCTGGACATGACTTTGCTGTTTTTTTTCTTGCAGTCATCTTCGAATCTTTTCCTGTTCATACCAAAAAAAAAAAGCCCGAACTCTTATTCGGCTGCAATCGGTCCATGTGCTTAACCCTGAATCCCCGAGGATGGTGCGATTCCCAAAAAAACCAAACAAATTGAGGACCACTGCATCAACCAGCCATCATGGACACTTAACGAGAATCCTTTGACAAACGAGAAAACAATATGTATGCCCCGCCCCCTGGAGTCCAAAGAAAAACGACCATCTGGTGACTTTTTGTGCCGTTTTTTTACTTTTGACCACTGCTAAAGGACAATGAGAAACAAGCAAATGCTAATGTACCATTCTCTGGTGTTGAATAAATATGACAAACGACAGCCGAGTGTCTTGTTCCTTCCGAGTGAGAAAAACTCACCAAACATCACAGTTAGTTCAATGGTACAACGTCATCTTGATATAAAGGCTACCTCAGGACAAAAACAGATGTTGGGGGGGGAAACGAGGGCGTTTTTTTGTTTTTTATTCAAGCCACGATTAGTAAGAGTTCTGAAAAGGTGCTACTTGCTCTCCAGGTCCTGTCTGTGGTGTGTTTGAGCGTGTTTTGGTGCTGTCACTCGCAGGGCCGTTTTGGTGCTAAATGTCAACAGAATGTCAATGTGATGCAATTGCTCTCATTAAAGTGTCGAGGAGAATCAAACGGCTGGTTACTGTAGATTTGCACATTATCTGACATGGCTTAAGTGGATGGACTGATTGCCAGTTCGTCTCGTTTCCGTTCCCAGTCCCTGAGAAGTCTTATTTTTGTCTGTACTGTACATGCCGCTGCCCCCACCCCCCCCCCGCCCCCGTTTCTGGATTTATTTCCACTTTCAAAATGCAATGCACATCTCCTTTCTCTTCTTGTTTTCGTTTGTTTGATTTGTTTTCAGTGAAAGGTTTCTCATGCAAACTGAAAAGAGGCGGCAAAAAAGAAAAACCACAGAAGCGAAATAGACCCTATGGTTCCAACAAAGGATCTGTACTTATTTTGTACATGTATAGTATTTCGAGATGTTTTTAATTATTTTGGATGTTGAAATAAAGCATGTTTATGTGGTCAACTGGATGCTGAATATGTTATCTTCTTGCCATGGCCTCCATGCCTTTCTCTAAGCATGAATTAAACAAACCACAATGTATTTACTCAACTTTCTTAATTTCTACTTTATTTCCAGGGGGATACATGTGAATAAATCTGGAAAAATCTTTTTTTTATCAATATAAAAATATTGATCATGAGCATAAGCCAACAAAATAATTAGACCTACAGTAGATCTTCTGTTTAAATTTTAATCCTTGTGAACAAGACGTCTTACCAGAATGAGGCCACAGTTTATGCGTTACAGTCTAGCATGAAGAAAAAAAGGCTCTATAATCAAACCAAAAGTCAGTTTGTTGACCAGATGCATCATAGGCTTCACAAAAGGTGTTTTTTAAGCATTTATGACAGAAAAACAAAACCCTGTGACCCTTATATATGTATAATTTAGAGGTCCATTCAACAATTCGCTTAAAATTGTAAAAGTTTTATTTAATAAATAAATAAAATAAATAAATGTACTCTCAATGTGAGATGAAAACTCACATTACAGTAGTTTTCTATAAAATAATGTTTTAAAGGAATAGTTCACCCAAAAATGAAAATTAGCCCATGATTTACTCACTCTCAAGCCATCTTAGGACTTTTTTTCTTTCAGATGAAAAATCTAAAATACACATTTTTTTAGTGTGGTTACTTTTGTTAATATTTGCATTCTAGAGGCTAAATATCAAAATTTTGGGATGGTTTCAACCCACAGCAACAGTGTTAAAGTAGCCCAATTCTGCAGACAAACCATGGACATGGCAACACTGGTCCTACGGATAGGGATTACGGAGTTAAAAAAATTAAATAAAATTCTTACAAAAACACATCAGTTCAATCAGCCTTTTTGTTATGGATGTGTAACGCTCAGGCATGTTTGGCCACCAGTAACGATGGTTGACGAGCTGGACCTGGTGACGTATGAATGGAGTTGAGTATGTAGTGTGTTGGGGACGTAAGTCCTTTGTGCCGGGCAGTTTGGTGGAGCTGGCTCATGGATCGTGGCTTGGCGAATTTGATCATTGAGTTCCCATTGGATCGAAGCTATGAAGAGTGAAGGTGGAAGGATGGGTTCAGGTTCCTCGGAGCATCTGCCTTGTTGTTCTTTCTTCCATGTTGGTAAGAGACTTTAAACAAGAATCTCGTGAAAAAGAGGGCCCATCTCGCTTGTCGAGGGTTCAATCGTTTGGCTTCCTGTAGGTACAGCAGATTCTTATGATCTGTGAGCACTCGGCTCCCTCAAGCCAATGTCGCCATTCCTCAAAGGAAAGCTTGATGGCCAATAGTTTGCAGTTACCTAAGTCATAGTTCTACTATGCTGGTGACATTTTCTTGGAGAAGAATGTGCACGGATGGAGCACTGGTGGAGAACCATGATGTTGGGATAGTGCAGCTCCTACTCCTAGTGTGGAGGCGTCCACTTCAACTTTGAAGGGTAAGTTAGGATCTGGATGATGAAGTATTGGGGCAGAGCATAAGACTTGAGAATACTTCGTGAGAGGCATCAGGTAAGTAAAGGGCAAGTTACCTCAAGCTCAGACGTCATAGTACTGGTGAGAGCAGCTTATATGCAGCGTGCTCTAGTGGAATCAGGTGCGGGTAATTAATAATCAGGTGACTGTGAACGGGCTCTGACAGCTGAGCTGGGATCAGTGAGACTTGCTGGAGACAGTTAAAGGCGTCTAGTCTAATTTACATCAAATTCGTTGATAGATGGCTGAACACCATTGTGGTCTCTGTACTCTAAATGCACAAAAAAAGAACTACTGAACACATCTTTAACTGACTAATGAAATTATTTAATGTTAAATGCAGACAAAGATCATTCGGATACACATTATCCAACACATGCACAGAATCCAAAGAGTGTTCTCCACATCAAACCACACTGTACACCGCATACAGTTTATATAAGAGTGACAGACATCACTGAGAAGAATGATGTTCCCTGCACACTGAGTAGGGTTTTTGAACAGTACTATTTTTTATGTTGTTTAAAGAATCTTCTGCTCACCAAGTCTGCATTTATTTGATCAAAAATACAGCAAAAGCAGTAATATAGTGAAATATTTTTACTATTTAAAATAACTGCTTTCTATTTGAAAATATATAAAAAAATATATATATTTCTGTGATGTTCAGCTGTATTTTTAGCATCATTACTCCAGTCTTCAGTGTCACATAATCTTCAGAAATCATTCTAATGTACTGATTTACTGCTCAACACACAGTTATTATTATTTGATCATGTCTGTGCATTAGATATGATCAAAGACTACTTACTTGTGGCTTACTTTTTTCTCTTTAGTCTTTTATTTAAACTTGACATTTTTTAGTGTGACTAAATGACCGAAGGCTGGATAAAGGGTTAAACCAATTAGTCAGATTTGACCGGCATAGACTAACAGCGATAATCACAGTCCTTACTAAAAGTGACTCAAGAACCACAGCTTTGTGTAAAGAACAGATATCAATTAACTTAGTTCATCACACAATTCACTGAAAATACACTGCACAGCAGCATGGACGTACGATTTTATAATTTTGGTGTTTTTGTCCTTGTTTCTGGGGCTCAATAATGTGTGCTAAATGGAAAAGAGCAGTGTAAAGTTTCTTTAAAACAGCTCCTTTTGTGTTTCATGACACAGACAACAGCATATGTGACCCTAGATCAAAAAACCAGCCATGAAGATCTGAAAATCTGGAATCTGAGGGTGCAAAAAAATCTAAATATTGAGAAAATCACCTTTAAAGTTTACTAATCAAACATGAAGTGTTTATATTTTTATGGCAGGAAATTTACTGAATATCTTCATGGAACATGATTTTTACTTAATATCCTAATGATTTTTTGAATAAAAGAAAGTCTATACAATATATTGTTGGCTATTTCTACACCTGTGCTGCTGATGACTGCTTCTGTTCTCCAGGGACTCATATGGTTTTGGAACAACAGGTTCGGGTGAATTATGAGGTGAACCCAGATAGTGAAGTCTGGGCCATTGGCTGCTCGTTCATCAGCAATGGCTGTAAACACTGAAGAGGACGGTTCACGGTGCTCCGCTCTCCGCCGGCCATCCTCCGCAGCTCGCTGGCATTCCCCTGGATAGTGTGGTGATGATAGAGCTGTAGACTGACAGCAGAAGTCAAGAAAGAGTGATCAGACAAAACACAACACTAACAGACTCAACACACTCTTAAATATAATAAGTACAAACAATACAGCACTTCCAAAATCTGGAATCTGAGGGTGCAAAAACATCAAAATACTCAGAAAACCACCTTTAAAGTTGTCCAAATTAAGCCCTAAGCAATGCAGAATTAAAAAAAAAATTTTTGCAGTGATGAGCATTTTAGTTCCCAAAAGAATCTTGTAGTGAACAGTTCCTGAAAGAAATATCTTAAAGAACATTTTAAAAATCTAAAGAAATGTTTTGAACTATGTAAAGAACCTTTTCTGCATTTAAAAGGTTCCATAGATGTTCAAGGTTCATAACAGAACCACTGATGCCAATAAAGAGCCGTCATCTTTAAGAGTGCATACTAATTAATCACAGTATACTGGGAAACGCCTCGTACTTTAGTATGTGTAATTCAAATTTAATTTGTATTTGATTACAGAACAGAAATCTGAACACTGGATAAAGCCAGGTTCAAAATTCAAAGTTCTTAGATTTTAATCATTCTGTCACATGACAAGAACAGACCAATCAGAACATGACACAAAGAACTAACCCTAACCCTAAGGGAACAAATGGCAGGAGACATAAGGGCAGAAAGTGGAGCAGAGGAGGACCTGGGTCATGAAGCAGTGACAGACAGTGGAGTAGAGGAGGACTTGTGCTGTGGAGCAGTGACCGACAGTGGAGCAGAGGAGGACCTGGGTCATGAAGCAGCAACAG
Source organism: Enteromius trimaculatus (assembly GCA_032361065.1). Taxonomy (NCBI): domain Eukaryota; kingdom Metazoa; phylum Chordata; class Actinopteri; order Cypriniformes; family Cyprinidae; genus Enteromius; species Enteromius trimaculatus. Next base: position 2,069,070 of record JAUMHP010000062.1, on the reverse strand, counting down.
ACAGTGGAGAAGAGGAGGACTTGTGCTGTGGAGCAGTGAACGACAGTGGAGCAGAGGAGGACCTGGGTCATGAAGCAGCGACAGACAGTGGAGAAGAGGAGGACTTGTGCTGTGGAGCAGTGAACGACAGTGGAGCAGAGGAGGACCTGGGTCATGA
>JAUMHP010000062.1:2053814-2064082 GCA_032361065.1 Enteromius trimaculatus | reverse complement strand
TTACAGTTTTTTCTGGATTTTTAATCTAATAAATGCAGCCTTGATGAGCAGAAGAAACATCTTTAAACACCATTAAACACCTTACTGAGCCCAAATCTTTGAACGGTAGTATATTAGGCTAGAGAGAAGCGAGAAGGTTCTCACAGACTTCAACTTGTGCTTCGGTCCCAGCATTTATTACATGGGTTCGTCGGGAGGATAACGTTAATACCGCTTTCAAAGCAGGAGGAAAAAATAAGATTGCCGTGTCATAAAATCAATCTCTCTTTTATGAAGAATTCATTGCTGTAGTGTCGTTCTCCCAAAAGCTATAGAAGTTCTTGATTAGCATCGAATCAATACCATGTTGGAGACTGTGTGTGAAGAACCGAGGAGAGATGGTGAATGAACCCTCTCCATCCGTGCGGATCTGTGTCAGCTCTGTGGAGTCTGGGTTAATTGGTCTGAGAGAAATCAATAACACAGGTCTAATTTGCCTCCAGATCTCAGCAGCTCAGTGACATGGAAGGGAGCACTGGATGCGTAAGATCACAAGCTTTTGATGAACGCGCTGAAACGCCTACCGTCAGCAAACCACAGCAATTACGTACCCTCTAGTGCTAATGATGTGTATTTTCCTTGTCTGCTGCTTCTTCTTAGTTCAAAGCTTAATCACAGTCACTCAAAACCAGCCTGACACCAGAGGTCACCGAACTCGATTGTTTTCTGTTGGTTGATCATGAATCAAAAATAACTTGTCTCATAAACACTGCTGTGTGATCGCTGCTGTACGGAGTGTTACTTCTGGTTTTAGATACCTTGGGAAAGGAATACAGCTCGACCCAATTATTAACTTAATGAGGGAATCTCAGGAGCAAAGTCTCCATCTGTAAGTGATGGGAACCATAGTTTCGTCTTAAAGAGACAGTTCACCCAAAATTAACATTCTATCATCAGTTACTCACCCTCATGCCATTCCAAACTTTCTTTATGAACTAAAGCATATAGTCTTATTAAAATGTTCTGCCGCTTACCATAACGTAACGCTTAATATTTGTGTTCAGCTGTTCTGGAACAGTGTTGAAACACAACTTAACACTGATTTCTAGTCGTGTCCTCTTTTGGAAGCACTTTCACAACGACACACAGCGTCTCCAGAACATGGCGCCCGCAGCAACACTACAGACACAATAATAGCTCCGCCTTCTTTCTTTCTGGAAACATTTGGGTATAACTAACTTTTATAAAGAATATCTCTTTGGTTTTGAGACTTTAATCTTTGTAACTTCAGGGATCTTATTTCAGCTCGTAACACTCCACAGGGATTTGAAATCGCATCATAAGACCTTTTTAAAAGTGCATCATCACATGTGCATAATAAGCACATAACTTTGAACTTGTTTTGTTGTAATGATACACCAGATGCTTGAGTTTCCCACAATGCTTTGCAGGGATCGGACGGGCCACGGCTCTGGCTCTGGCACGCTGTGGGTCAAAGGTCACAGCCGTCACGCGCACTAAGGCGGACCTGGAGAGTCTGGTGCAGGAGGTAATAAACCCGTGGACACCAGTGTAGGGGAGGACATTCAATAGATCTTAAAATAAGTAACCTTCCTTCCTGAGACTAAACCATCGTCTCCGAGCACATCTGTGTGCTTCTGTATGATTCATGTATTGACAGTACAGTACATTGCATTGAAAGGTGTGTGTGTGTGTGTAAAATGAGCTGTTTCTGCGCTGCAGTGTGCCTCGATTGAGCCGGTGTGTGTGGATCTGTCAGACTGGGACGCTACAGAACGAGCTCTGAAAGACTTGGGTCCGGTGGATCTTCTGGTCAACAACGCAGCCTGCGCTAAACTGCAGCCCTTCCTGGACGTCACGCCGGATCAGTTTGACGAGTAGGGCTTGGAGATATCGCTCTTCTCTTATCATTGTGTTTGGAAGCAGTCTGAGTGTGTTTGTGATGCTTTCTCAGGTCTTTCAGCCTCAACGTCAAAGCTGCTCTTCATGTTGCTCAAGTAAGAAGACGAGCCTGTGCTGGATGATATCAGAGAGCGTTCTGCTTCAGGTTTAATGCTGCTGCCGTGTGTTTGTTGTAGATTGTGGCTCGAGGGATGAAGGCCAGGGGAGCTGGGGGATCTATCGTCAACGTCTCGAGTCAAGCCTCACAATGTGCTCTGAAAGATCACGCCGTTTACTGTGAGTCACAGCTCTGATCATATCTATGAGATAATGATTTTCTAATTTTCATCAACCAGAATCAATTCATTTTGATTTCTAATTCTTTATATTAATCCAAAACATTGCAATCTGATTGACATGTAAAATTGCTATTAATGAAGTGTGTGAAGTATGCAATAATGGGAGCTTTTGAAGTGTCAGGATAATGTACTTCATCAATAATAGCATTTAATACAGAGACATTTAAGATAAATGCATGGCTGTGAAAACCTTTTCTTACAGGTCAGTTTTTAAACAACCATGTTTGACCACAGAATGAGCAATCAGAATCAGATGGTAATGGCCCTGTTTTCCTTGCATTACTGGAGGAAGATCTGGTGTTTGTAGTGAAGCACACTAGTGAGTGATGACTGGTTCGTGTGCTTTCTGCAGGTGCCACTAAAGGAGCGCTGGACATGCTGACCAGAGTGATGGCGCTGGAGCTGGGCCCGTATCAGGTGCTTATGAAAACATTGAGCTCACTGGACAGTTTCATTCAAATGCATTGTGTTCTGTGGTAAACCATCTTTCCAGGAGGCTTTGGGCCAATCAGCAACCACCCTCTCAAACACACAAATCTGATTATAAATGATGCAAGGCTGGGTGTGTGTCTCTAACTGCTCTGTAATTATGTGAAGAAGCAGATGGAATCGCTGACAGATAATAACGCATATTTTGTGGCGATCAGTGCAGCTCTGAATGAACAGAGAGGCTTTCTTGGCAAGCTCGTGAATTACGGAGCAGATAAACTGGTTTGTTCTAGGAATGTCACATGAATTCAGCTCATAATGATATTTCATGAGGTCATAATTCTATCATAAGTCTATCAGTGTTGTGTATGTATTGATCTGAAGTGTGTGTTGGAGGAGTGTATGCATTACTCCGCGTGTGTTTGGACAGATCCGGGTGAACTCGGTGAACCCGACCGTGGTGATGACAGAGATGGGGAAGATCGGGTGGAGTGACCCAGAGAAAGCTCGGAGCATGACGTCACGCATCCCGCTGGGGAGGTTCGCAGGTACTCTTCTCTCTGTGTGTGTGTGTGTGTGTGTCTGATTCAGTACAGCTGATCGATGATGAGAACACACGCAGCACATGTCTACTGCCTCGAGTCTTCACCCTGAAGACCAAACACACACAGTCACAAACACTACTCATATCACAAATACTACATCTCTCCTAAATCAACTGTTGATCAAAGCAGCTTTAAAAGCGGTAAAAGAAGAAAGTTAGTCCACAGCCTTGAAGATCACCATTTGGCTGAAGTCTGGAATCGTTTATCATAGTTCTTCACTGGTTCATGTAAAGTAGGAAGATCTGAGTGATGTCAAATGATTAATCCAAAATACATCAGATATGTACACTGTAAAATTATGGTGATAAGCTGGCCGCTGTGGTTGCCGGAATTCTACTGTAAAAAAAAATATGGTAACAACATTTTAAGTTTTATGGTTTTAAGATAAATTTAATATAAATATAATTGTAATAAACCAAACTATTAAAGCACTGACATCTGTTTTGTATCTCTGAAATACACTGATAAACACCAAAAGCAGATGTTGAGAAAGTCACATGATGAACCAAAGCCCATCACAAGCAGCTTTTAAACAGTAACACATATAGAAGGAGCTGAGAGTCATTCACACAAACACTAAACATTACACTCAAACATACAAGAAACATTCATTTAACAACATCACATGTGACACAACCCTCAGAAACATCACTGATCAGAAAACACTAAGAAGAAACACGTTATTTCAGAGAAAAAATGTGATGCAGGGAATTGTTAAACCAAAAATGTAGTCACACTTTAGAATAGGTAACACTTATTTACTACGTCGTTTACTACCACTTTACCCTCAATAAAACCTTAATCTGCTGCTTATTAATAATAATTAATAGTTAGTAGTTGTGAAGCTCTAAGTTTTGGGTAGGATTAGGGATGAATAATAAAGCCATGAGGAATAAGGCATTAATATGTGCAGTTAACACTAATAAAGGGCTAATATTCTGGTGATGTATGCTAACAGGTGTTACTGTAAAATAAAGTGTTACCAAAAACGTTTATTTTGGCTGTTTTTAATGATTATTAATCGTTCGCCAGCACAAACCTCTACACAGAGCGTCTGTTTCCAGTCAGTGTGCTCCTGAGCAGTGATGTATCTTTCTCTTTCTCTTGCTGTGGTGTAGAAGTGGAAGATGTGGTGAACTCCATCCTCTTCCTCCTCAGTGAAAAGAGCAGCATGACCAGTGGAGCCACGCTGACCGTGGACGGAGGCTTTCTGGCGTGCTGAGAACGATCCGCAGCGTCATTCGTCTGTTACAGCTCCTTCTGAAACTATTCGTCTCCATCTCTGATCTCCACACAAAGCTTTAGAGCATCTGCGGTGGTATTCTTGTAATAGAAAGGAGCAGCATGAACATTCTGCTGAATATCTGCATAAACCGCTCTGGGATTTAGAATAAATGATGACAGAAATTCTGATTCTGTGTGAACTTCTCTTAATGTAGCGTCCTAGATGAGCAGGACGTTCAAGTGAATAAGCACATACAGTCCTCGTGAGAGCCTGAAAGTCTCAGCCACTTCCAGTTGCCATGACAATAGTTGATTTCTGATGCTGTATTATCATGTAAGGCCTGTAGAGATCAGTATTCACATCACACTGCTGCTTTAGTACTGATGTACTATATTACAGCTTTTATTAATATTTAGAATTGGTTTCTTTTCTTTATATATATGTTCTTTATATTCTCATTTATTCCAATGAATGAAAGCAGAGAGTCAGAGGAAGGGTAAAACATGAATAGATTTATTAATTAATGCATTCCTCATCTAAAACATTTTTGTGTAAATATACTATCTTACATTATGGAAACGTCTTTTGGCAGCTGTGAAGGTCATCTTGTTTTGTCCATTTTGAGTTATTTACAAAGAAAGGAAGTGCTGAGCACCGATGTAGCTGTGATGAATTCACACACACACACACACACACACGCGTGCAGATGAGAACTAAACAATCTTTCTGAAGAGGGACGGATCAGGAACAAATGCCCATGCATGTCCTTCAGGTACAGACACAGTCAGGCTCCGGCTCGAGGCATGCAAACCCCTCGCGCGCACACACACACACACACACACACACACACGATGATGATCAGATGGAGTGCAGAGGTTTGGGATCGTGAAGCTGTACCATAAAACCCTTCAGCAGCGCTTCATCTGTACACACAAGACAATCCAAATCCAGTGTATTCACCAAGACTAGAGATGCCACACATCTAGTGTTCATGAAAGTCCACATGAACTCAAACAGACCCTATTGAAGTTTTCAGCTCAGACATCCGCTCAATCAGTTGGGAATCTTCCAGTAAAGTGTAACCCAGCTAACAGAAAGTGTTATCTGCTCTTTATTAGTGTTCTGAAAACATGCGCACCGAACCGTTTATACACTATGCTAAATATTTTTTTTCTTTTTCTAAAAATGAAGGAAAGAACATCCAAAATAACATTCCTGTAATGTTTGCAAAATTATCAAATGGAGTGTTGCCTTAAAATAACCAAAAAATGTGAGAAGAGCATAGCCAGAATATTAGTGTTCTGTTGTGAGCAAACGTTCTTCCTGTAACATTGTCGCAATGTTCAATGTTAATCACAACACTAAATTAAGCACAAATCTTATTATACATCATTCAAGGAAAGTTTGATTTGAAACACTTTACGGTGCCATTTGTTAACATCAGTTACTGTACTAACTAACAAACAAACAATGATCAAAACGTTTATTACAGTATCTTCTTCGTTAACGTTACAGTGCATGAGCCAACGTGTTTTTTTATAATGCTGAAACTAAAATGAACTAAGATGAATAAATGCTGTTGAAGTATTGTTACATTGAAATAACGACCTTACTGTAAAGTGTTACTTTTTTTTTTAAATGTTACGTTCAGAGAACGTTCGAAAGTAACACCTTCACGATCAAATCAAACGCTCCCTTAATGTAACCAAGAACAAAAATTCAAACGTTTGAATGATTCTGGATGTTTAAAAACTGTTCTAAGAAATAAATAATATTTACTGGGAACACTAGGAAAACGTTCTTCCAGCTGTTTGTTTGTTAGCTGGGTACAGAACTGAAGCGGATGTTTAACCCGCTGTGCTTTTCACAATCCAAACATCTGCAGCTCAATAACTGCTTGAATGTCAAATGGCTGGTGAACTAATACTGCCGATGGTTAGCTTTGTACACGACCGTCTAAATCAACAGAACTTCCCCGTTTCTTTACAACACCAAGAAACACTTCCTTACAGTATGTCAACAATTACACTGTACCACTAAAACTTCTCTTATAAACGATATGAAATGGAATATAACGTCTCCGGCGCTCCTTGATTTACATGTGATGTGCTCCAGAGCTCCACGAACGCCGTCACTGAACCTGTGGGAGAAGTACAGTATGTTTTCCGAGAGGCTGATTAGAAGGTCTCAGAAGAGCGTGCAGCGCTTGCCGCGTTTCTTGACGGGCGGAGGGCAGAGGACGGCTCGGATAGCTTCATCAAACACAGTCTTTAACCCGCGCTGAGTCAGAGCTGAGCACTCCAGATACTTCACAGCTCCTGCAGAACAACCAGAAACATCAGAGGACTAGTGTACTCCGCAGGGGTGAAGAAACTCTTGGAATAATACTAGTAACAGGAAACAGCCTGGAGCATTCCGTCATAATAACAAATTAATGTTTTGAAAAAGTAAATAAACAATAAATTATGCACTTTTGCATGAAAGAAACCTAAACCAAACCGTAATCCTAAACCTAAACAGTAACTACATGTAGCTAATAATTACTGAGTACTCAGCGTAAACTTCAAATAAAGAGCAACCAAATACTAAAAATTGTGAAATATTATTGCAATATAAAGCAGCTGTTTTCTATGTGACTATCCATTCAAGCGTATTTTATTCCTGCGATCGAATCTGTATTTTCAGCATCATTCCTCCAGTCCTCAGTGTCACATATATATATCATTACTGATTACATACACTGACTTCCTGCTCGAGAAACATTTCTGATTATTATCAATGTTGGAAACTGATTCATTTTATTTTTCAGATGAATAGAAAGTTCAGTATTAATATTATTAAAAATGCCTTTTACTGTCACTTTTGGTCAATTTGATGCAGCCTTGATTTTGAATCGAATGTTTGTGCAGAAGCCAGGCTCTGACCCTCAGGCTTCTGACCGAGCTGAAGGGGAACGCTCATTGTGTTTCTGGGACAATGAGCGTCTCTGTGTGTCCCACTTCAGCAGAACCAGCGTCCCACTCGATACGCACCGATCTCTCGGGCCATGGCCAAGCCCTGCGGGTAAGTGATGGGCGACAGCTTCTTGTCCCTCAGGCGCTCGATGGTGTCCTTATCGTCCCGCAGGTCCAGTTTGGTGCCCACCAGGATGATGGGGGTGTTGGGGCAGTGGTGTCTCACCTCAGGGTACCACTGAAGCACACAAACACATTCAGTCTCACACCACGCTCCGTGTCTGTGCTTTCAAACACCACTGAAAAATGAGCTGCACCAACCTTTGCACGGACGTTCTCGAAGGACGCTGGGCTCACCAACGAAAAACATATTAAAAACACATCCTGTGGAGAAAACAGAGGGAGTTTTTATATTTGCTCACCGCACTGCACTGCTGAATCAATCCAATACTCGTCTTGACAAGCCGACTCCAAAAATAGCACATCTCACTTTCATAAAAATCAAGCATTTCATGGTGTTTTTGCTATTAATAACCATTTGTAAGAGAGGGAGTGTTGTACTATTCTTCAATCAGTGAGAAAACTGACACAAAGATATGGTTCCTGAACATTTACCTTCTTATTTTGTGGGGTAAAAAAATTAAATAAAATAAATCATTGCTTTTCTTTATAAAAAAATTACAACATTAATTAATTAAAAGAAAAGAAAAGAAAAAGGAAATAAAACAAAATCACAACTGCTTAGAATTTGTTGGAGATCATTTAGGCAAATTAATGCTAATTATCAACTCCTTTTTTGGTGTGTCATTTGTTTAATACCCCAAATATTTATTTATGCTAATGTGATAATTTACTGAGATTATTTGATATCAGCCTCGTTCCATTAGGTCTTAATTTTCTGACTCTCAAACAGCAGAAATCTGCTAAACTTCTCTCTGTGACACATCTGACAGAAATCATATCTGGTGTTTGAGATGTGTTTGTGATATTTCAAACGCAAGAGAAGCGTGAGGTGGAAGCTGCTGCAAGGGTTTTCTCCTGTCTGATGAATGCTATGGTTTTCCTACAGACAGTGGTGTATGTTGTGATGCTGATAAAGTGAAGGCAGGCACCGTCTGTGGGTACGAGAGCGGACGGAGGCGATCGTAGTCCTCTTGTCCCGCCGTGTCCCATAAGCCCAGGTTCACCGGTTTGCCATCCACCATCACATTAGCAGAGTAGTTGTCAAATCTGCAGAAAGCACAGAGACACAATGACACGAAACCTCCAGGAGACAAACGGCATCAGAAACCCTCTTCTATTCCGATCGTTCATCTCCGTCACAAACCAAGCAGATCCTCAGAAACACATTCCAGACTCACAATGATGGAATATTTCTGTGTAAAGCATCAGGTCAGAGTTCATCAGGTCTTTAGAGCGCTCGACTAATCGTCTTATTGTAATGTAAATCAGTCACATGCCTTCAGTGAGGAGCTGTCTGGATGAGCAGATGCAAGCTATTATTACTGAAAAAATACATATATGAAAACTAAAAAACAGTATATCAGTTTCTCAGTATATCAGACTATATGAGCCATTAAAGCCTCATCTATCAAATATGACACAAACATAAACCACGTATGCAAGCGTTTTTTCCTTTTTCAAAGAAGTGCATTGCATGTTATTTGTGTACTCACACTGTAGGGATGTACTCTCCGGGGAAGGCATTGGTGGTGTAGCTGATCAGCAGACAGGTCTTACCCACCGCCCTGAGAACACACACACACACACACACACACACACACACCACAGCTCAGCAAAGCGGACTGTTTCTGAGATGCATTATTGATATAAACCCACAGATGCAGAGCAAGCGATGGTGAAAAGAGCACTGGGTCAGAACATGATGAATTAGTGGCATCTAGTGAAAGTAGTTAGTGCTGCTAGTGTGCTCTTTCTGCACGGGTTAGTATGTCAGATAGTGACAGACCCTGTCCCAGATTCACACTCGCCCGAGGGCGCGCGCACACACACACACACACACAGCGTTCAAGAGCGGTTCTCGATTCACCTGCTGACTGATTTGTTGAACTGAACCATGTCCCATAATACAATACAAACAGTAAAAATTAAAATGTGTGATCTATGATAAAGATGTTGGTATATCATCAGTTATATCTGGAAAAAGTGTAACCCACAACTGCATAAACCCACCAGAACATTATAATCAGATTACAAAAATTAATAAAAAAATACTTGGTAGTTTCATTTTATGAATCAGATGGTTACATATTTTTTTACACAATAGCAATCATTTATTCATAACTGATTTTTTGTCATTTGGTCCCCTTCCACCTAAAGTATCCATGAGATTGTAATAATAAATGATCACATTTGCATATTAAAGGTTCTCTGATGTTTATTAATGGTCATGCACGTAAACAAATAAAATCTTTCATTTCAGTAAGTGTTTTGTTATGATTTATTTTAAATGTAACATGTTTATGATTTAGTTCATTGTAAGTTAATTTCATTAAACTTATAAACCTCTTCACAAACACCGTTTGGAAAACCTTGATGTCATATAACATACGATAAATCAATGTGAAAAAATAGGGTTCAGAGGTCATCTAAGAAGTACCCACCCAACTCTATTCACACATTAACAGAAATATGAAATCACAGACTGTGAACTGCTATAATATTTTCTTTGTATTGATTTATAATGTACAATATGTGTTATTTATCAAGATGCCAATATACCATCTGTTCCATCTGTTATTTTTTTTTTCTTTTGAAAAAATTTTATTTGGCATTTCTTTAACAAGTGGGCATT
>JAUMHP010000062.1:2005888-2017251 GCA_032361065.1 Enteromius trimaculatus | reverse complement strand
ATATATAATATTACTATATATATATATTCTTCAATATTAGTTCAGTTAGTTCGATGTTAAATTTATGCTGGCTTTTATAATGCTATATTATATAAATGCTACACACACATGCGCAGACATATACTGTATGGGTCAAAGATGTCCGCGTCTAAAAGCAATTTGAAAAAGAAAAAGTGAATTTATGTCCTTAGAAAGTGCATTAAATGTAAGTGAAGTGTCAACCTTTAAGGTTTTAGATATGTTTTTGAAGAATAAAGTTGTTAAATATGGTTGAAAGAATGTCAGACTGTCATTCAGTGTATATTTTATGTAAAATTCAAACTACATGCTTATTCTGACGTGTGCATGTTAAAACTTATAAAATTATAAGGGAGCGTATGAAATTTGATTGTTTTAAATGAGTTAATTATATTAATTAGTATTTGGGGTGAAATTTACTGTGTCATAAATAGATTTTTGTTGTACATATACCTGAGAACACTGTTGACATTTTAGTGGGTGTCTTCTGTAAACTGGGAAAATGTATTTATGTATTTATTTTTTGCTTCGAAAAATAGTAACGTTGATTTAAAACAGTGTTACACTTATTGTATTTATGCCTCAACCCTTTTTCATCTTTGACCCACAGACATATACACATATACGCACACACATGTATATGTATCTATGAATGCTGACATATGTGTGCGTGTTTGGTTGTACAGTAATAAAACACACAGACTGCTGCTGGCAGATTGCTGAGGCTTTGGAATCAGATTGTGCTGCTTTACTTCTTAAAGTTTCCTGCATGTGCAGACCTGTGCTCGCTTAAGGAACTCATTATTTGAAGAGCTAATAATACCTATCTAGGTTGATGTCTTAAAAGAGAGCTCACCAAATGTGTAATTTCTACTCATTTCATTCAAGTCTTGTGTGGGAAAGTAACTCTAGCGTTAAAAAAAATATTTCAGAATCCAGTTATTATATAAAGAGAGATCAAATCCCTCTGGTTGTTTCATTCAGACTGAAGAAGTTCTACATTGAGGCGGCAGCTGCTTCAAACATCACTATACCCGATCATCCCGTGACCTTTGACCCCGAGGCCAGCTGGCTGCAGTTTCATCTCGGGATCAATCGCTATGCGCTGTACTCACGAGACGACAGCAGCATCGACAGACTCCTGCGAGACATGCAGACGGCCACCGTCATCAGCGCAGGTCAGAGGTCAAATCAACCCTGAGTCTATCTGCTCTAACGCTGATCTAATGCAGTATCTCACTGCGTCTGACAGATTTCACTCAGGATGAGAAAGCACTGAAGGGCGCGTGTGACTGCTCACAAGGTAAATATATATTTACATTATTTTTCTGCCAGGATTTCAGTTGAAAAAATTACATATATTATTATGATTTCTGAAGTTTAACATATATTCACACAGAAAACTGATATATTAAATTGTAATAATATTTTACAATTTTGTTATTGAAATAAATGCTGCATTAGACACTTCTTTAAAAAAGAATTCTAACCAACCTGTGCATATAAAACATGTATGCATCATTTTTGATATATTTACAGAAGGAAATCTTTATGGACATAATTGTTCACCATAATATTGTAACATTCAGTTCAATTTTAGCATTTCAAAAACGGTGTTTTTGCAATAAAATTGCATGCATCATTTTTTTAAATGTCATTTTTACCCTGTAAGTTAAGAGGTAATTTACCGTTAACCATCATAATCATCTAGTTTCTATACTGTAAACCAATATTTGTTATTGTAAGTTTTATGATGAATGGCCACTGGTTTAAGGTAGATGAGGCCCTTTCAGAAACAAACACGTGTCACTCGAGAGTAAACGTCAGTCCTGTAACAGACAGTGATGTTAAAACCTCACAACCGCATCTGAGCCCATCGCTCACACATCAACCCCACGCTTCCCCCGTTTAGCTCTTAATACAGCACAACTACAAGCCTTTTATTGTTTGGCTTGACCTCTTGTGTTGTTTTTCACTTTGGCTCATTACTCTCCAGTGTTATTTTGGAGTATGGTTGAGTTTGTGAACTATTGATATGATTGAGCTGGAGAGGAGCTAAAAGGAGTCTGGACGGTGTGGTTTAGGGTTCGGCGGTCTGCCAGGCCTTCCCACAACCTCAGACAAAGCAGAGCTGGATCGCAGCGCACACCACAGGCCTGTTATGTAAAGATCGCTCTATAATTAAACTATTACAGCTGAAAGGTCGACTCTGGGGAGTAAAAAATAAGATCTCACAGTTCAAACGGAGTCAGGTGTTACTGCAATTTCCTGACAGCTTTAATCCTGTTTTCCACCACAACACAATAAAACTTCAAAAAAGGAATGTGTTTCTTGGAAATCATTATACTCAATATCAGTTTGCATATATATACATGTATGTAAATTAAGCTGAATAAGTATTCTCTATTCAATATAGTAACAGTTAGTAATTAATTAATTAGTATTTTATTAAATGAATCATGTTTAAAATAATGTAGGAAATTTGCAAGAAAATTGAGCGTTGTTCGGCCATGTTTGTAAATATAAAGTTGTCCCAGCTAGTGTACTTTATCACATATTAGCATCCTGCGGGTGTTGGATCGTTTATAGCCTTTTTTCACAGCAGCTGGAATAATTTATAATTTTAGGGTTGGGTCTGTAACATTTTGATTACAGATTGTAATTCAGAAAGGATTATGTATTTATGAAACATCTGTGTTACATGTCCATGACTTTTGTTTTGAGGTGTTTCCTGTGCCGTGTTTGTAGTCTGTTTGCGTATTAGTTGGTGTACAGATTATATTCCAGTTGTAAATGCGATATCACATACAGATAGCCTGCATGGGATTACACAAGATTGGTATTTTAAACCAGATTTAGAATTAAGAACCAGTTCTAATGAAGAATGATTTGCTTTTGGGGTTCTTTATATAAAATTCAAATGGCGTGACAAGATTGTTGTGTTGTTTGATAATGCATTAAGTTAGTGTTCAGTGATGCATCGAGTTTGATTGTGCTGAAAGCATTCTGTTATGCCTAACCAATGTATGTGTTCGCTTACTTGGGTCTGGGAGTAAGTGAAGTAAAGAAAGAGATATGAGAAGTTGACGCAACCCCTGTGTCTGTGTGATCTTATAAAACATAACAAAGATGATAGACTTAAATACTAATACACACTACATACACATAGTTATGCAATAATTATCAGAGTTTGATGTGATATGAGCTAATAATCGTTAGATTTAATCACCAATGCTTTTTTCCCTCAGTTGGTAAGAACAAACACGGCAGACGTGTTACTTGTTCAGATGACAATATCTGATGAAAATGTTTGTTTAGGTCATAATTCTATAATCTGTGATTCCAAAGTACAGTGAATATCCACACGTCTCATATTGACAATAAAACAGTATTTGCGTTGAGGAAAGCGATATCTTTGTCGTACTATCCTTTCTTCTATTGAGGGGGATTTCAGGTGACAGCGCTGCTTACTGCGATTGTTGGCTTCTTGTTGTTGTTGAGAGTAAAAATAACTTTCTTGTTTACAACTTCATTTCAGTTTCTTTCAATATAAAAAACAGTTAAAAACTCATAAAAACAGTTTTTTGTTGCCTAATGGCAGAATAATGTAACTAACAACCACACACACACCGTTTCTGAATACTATTAAAACATACTTTAATATTTATGTAAAATATTGTTTATTGAATTATAATAACATACAATAATTATTACAACATAATTCTAAAAAGTTGCTAGGCAATTCGGTCCAAAGTACTGAAGCAGCGCTCTGATATACAGCAGGATTTCGATAGTCCACTTTAAACAATCTAATAACAGTAAGAACTTGTCAACTTCATGTTAACCAGCAGTCATTAGAGTATTAGTAGACTGTCTGCTTAATATCTTCTAACACTTTATTTTGATAGCTCCGCAACATACTACATATCGGAAACTTATTCTACTAACCTAAACCTACCCTAACTAGTCTAATCTGAGAGTTAGTAGACATGTAGTTGAGAATTAACGAGAATTAGTTGACATGTAGTTACAAAATTACTTATAGTTAGTAGAATGTCTAAATGAACAAAATAAACTGTAACCAAACATTTTTCCAAAACTATTAGCTCTGGAGTAAATAATAGATGAATGAGACCAATGACTGCCCGCTGGATTTACACAAAAATAATATATCTTATGTTTACACTAGTGCTGTCAAAGATTAATAACTATACACAGTACATACAAATATATTATGTAAAGAAAAACTTTTATTTTGGATGCGACAGCACTAGTTTACACACAACAGAGATATTAGAGCGAGCGGAAAAACTCCAGAAGATCTGGCCGAGGGCAGACGCAGAAAACACTGAAGCCAATTTACAAATAGACTCTATTAATAGACCATATAAATGAACACATTCTTAGCAAAACAAAATCTTAAAACTACATTCTGTAAAACAAAACAGCATTATTTTTGAAATTATAGTGGAAATTAAGAAAATTGGGCAAAGTGATACAAACCGTGAAATGATTGTTGGATTTCTGTTATCACTCGGATATCACAGTCTTATCAGCCAATCAGATTCAAAGACCAGAAATAATGGTTTGTGTGTGTTAGTTTAATGTCATGTGTATGATGTATACTGTACATTACTCTTCTTCTGAATATTCAATCAGTGGTTAAACCCAGCGGTCTTCACCTGAAGTTGGCCCTGAAGCTCCAAGACTTCGGCAAAGCTATGTTTAAACCAATGAGGTAACACTTTGTTATTTGGATGTACAGGTTTTTATACATGGGTTTAGGCTGACCTGATGGAAACGTCTTGATTTCAGACAGGAGCGGCACGAAGAGACTCCGGAGAACTTCTTCTACTTCGTGGACTTCCAGAGGCACAATGCCGAGATAGCAGCTTTCCACCTGGACAGGTGAGAGCAGGCCAATGCCGATCAGAGTCAGACTCCAGGGCAGGAATGAATGATACTGTGAAGGATCCGATCTGATAAAACAGATGAAAGGCCTCGGGCAGCACCTCATTGTGTGGGCCTGTTGAGACAATGAGCTCCAGAATGATTGGGGATGATTATACAGTGATGAAACCCTAGAGCAGACTGACATCAAAGGAATTCAGGCAAATAGAGACCATAAAATCTCACTTAGAATACATCTTTCAGATTACAGACACACAAACTCTGTCAGCCGTTTTCATGTTGATTTCTCTACAAAAACTTTAACCTTTAACCACTCATCCAGACTAGAGCAAGATTATTTCACTCAACAGAGAAAAATAGAGTCAGTTTTGGAAGTCAAAATCCCATTTATTTGTTCCATAGGGGAATTGATTTTAAAACAATAACTGATAAGCTGTTAATCAATAGTATACATTAGTATACTAGCCCGAAGTCCCAAGTCTGCATTATTTTTCAACATTAGAATTCCAGATGAAAAACTACATTACCCATAATTCTCCAAATACATTTCTACCAATCAGACCAATCTATGGGATAAACAAATGAGATAAAATAGTAGGACCAAAATATAAGTGAGCTCTTTCTTCAGATTGTTTCTGAAGTTTCAGGGTTTAAAGTAGTGCTTTTCACACGGCACATCATTTCTAAATCAACAAGAATCATACAAAGAGCAAACCCCCAGTGAAGGAGCCAGTCGACAGCGTTGAGGAAAATCCCCCGAGATCCACCCGGTCATTAGTGGTGTACACTGAGACACTGGAGAGAAGGGGGTTTTCCTGCAGGTTATTCCTCATCTGAGCTTGATTAAACACTCTTCAGATGAAGGAAAGCCAGTGGAATCCTCCGACAGAAAACCTAATTTGATATTTTAGTATGATGTCTCTTAAAGACACACAGGTTGATAATAAAGCTGAATCAGATTAATGTGTGTATCTGTGTGTTTTGTGCAGAGTGCTGGACTTCCGGAGAGTTCCTCCGGTGGCGGGACGCTTCGTAAACGTGACGGGCGAAATACTGTACATCACACACAACGAGGATCTGCGCAGTGTTTTCTTCACCTCTCCAGGTTGACTTTACTAGTCCAAAAACAAAACTTTTTATATAATACATACTTCTGAAACTGGCATCAAAATTTTCAACATTGATAATAATCGAAATGTTTCCTGAGCAGCGAATCAGTATATTAGAATGATTTCTGAAGATCATGTGACACTGAAGACTACAGTACACTCATAAAAATGAAGGCGATGCCACAGAAGAACCATTTTTGGTTCCACAAAAAGTCAAAGGTTTTTTAAGGAACCTTGTCTTTCTCACCGTTTTAAAATCTGAAGAACCTTCTTTCACCATAAAGAAGCTTTCGTGAAACAGAAGGGTTCTTAAAGGTGCTCTATGAGATGTTGCTGGATTTTAGCTCGATTTCATTTTTATCTCAAACCGTATATGCATCACACCTTGGTCGTCCTGCTGTCTGACCTCTGAATACACTGGGAAAAAACCCCGTCTCGAAAGACAACACAGAGGCTGCAATACCAAAACAAACACTAGGGGCACAGGATGTTCACCACAAAAAAAAAACTTCTGCCAACCAATCGGCAAGAAGAGGTGGGGTTAATGCGTGTGCACATAATAGACAGCGTGAATCTGAGAGTGGGTTAGCGGAATGTCAAATACATTTACTCACCAAATGTTAGCTCTGTCGCTGCCTCTCTTGGGTTAGCACCAATGCGTTCATGGCAGTTACAGAAACACTGGGAGGAGGGGGGAGCTTGCTCTGTTTTGTTTAGTATTTACGTGAAACGTCAGCTGAAGGGCCGTCAAACAGCATCTCATAGAGCACCCATTTAGACAAAAAAAGTACTTCCATGTTATCATAAAGTACTTTTAGAGTGTAATGATGCTGGAAATTCAGCTTTGATCACAGAAATCACTTACAGTTTAACAGATATTCACATAGAAATCAGCTATGTAAATCCCAATGATACTGTTTTTTGCTGAAAATCTTGCTGAGCAGTACAGACTTCTTTCATAAAGACTCCAAACTTTTTCACACAGTATCTCTAATTCTTGTATCAGAGCATAAGTTTTGAATGCTTCTCTTTGTCCTCGTCCAGCCAACAACACGTGTTTCTTCGCCAAGTGTTTATACGTGTGTAAGTCAGAGTACGCGGTGTGTGGTCACCCGGATCTGCTGGAGGGCTCCATGTCTGCTTATCTGCCAGGTTTGAGCATCGCCCCGAGAATCTCCATCCCAAACCCCTGGATCCGTGCCTACAGCTTCACCGGCCGAGAGGAGTACGCTGGGACTCTCACACACACTAAGCCACTCTTCAGAGAATGTGTGTTTTCTCTTTGTGACTTAATAAGAACAGGAATGTGTTTAAGAAAGTTAAAAAGCATCCATTTAGATTGAGGTTAAAAGAAAATAAAACAATATTCCAGTATCAACACAGCAGAATATCCTTATTTGGAGAAATCCAGCTCTTGATCCGAAGCGTGGCTAAGAAGCAAAAATGTTTATCATGCTCACAAAAGGGTCTAAAGTTCAGTAATGTTCAGATGAGTCCAACAGCTTGAAGCAATTAACGTCTTCTCTTTCTTTCTCAGGTGGGAGGTCAACCCGTTATACTGCGATAACGTCAAGAAACTATATCCCTACAACTCTGGGAACAGACTGCTCAACATGATTGACATGGCAGTATTTGACTTTCTCACAGGCATGTTAATATCCACTCTTGATGGAATTAACTTCATGTCAAAATCTTACATAAAGAGATTTCATACCTGACAGTCAAAGTGGTTGGTTTTGCATCAAAATAAGCCTCGCTTTAACAAAAAGGAAACTTTAAAGCCAGTGTACCGACCTTAAAGAAAAACACATATTTTTCTTCATATTTTAGGAAACATGGACAGACACCATTATGAAATTTTCACCAAGTTTGGAGATGATGGTTTCTTGCTCCACTTAGACAACGCCAGAGGGTATGTGTTCCTCTGGACATTAACGCTCAACTCTTTTCTGCTCTTTCACTGTATCTTGTGAAATACATGGTATTTTTATAAACAGCACTCAAAGCAAAAGAGGTTCGGCTTTCCAAACTGCTTTCGGCCACTGCCTTACATCCTGAAATGCAAAAAATAAGGATTCTGTGTAAATGGCCCCTTTCACGTTTTAATTATCGAAGTGGCTTCTTATCAAAGCCCATTTTCCATGTAAGAAATCAAATGTAATGTTTTGGTAACTCTTGAAATTTGATAAAATGTCAAATTCGTGTGTCAGTTATGAGATACAGTAAGATACGTTGAAACTAGCAAAAAGTTGAAAGAATGAGATGAAAGTCATAATTGAGAGTTGAAATGACAGCAAAAAGATCGAAATACAGACATAAAAAGTCATTATTATAAGATAAAGTAACATTTTGACAAGTCAGAATTGTGAGATGCAAGTCATAACTGAGTTATCAATTAAGTCGAAACTGACAAAAAAAGTCAAAATTATGACACAAAAGGTCAAAATAATGACAAAAACTCATGACTGAGATAAGACTTCATTGAGACAGATTGAAATAATAAAAAATAATCAAAATACTTGGACAAAAAACTAAATTTATGAGATGCAAAGTCATAGTTATGACAAAAAAACATCTTGGGGTTATGAATATAACCCTAGTTCCTTGAAGGAACGAGACACTGCGTCAAAAACGCTTCAGCATGACCACGCTCTGAATCTGCTGTGAAATCCGTCCAATAGGGCAGTGGTTCTCAATCCTGGTCCTCCCGCCCCATCGAGGACCAGGACCGTGTATGAGGTGGTGCCCAAATTCGCTCTGCATATATCTCTCTTTATTAACGCACCTGATTCTGATAATCAGCTCATTAGAAGAGAGCTTCGCGCATGAGCTGTGCTCCGACATGGTCCCTACACAGTGTCCGTTAAAGTTTACTTCACTTCGGAACATTCATTCACGGATTTGTGCTGTAAATAAGTGAATGCGATTTAAATTACATCTCTCACACTTAAATGCACTTTGAATAGAACGTATAAATTCACTTCGAACTGGAATCATGGCAGAATATTTGGTGATGTCCACTTCGCAGTGCGCATACGTTTGAATCTTATTTACAGTGCAAATCCGTGAATGAATGTTTCAAAGTGAAGTAAACGTTTCAAAGTGAAGTTAACGGAGACTGTAGGGACCATGTCGCTGAGCTTTCTTCGCCATTAACACATCTCTCAGATCTTTCTTAGGCGCCGAAGCCCTGAAGCCAGTGCACTGCTTTCCCTTTGCACCCCGGTCTCATAGAGGTGCACTCTCTTTCTGGCTCCCTGGTAGGAGGAGGAAGTCCTAGGGGGCCACTACTTATTTCCTGTAGCCCCTTGAGACAGTCTGGAACGCCGCTACATGCTTTATTATTGTGTTCACCACTTTGCCGAAGAGACCTTAGGGCGCTAGTGGGGCATCCATTAAACACACTCTGTCCAGAGTTTTCACCTCTGACAAATTCAGCCAGAGGTGTCTTTCTGCTGCCACCATAGCTGCCATGGGATGACCAATGGCTCTAGCAGTCTCCTTGGTGGCACGGAGAGACATATCCGCCATCCTCTCCAGCTCTAGGATGTCCTTAGCATCCACCTGATCCCGCTCACTTAACTCTCTCTGGTATGCCTGAAGCACCGCTAAGGTGTGCAGACACACACCAGCCTGGCCTGCTGAGGCATACCCCTTACCAACCAGCACTGAAGTTACACGCAGCGGCTTGGAAGGTAATGACGGAGCCTTTAGTGAGGATGCCTCTGCCGGTGACAGTTGGCTGGCCAGTATCTTTTCGGCATTGTCTTATAACCCTTCTCCGCCAACCCCACCACATTACCGTAGTAATCTGAAGCGGTAATATATAACCTTGCTAAGAAGGGTTTCCTCCAACACCACCAGGATGGGAAAGAGATAGGGGATCACCCGTCTCAATTCCCTCCATAAGATCAATCTAGCAATCTAGGACTAGCACACTTTCAGAAAGACTTTTCCTGGCTCATTTTTACTCTTTCACAGTCTTTTTAACAGAGAGAACTCAATCGCTGCGACAGACACACAGAGAGCGCTCTGAATGAATGAAGGCTGGCGTTTGGTCTTACCGCACATGCTTTAAGCTTCCTGGATCATGACGTCACCTGCCTATGATGTCTTGATCCCCTATTGGATGGATTTCACAGCAGATTCAGAGCGTGGTCATGCTGAAGGCATTCCCATAGCGTTTTTGACACAGTGTTGAAAAGGAACAAAATTTCAAAAAAACAAAAAGTCAAAATCGAGATTATCTGAAATGAGACAATATGACAGGTCATAATTATGAGACATTTGATTATGACTTTGTATCTCATGATTTCTGTCATCCTTTGGACTTTTCCTAATTATGAGTTGCCAAAGCAAGCTTTTATTTGTATTTGTTTGATTGTTATGTGTCTAAATATGTTTGCTGCAGATTTGGCCGGTATTCTCACGACGAGATGTCCATTCTTGCCCCGTTGACCCAGTGCTGCATGTAAGGATCTT
Organism: Enteromius trimaculatus; assembly: GCA_032361065.1. Classification (NCBI taxonomy): domain Eukaryota; kingdom Metazoa; phylum Chordata; class Actinopteri; order Cypriniformes; family Cyprinidae; genus Enteromius; species Enteromius trimaculatus. The sequence continues at coordinate 2,006,731 of JAUMHP010000062.1, read as the reverse complement.
TCTCAAATGCTCTTTCAAGTATAAAAATGATATTCTTCTGAGGTTGATCAGTAGAGATGTATTACACATACACGTAATAAAGCCATGACCTCTCCCAGGATCAAGCGCTCCACGCTCTTCAGGCTGAAGCTTCTGGCTCGGCCCGAGTACCGTCTGAGTGACGTCATGAGGGAGTCCCTCTCCAGAGACCCGCTCACACCAGTCCTGACCGAGGACCACCTGCAGGCCTTGGACCGCCGGCTGGGCCAGGTGCTCAGGACAGTGGGGAAGTGTGTGAAGAAACTGGGAGAAACACAAGTGGTGATCACAGACTTTGTAGAGTCATCCAGAGTAACTACAAGCCACCCGAGAAGAAGCAACAGGTGACAGAAGCAGAAGAGCCAGGGTTCGAGGAGATTTTACTGACTGTGTACTTTATTAGAACTAAAATCTGACCCTCTTGTCTAACATTATGGCATCTAAAGACATCAGGAGTAAAAGGTACTGTAATTGTATTGCTAATGAATGCTCTAGGGGCATGTGATATTATAAGTTAAATATCAAAACTGACCAAATTTATGAAAACTGACTAAAATTATGAGATTAAAAGATATAAGTATGACAACTGATTACTGAGTTAAAGTAGACAAAAACTAAATTACGAGATAAATAAATGATCATGAAACATAAATATGAGATAAACATCAGTTCTAGAAGGTATTTCTGTCATTTCGACAATTAAATTAGACCTGCCATGACAACTTAATATCTACATAGTAATATAAATACACTGTAAAAAAAAAATCATTGCCAATACTCAAAATTTCAAGGCAACACATTGCATTCACATTTTCATGTTTTCCC
>JAUMHP010000062.1:1980015-1996695 GCA_032361065.1 Enteromius trimaculatus | reverse complement strand
AATTAATCGGTTATCGGCAAGCACGGACCAACCCAGCTATCGGTATCGGTAAAATTCAATATCGGTCGACCTCTACTTTTCAGAGCTTCAGATCTTATCAGTGAGTGAACGTGACATCATTTCCTGTCACATACACAGTTCTGAGAGATAATTCCACCAATTTAAAAGGAAAATATAGTTTGGTAACAGAGTTGACGCAAGATTTGGGGACACGCATTTTTGTATGGATTTTTTAAAAAATAATTTAATGTTATAGAATACCAGTTAGTTACAGAACGAGGAGGTGAAAACCATATTTGAAATATTAAAAACAGCTATTTTTATGTGAATATATCGTACAATGTAATTTATGTGAAGCTCAGCTGTATTTTCAGCATCAGTACTCCAGTCTTCAGTCACATGATCTTCAGAAATCATTTGAATATGCTGATTTGCTGGTCAACAAACATTTCTGATTATTATCAGTGTTGAAAACTGTTCTTACTGCTTCATATTCTAAGTTTGATGGATATATACCATTTAAAAAAATAGAAATGAATGCAGCAGAGAAAAGATATTCACATAAAAAACTTCTATTTGAAATTCTAATAATATTTCACAATATTACTGTATTTTTTTACTTCTTTCATAATCACTACTAGACAATTTTATTTATTCTTCTAACAGCTACATTTTATTTAATGAAGTTCAGAGAGTGTTATGAATTTATTCAATAATAATCACACTACACATTTTTCTAAGATTGCATGTCCTCTTTTGAGGAATCCCACCTCCATTCGTTTAATTCCTCCGACTCCACGACCGCCGTAATACGAGGCGTCCACCGTGGGCCATTTCTTCTTCCCCATCCCATCCTCATCATCTGACTCCTGAAGACCAACATCTTAAATCATTTACAGAAACACAAGAGGTGCGAAACATCTGCCAGCGCTTCTTTGACATGTTGATGTTGTTACACTCAGAATCATCTGATGGTTTTCATTAAAGTCTCTATTGATCTTAAACTAAGAAAATTCTGCTCCTAACTCTGCTGTGGTTTCGATGTTGACATGGGTTTTGCTCCCGAATACAGATGATTAAATATCTGATCTAATCTGATTTCCAACTGTACCTTTTTGAAGCAACTCATCAAGCAACGCTACTCATTATTTACAGTCGTTAAACTACAGTCTCACCTACTGTAAGTTACTAACAAAAAGAGCATGGCTGTCCTCACTAAGTAGTGTACTTATTACTGAACTAGGGAGCAGACTGAGACACAGACTGTGATATTTCATGCTTTAGTAGCAGATAAAGCTGTAACTTACTGGCTCAGGAGGTGGAGGAGGCGGAGGTTCCCTGATCACCTGTGGAAAGATGTTGTGTCAAATAATTACATTACCACAAACACAAGTCACATTATACACATACACATGTTAAATCATGACCTCGCTTTAGACAAACTGCCCAACTTTCCACCTTAAATCACTCAACTTCAGTCTGTACCGCAAATCCATAGGCCTTTGGCTCCCAGATGAACACAGTACTGGAATATGTGTTGTGAGAACATATGAAGACTGATATTTACAGTAAATGAGGCGATGACTTACTACAGTGCAGCAAAGCGGCCAGAACCACCACATAAACAGCAGAGCCAGCAACAGAAATAACACCAGCAGGGTGATCAGGAGAATGGTGCCGTCAAACTACAGAGAAAAACACAAGAGAACTGCCACAATTATTATGACTCACAGATATAAAAGTAATGCCATATTGTAATTTGACCTTCAATTTAGTTTAACTAACCCTTTAACTAACAATAGACAACAATGAAGACCAGATGAAAAATATGCATCATGATTAATAATGAAATTATTTTAATTTAAACATTTAAGACAAAATAACCCTGCAAGATAGTAATATTTATGGTTTATGTTGAAAAAATTGTCTCACATACTGTGTTATTTAATAAAATTTGTAAATTTTATTAAATATGTATTTAATAATATTAAACAAATAATTTTTTCCAGTTAAATGTAAAATGAAATGTTAAACAAATTATGCAATTTTTATCAGTAAAACTTAAAATGTTGTAAAAACTCATATTTGTCAGTAAAATGCTGTATGTATGTATGCTGAAAATATTATTTCAATATGACCATTTTTTATATAAAATAGAATCCAAAGTCTAAAATGAATGAAAATTACTCTACAAAATAACGTTTAAAATAATTTTAATTTTTCTTTGTCATGAAAATGTAAATTTGTGTAAGCCTAATGAATATTTCAAGGTGAAATGTTTAAGTGTTTTTACACTAAAATGTTAAATGACATAAAATTAATTAACAACATCAAATAGTGTTTAAATATTAAAACATCACTAACACAAATATTAGAAATTGCATATTTGCCACTAAAATGTAAAATTATGTAAAGTTACTGAATATGACAACACAAAATAGTTTAAATATTATTTAAAATTTGAATATAATTTTTGCCAGTAACATGTGAAATGATCTTTTAAAAACATTGATCTTCATCCAAAGAAAAGCTACTGTATGACCACCAAAAGCTGTGTGTCCTCAAATTTGGAAAGTAATTCACGGCAAAAGCACGGGAAGCGCAGAGTGCATTTCTGAAAAAGAGGTCGTGGCTTGAAGCCTGCGCAGTGAGAATCAGAGACGGCATCGTTCTAGGGCTTTGTCTGCGGTTTGGCCCTTGATGTGTGTGTGTTTTTGGGGGGGAAGGGGTTCGTGAAGAGAAAATGATGATAGGGGACGACCCGAACGTGAGGAGAGGAGAATGCAAAGAAAATAAGGGGTTACGAACTAAAGACCACCCATTAACTTTCCAATGATTAATGATCTAGAATAGTTACAATCAGATATAACAGCTATATTTAGTTATAGCGACTTCTTTGATTGAATAAAAACATTCTGAGGAAAAGAAATGTATGTAACAAAACAGTTTAATTTAAGAGCTAAAAGAACCATGAGACAGTTCTAAACTGATCATTGGATGAAAGGTTTAAAGAACTGATTATTATCATTATTAAATTAAATGATTATAATTAAACTATTACTATATTCATATTTTACTATAATAAAATACACAGAGAGAGGAAATACAGCATGTGCTGTGTATAGAGGTTGCTATAGAATATTTAATTGTTTTTGTGACAACACTTGGTATATTGCACTGGTCGATATGTAAACGAGTCTGTGTTCTTTAATTTGGACATTGTCCGTAAATCACCTTCATAAATTTGCCCTGTTTATTAAATCTGTCCCTAAACCACCAGGATTATAATTCTGAATAAATGTTCAAAAGTTATTTCCCAAAAGAGGCATTTTTTGTGACCCGTAGGTGGCGTTGTCCCCAAATTTGGCACAGAACCTTAGCTCATGGTGTTGATAAAGCGTACCAAGTTTAACTTTGATTAATCAAGGTTTAGCTGGGATACAGGCTCGGAACCAATTTCAGGTCAACCTTGTTAAGATCATGACATCATTACCTTTTCTTAAGCTTAGGTCAAAAATATCTGTTCTATAATCTCTATGCGGCTCGGTCCAAAGATCATATTTGCCAATTTTGGGAAGAATTGGACCAACTTATGATGAAGAGTAATGAAAAATAGTGAATTTATTCAGCATGAGGACCATAATCAGGTGGACTAAGTTTCGAGAACAAGGGGTACAAAAGTTATAACCATGGTCAGATGGTTGGTCAGATCCCTATTGATGACCATCACTACAAGTGTGCCAATGTTCATAATTTTCCTGAATTCTCTTTATAAGACCATAGACCAAGGCCATAGACTCCCATTGGAGAGGAAGAATAATAATGACGATTGCACATGCAATGGGAGCTGTGGCCCCACTGGTGATTGGCCCTAAATATTATACTTTTGTTTGTAAATGAATGAATACGGTATGACAAAATAATGTTTAAATACTGTAAAAAACATTAGATGTAATTATTCATTTAAAAACGTGTAAAATAAAGCAACATTATATGGCAAAATAAGATTTAAATATCAAGAAACAATGTATGAGCATTTCATATTTTGTCGTTTGTTTTGTGGCTGTGCAGTATGTGACGCTTCAGACTTACACACTCGGTTGTAGTGATGTGAACGGAGCTGGTGATGAATGACAGACCCTCGTTCATGCTGACTTGCAGATACACCACCCTGAAGCGCAAAGAACAAACATAAATTTTCATACACATATTTGTCACTCTGAAAGCCAGCAAATCCTGTAACGTTGCACAGCAGGGTCCTAAAAAGCACTAAACCAGACCAACGGGATTCAGAGAGACACGAGTGCCAAAAACAACCCCGCTAGATTCCTCTTACATTTTTTACACAAAGATGTTTAGTTGTATGAAAAATGCCTCACAGACCATAATTGGCAGCCTCACAGAGCTCTGCAGGGTGCTGGTTAACTTTTGTTGAAGTCAGCTGTCTAGTGTCTCAAACATTTGATAAAAACAGCTTTCCAAATGCTCAGCATTCCCGCCGAGGTTTGTCTCCCGACACACAGAGGCCAAGTCTGCGTTTCTGACTGATAAGACCATTTTCTCTGATGGAGAGCATCTAATTCAGATTAGCTTCAGATTCCTCTGCGCAGAAATGATGATGTAGGTAAAGTTTTGTGGAAACTGTGAACACTGATAGACTCAGTCTGGACCAAAACCTCTAGCGAGAGTCTCAATGTTTGAGAAAAGATCTTTTTAACAAGAAAAGTCTTGGAGGAAGTGTTTGATGGAGGATAGGATGGAAGACAAGACGAATGCGAGAAGAGAAGAGAAACAAACTGGTGATTGGGCTTTAGAATAAAGAGATCATGCTTAGTCCAAAAAATAAATCTTTCTATTAGAACAAAACGGGTTCTAAATTCCGATCAGAAGAATTTTTTATTCTGATTATTATTGCAAAACACTGAACATTGAATTAACGCCAGGCTTATTGTAGTTAGCTAAAACTAAATCTTTTATGATATGTAACTTCATTTCTAGAATTCTATTCTATTCTAAATAAATATATTATTAAACATTTTCCCCCCGGTTTTTCACTGATTTTACCTTAAAGTACAAAAAAAGACAAAAGACAAAACTGCAAGTAAAATTTAAATGAAATTACAAAATATAAAATAAGAAACTTATTCAACAGGATGTTCGGAAACGTCACTTTTTGCCCTAAAACGAAAAAGCATATCGGGGTCTTTACGTCACTGATAGTTCCTGGTAGTGTTTTAGACCCTACTCTGAAGTAGGAGCTAATCTACTTCCTCCAAAATGGAGTTCCTGAAAACAAAATTATTCCTAGTTCCTGCGCTGCGAAAAACGCCACAAAGTGTGCAGTTCCACAGTTAGTTTGAGTGTTACGAAATACTTCCTGCGATGGGAAAGGCCCTAATTTCATGATAGTAAATAATTACTTGATAGTAAATATCAAATAATCAAAAAAGAAATGGCAATTAACAGATGACAATAGTATTTCTTGTTAAATGTTATTTGAAGTACAATTTTGAAAATTACATAATTTTTTAGATTTTTTTTCCACCAACTACTGCTAATTTAAAGGTAACATTTAACACTTTTAATTGTAAGTGTTGTACATTATTATATTGCGATCCCTAAGTATAAGAATATTTAGCGTTTTGTTTGTTTTTTGAAGGGTTTATGAGATCAGTAAATGGACAAAAGGAAATAATGGCTGAGGAACAGAGAAAGAGTGGGTGTGATGAACACAATGATTTCTGAGGAACGATCTGCCTTTAATAGCTCCTCAGAGCTGCTGACATCATGTAGAGCTTTGATTCTTTAGTTCTCACAGGAAAAGGAAAGCCATGAACTGCCTTCAACAACAGCATGACCTCACAGCTAAAGCAGAGTGCTGCACAGGAAGTGGAATGTGACCTTTGACACGGATCATAAACACAGCCTAATGCATGGCAGAACTCACACTTACTTTCCAACTTCATCTATAACCGGCGCAGGGCACAACAAGAACGTGTCTTCGACGCTCGCAGGCTTCTCGTCTGTAAACAGAAGAATAAAACGTTCTAGTGCTGTCAAATGATTGCAATTAATCGCATCTAAAAAAAATTAAATTCTTACATAATATATGTGTGTAACATATACATGTATATATTATATGTGTATGTATTTATACGTATGGCCGGCCCTGGGCATACGCGAAATAGGATTGTTTAACAATTTATTTTTTAATTACAAAGAGAGAGAGACTGTCCCACAAAAAAAATAACTATTTTATTGCTCTCCCGACTCAATGCATGATCTTTCCTTGTGCAGCCACTTTCACATGCATCAGTGACACTTTATCAGTGAACATCTACCGTAATGTCCAAAAGAGTTCCAGAGAGCTACGACTTTGTCATGTATTGTGACATATTGGGCAAAAACCTCCTCCCCTCAGTCAGAGCATTAAAGATGGGTCATGGGTGGGTCTTCCAACATGACCCAAAGCACACAAAAAACCAAGAGTGGCTCCATAAGAAGCATATCAAGGTTCTGGAGTGGCCTAGCCCGTCTCCAGACCTAAATCCAATTGAAAATCTTTGAAGGGAGCTGAAACTTGCTCAGGGACAGCCCCGAAACCTGACAGACCTAGAGAAGATCTGTGTGTGCAAACCTGCTGAAGAACGTCTAGGTTACCTATTGTAACCCCCGTTCCCTGATGGAGGGAACGGAGACGTTATGTCACGACATAACGTCGTAGTGACCGACAGACAAGGGAACTACAGGAACCGTTTGACCTCTGGAATTGTTAACAAAGGCTTCTGTACCAAATATGAAAAAAATTATCAAATACTTGATCAAATACTTATTTGACACATTAATTCCAAAATAAATTGTTAAAAAAATCATACAATGTGATTTCCGCATTTTTTTTATCCTGTCTCTCACAGGGGAAATTGTAGACCCCCCCATGATTTCTAAGTAAGAGAACTTGCAAAATCACAGGGTGATCTGTATATATATATATATATATATATTATGTAAACAAAAACATATATTTTGGATGCGATTAATCACAGTGAATCGTTTGACAGGACTGAAATGTTTAGAGTTCAGTAAAGCAGATCAAATGAGTGCTGAATGCTGGTATATGTGCTGGTTTTCACACTGAGAGACACTCACTGAGCGTGACCGTGTCGTTGACTTTGAAGCTGCACAGGACCTGGTCAATGTTCCTGGCGTGTCGAAAGCCATTCCCTCTCACCACCACCTGAAACGACTCTGAAACACAGATTGTCACAGACGCTGCTCAGAAATGCTGATAAATGATGCTGATATGTTCAGCACTTGGTTCATCAGAGAACTCATGCGTCTCACAGACTCTCATGCTCAACACTGGAATTTTCCCTCCCAACGTTTCCCTTTTATGCTAACTTGCTTATTTCTATTTTAGTAATTATGATGTGCAACGCTAATGTTTAAATATAAATCTAGTCCAGAAGAGTGATGTTCTGGAAACAGAAATGGAATCAATCATTAAGTGTAATGTGCAATTTATTTTTTATACCTCCTGCACATACGCTGGATGGCTCCGCTGCCAAAATCTCGATGCAAGATTTTTTTATGATCTAAAAACAGAAAATATTGAATTCATATCTTAAACTTAATGTAAGGAATGTGCATCTTTACAATAAGATTTTTATTAATCTTCCACATAACCGAACGCTTGAGTTTACCGAGTCGATCATTCCTCTCAGTGCCTGGAATCCTCCCAAGACCGGAAACACATGCTTACTGGTGTCTGCGATGGTAGCCAGCTAGAACAGGACAAAAGCATTATTTACAGCTCATCTGAGCGTCGATTGGTTGATCTGATCAGTTTCCTCTATACAAAGTGCATTGTTTACACTGAATTGCATTCTCTAGCTAAGAGCATTCTTGAGAAGGAGTCTCTGTCATTGTTTGTTAGTACTTATTGCTGCTTTAATAACAATAGATGATCAGCACCTGTGTCTCATTGAAGTCCTTAACGCCGACACAATACACGATTGCACCCAACGTCCGAGCCCGTGCTGCCTAAAGAGACGTCATGCAATCATAATTAAACACTGTATGCTTTTAGATTTGTAAACGTCTGAACACTGAGCATCAAGTCACCTCCTGCTGAGCCGCTATCAGCTGATGTTCCTGGAGCTCACCGTCCGTCAGAGCAATTATGACACTTGCAGTTCCTACAAAGTGGAGTCAAGATGGTCAGGTAAGAAGGATAGAGTTTAACAAATCAACATTAACTTTTAATACTTTAAGTCTTTAAGTATACTAAAATGACAAAAGCAGGCCATTTTATTATTATAGTGAATAAATATGAAAATACATTCGTAGTATACTTTGCATAAAATATACGCATTTCAAATTCATTTAAATATATATTTTTCACTAGGCAAGTAATAAAGGCGAATCTTTGAGGTCATTAAAGTAAACCTACCAAAGTTTTCCTGGTGTATTTGCTCATTTGCCTGCGAATAAATTTGGATAATATTGTTAAAAGACATTCAAACAAGTTCATCGGAATGACAAACATACTTGATTTGAACATCTTACCTTTTGTAGTCCAAGATCCATACAAGTATCTCCGCCTGGGATCTCTCGTCTGAGAGAATTAAGGCCTTTTCTTATGGTCTCCCTTTGAGAAATGAAAACAAAAATGAGAAGATTAACATAATAAACAACCAAAAGCGTGCAGCTCCAGAGGACGGGTCTTTCCGCACCTGTTTTCCGTGAGTGTCATGATTGTGGTTCCTCTGGTTGAGAACACGATGAAGGACATTCGCAGCATTGGGCTGAGAGACGATGAAAAACAGACCAGAAATCTTTACAGTTTGAAGAAATCTCTAAAATGCATTTGTAAAGTCATCCGTGGTCTGCTTCGCAAATCTTACGCAACTGGATAATGTCAACAAAAACATGCCATTCAGTTGATTCCCACAATGTGCGTGTTTGTTTTGCTCGAGAGATGCTTTAGTACCTGGTGAATTTCTCTGCCAAATGTTCGACAAAATTGTAGATTTCGTGCCAGTGGTGTTTAACGCTCCCTGACCTGAGGAGAAAGAGGTCAAACAATCAGTAAATGGGATGTTTCTGCTTCTTAATGCATCAGATCAATACAACTGAGAATTCATCCAATTACTTATCCATGCTTTCAACCTAGAAAAGCCATCTCATTTTGTCTGCTATACTGTTTTCACCCTGAGGCGCAGCTGTAAACGCTTTATGACAGCTGGTCATTTCCCGTCTCAGCCCCGAGAGGCAAGCTGTGGTCATTCATTAGTTCTGGATGACAAATGGGAAATGAGCTAATTGAGTCTACTGATCTGTGCTTGAGTCAGTTTGACTAATTGAAGAAATGTGGTGCAGAAATAGGCTCTGTGTTGTGTAAATCACATTCCCTGGGTGATGTAACACATTTGGTCTAAAAGCCAGACATAACAGTAATGAAACCAGTGACACTTGTCTGACAACAACTACATTTCTCTAAGATTTCAGATGAAGTGATTACGCACCGTGCCACACAGTTAATGGTAACAAGGTTAAACTCTTTTTTTAAAATTATAAAATTTAGTTTATCAGTCTTGTGCTTAATATTGTGAAATATAATACAAAGTCATGGTAAAAGGGTTGATGCTCCATTAAAAAACACACCAAAATGTACAAAAAAATTCCTGAAACTATAACGAAATAACGTTATCTATGGACAAAATGGAAAAATACGAAGGTAATAGAGTTTAAATGCAATGCAAAGAGTGCTTTAACAATACATTATATGAGATAAAATGTCATTTTTTTCACATTTAAAAAAAAAATAATTCAAATGTGCATATTTGCTCTTACAGAAACAGGTGCTAGCGATGGGGACATACGCTTTCATGAAGACAAAGAGGAGAAAACAGAAAAAAATATTAGTTACTATATTTTAGCTGAAAAAAAAAAAAAAACACAGCCGGTCAAAAATTTGGAATAATTGAAATTTCAAAATGTTTTTGAAGGTTGCATTTATTTAATTAAAAACAGTAACATTGTGGCTATTGAAAATAAATGTTTACTAAAGTTGCATTTTCAGCATCATTACTCCATTTTTCAGTGTCTTTCCAAAAACAAAATACTCATTTTTTTTCAACAGAAATTGAAATAAATTACATTTAAAACACTCAAATAGAAAACAGAAAAAATCAGAAAAACAACAAATAAATATAGTCTTGAGCAGATGAGATTTATCTTTCAGTGCAACTTTTACCTTTCAAAAACAAATATATATTTTTTTTATTATTATTTCAATCTTTTGAATGCTAGTGTATATTAAAAAGGTAACGCTTTCCAAAATGGTGCCATTTGTTATCATTAACGTATTAATTAAATAATACACTCTTTAGTAATCTTTATTAGTGTTAGTTAACAAAAATATTGTAATTTGTTCATGTTGGCTCACAGTGCAGCTTGAGAATGAACTTGAACTAATATTAATAAATGATGTAGAAGTATAGTTTATTCCTGCTTCATGTTGACTAATGAACCTTATTGTAAAGTGTTACCATTGAAACATAGTAAAAGTTGACAATTATTGCACATATTATGACCCATTTGACAAGATGGTTTTTAATCTTAAAAAGCTGTTTGTGTTCCCTCAGAGAAAATGCTAAGATAATGACTTTATTTTATCCTGAAGGAGAGTGATGAAAGCTCTTTCTGGAACGGCGTGGGAGGAAGATGTTTTTCTAACACAGTCAACAAAAGACGTTCCAGCACACAGCCAGCACACTCTGAAACTGCAAAACAGACCATTAGAAACACAGAGGTGGACGCTGGCGAGAATATGCAGGTCGTGCTAAGGGCTTGCCGTGGTTTTCAGCTTTAGATTTTCGAACATCACAATGGAAGCTGTTTGTGTTGGAAGCGGGACTTTCTTGAGGTAACGGCAATCATGGGATCGGTGCCTAGCTTGCAGATTTCTCACCTGTGCAAACAGCCTTAGGAAAGGAAGTGGTCTATTCTCAAGTGAGATCCTTGATGAAATATGTTTGCGGTGCCCTCCTTTGATCTAATTTTAATGGGTTATACCAAACCCTATAGAGCTAGCGAGATTCCAGCTCTGAAGATGATCCCGATTCACAGAGAAAGGAATTACGAGCGATCTGAGAAGAGCTACGTCATCTTTTAAATAACCCCCAAAACTCATGCTTTCTACAGTTACACAACTCTTGGTATATAATTCACATATGTTAAGACATGTGAAAGTCATTGCGGTTTGATGCAACAAGAGCCAAGACGGGAAGACTCCTTGGAGTAATATTTGGAAGAGGGCTAATTAGAAAAGTGTGTTGCTCTTTCTTACAGGTCTCATCTGCTCTGAGATCAGCCTTCCCTCCAGATCGAATCCTACACCGACTTTTCATATCTACCTTTCTGCCAGAAACCAAAACACAGCTCATAAAAAGCTTCTCTTTGCTGTCGAGTGCAGTTACCTGACAGATGAAAGGGGTTGGAGAAGCACTAATAATAATGTTTAAAGAAGACCAGAGAAGGTTTATGTATAGTCAGCATTAGCTGCCCTTCTTCCTGCTTTGCGAGGCCTGAGACATGGTAAGAATATTATGGTGACATTTCCCTGACACTGCTGTTTTAATGGCTCCTCCGGGTCCTCAAACATCTTCTAGGCCTAGAGCAGTTTAACAGAACAAGTCTGGATGATCTCCTCAGCGTTTATAAACAGCGTTTTGCAATATAGCACACATGAAATATTCAAATAAATAGGTGCGGTGAGGTTCTTTTGCACACCCCTAAACTCGGTAAACAACAAATAAATCACAATTTAGATTTTTATTGCTTCCTGTGAGTCATTTTCCTTCTTTTTTTAGGTCAGCTGACATTTGTAAGACCTTCCTATACATACAGTTCCCAGCTGAAATAAACACTAGTGGCAGGAAAACACCAGCAACCTTGTTCCTTTTCATGCAAATTCTGATTACAGCAGCAGATTATCGATTAATAAAGACTTTTGTTGCACAGTTCCTTGAACAACACTACGACCTCAAAACACTGTAGTTCATGATTTGTAACATTTGCATCACATAACCAGCACTATATATTTGGCTTTTCTGATGTGGTAAACTTGCTCAGTAGTGCACCAGGTACAACATTGCACCAGTGATATGAATCGCTCTCATACTGTCCTGTAAAACACGGCGTAATAAAAGAGCTCAAAGACTTATAGAAGCATGAAAATGCACTTTGTCTCTTGTTAGCACATTTGGAGATTAGTGTAGGCGATACTTCATTTGAGCTATACAACATTTTTCTGAAACTCTGTGATACAACATCCAATGTGATAAAATGTTTCCAGATTCACATTCATCTGCTTTCAATAAAACTAAATGTGTTTTTGGCATTACTTACAGGTCATCAGGGGCGGTTCTGAATTGAATTACTCCCTCTCAACACCCCCCCCCCCAAGTTTGACAACACAGACGCTACAACAACACAGTGCTGTTTGCAGCGCGTTTCTGTGTTTGGTTGTGTTGCGAGAATTTGCAGCACCTGTGTTGTTAAACTGATGAAGATGGTTTCTTAATGTGTTATAGTTTTTTTCTGTTTGCATGCGTTTTCTTAAATTTGCAGCGCGTTGAGCTCTCTCGGCCACCGTACAAAGCTCCTTTTCGTTTTTTTTCAATAATACTAATGTCTCAAGAAAATAAAATCATAGAAATGATTACAATTGTCCAATCTGGTTAATGCCTCCCATTCTTGGATGATGAATGACTGGACAGTTCAACTGAAAAACCACTAACCTGTTTAAAATCCATGCTGGGAATCTGAGCTTCTGAATTTCTGGCTTTTAGTATTTCAGTTTTCTCTGCTGGTATGAGAACAAGTTTTCTGCATATCTGAATACTTTTTACCCCTGGGTAAACTTCACAGCAGTTTCTGGTCTGCATCCAGAAACAGATTTGTGGTGTGTGATAACATTTAACTAGGAATGCATGTCTCCTAAAACTGTTCCAGGAGCTTTACCCGTAGGTACAGCTGAATTTGGTGTTTACTTGGGAGAAACTAGACATGGCTCTCTTTAATTTATGAAATATTTATGAATCATTGGCACACTACAACTGTTATTCTGGCTGTTTTCAAACAGATGACTCAACGGCTGGGTTATCTTAAGCTAAACAACAGTTAGTGGAACCAAAACTATGATTAACACAGCGATGTTTCAAAACAATCATACAGTAAATCAGAACGCAATATGTGTCATTGTTTATGGACAAAGATGGTAATCCAAAGAGTCAGGTGGTGCATAAAATGCTAAAATGCATAATTTACTCTCCCTCGTGTCATCTGACAATGTCTTCAAAGGGATACAATGATATTTTGGCCTTTATCTTATATTTACGCATTTATCTAAAGTGACTTACATTGCTTTTCAAGTGTAGATTTGATTAAATTCAATTTAATAGATTTAATTCAACCATTCACTGGGAATCAAACCCATGACTTCAGTGTTGCTAATGTAATGCTCTACTGTTTGAGCAACAGAAATGCATTATACGGACAATACATTTCTTCCAAAAAGTGTTTGTGTTTCACTAAAGTAAGAACCTCTAAATCAGTGCAAATAGCACAATACGCATTCCCACGGACAGTTTCTATGTTTTATTCCACTTGTTAAACAGCAGGCCATGAACTGGTAGACTGGTTCTGAATCACTTCCCAAGGCCACGACTTCCCAGAAAGCCTTTGGCCCACATCAAAGCAGAAGTGGAAGCAATGATGCCAGGCTTTAAGGACAATTTACGTAATCATTTCTATAAATCTGGCTCTTATCTAACCCGCATTTTCTATTTATGTTACCAATATTCAAATGATATTCTGGGACTTTCCAAACTGATACTCACTTTTGGTAACAAAGATATTTCATTTTTACCTTCTGGTCAGTCTGTTTGTGTTGACCAGTGGTAATTGTTTTCAATTACAATAAGATTTCAAGGACCTGATTTATTTTTTAAAATCTCATAGTGAGATTGTGGTGAGATGAACCCTTTTTAACAGATAAACATGCCAATTCCTCGAAAACAAATCCAGGAAAGCCCCTTCTCAGAAGTCCAATAATGGTGCACCTGAAGCCAAACGCTCTTGTGCAATACAGCTGTTGTTTGTGATGCTTCGATTCTTTAACTTCAGCTTATTTGGTGATAAAACAGATACAAATGACACAGACCTCAATGCACGCAATGGCACTGTGATATAAATATGCAATAATGCATGCACAAGAAATGACTTAAATTGTTGTAGCTGAAGGCTTGTAATGTTCTGAAAGGGCTGCAGATGTTCATGTGCATGCGATTTCACTAAATGTCAGTTTTTCCAAAGTCTGTAAAGCGAAAAAGGGGGGTGCTTGGGTTGGCTATGTCTTCTGCCATCACATCATGAGAAAAAACTGGGTGGAAAAGGACCTCGCATGCGTTATATAGTTTAACTCAGCTGATCAGTTCCAGAGCATGTTGCATGACACATGAAAATTAAATGACATACATTTATGGCAAGATTTATGGCGTATTTGATGGGTTCTAATGTTTTCGCTGCTAATTTTATCCAGTTTGACCTCAAATATTTCTTCTCTCTATGACAGCTGCACATGCTAAACTTCTGACACATGGTCAAACATTATCACTTGAACTATGTGTTCATAAGGGAATAAACCATGCAAACAAATAAATACAATCTGTATTTTTGATCAATGCAATTTCAGACAAGCCACATAAGACCTATAAGACTAACAGCATATTTGATATAAAAAAAAAAAAAGTAACAATTTTCAACTATTACAAATTAAAACTTAAGTTGAATGAAGAATGTTCTTTACCTTAAATAACAGATGATTTTATGTAGAAAACAGTAAATGACAAAAGCTGGGTTTTCACAAACAGGGTCACAAATTATTAAGTACATTCAAACTTGATTGCACAAGTTATTCCAACTAACATTAACTACAATCCTTCCTTAACTTCCTTATAAAAACAAGTTGAAAGTCTTCAATTTATTTGGATTGAGTTAATGTTACAACACAAGCTGGCTTTACTTACTGACCATCACATTTCACAGTGAATACAAAAAGGTGCTTTATATATAAATAAACGTGCAATTAGACTAAACATCCCGTAAAGAATCTTCCTAGTCAAATCGTGGGAAAGGATGTTGATTTTCTGGGTCTGTTTAACAATGGTAAAGGATAAGAGACAGGAAAGAGAACCACAGAGAGTTGTGACTGTCTGAAGTGCTTATTCAGCAAACTTCACATGTACCAACCCTCTTCTCATCTTTACACACAGACAGAGCACAAAACAACAAGGTGGCACAGTGAAAATAAACGGGATGCCTTCTGTTAAACACTCATTGGTATTGTCTCTTGCACTTCCTTGAACTCTAATTGAACCTAGCAAAGTGATACCAAACAATGGACATCTGGTGATTATCTATTTTGGCAATGTGCAATGTGAGAAATTTTGGGGGAAAGACGGAGGATGTGAATGGAAATGTACTGGCCTACTTTATAAAGGCAGTATCCCTCAGTGTGGAAAACATCAGGCCGACAGACCGCAAAAGCATCCCTAACATTTGCACTTCATACAGATCAAGTTGCCTTTTTATGTGATTGACGGGTTTATGTTGGATACCAGAAAGTTAGCAGCTGTTAGAGTAGAGAGATTAAAGATATAACTTACTCACAAACTTTCTTTTATGCTTAGAGAGAAAGAGAGAGACGGGGTTCTTTGTTCAAAAAACATTGCACAAAACGATTGAATTGTAAGAATTACTTACTTGTCAAGGACGAAATACAAGTCAAAGGCGCCCTGACATGATCTCTCCTCCTCCACATCTTCTTGCGCTCTCGCAGATGGAAGCGTGAACAACAAAAGTCCAAAGAAAAGAACGCAAAAACACATTTTTACTACTGAACGCGCCATCGTTACTTATTGCAAAAACACCAATCCTCAAGAAAGCCGACGGCCATTCACATTCTCCCCCACAAAGAGCTTTGAGATCCTGAGGGAAGGATGCACACAAAAGAAGAGGAGTTTTGCGGATGTTGACGCAGTCCTTGCTCACATCAGTCTAAAAACTGTAACTCCACGCGCTAGAGACGAGATGAAACGCGCTATTCCCAAAATGTACTGCACAGAAAGCCAGGGAAAACACCTCACGCGCAAAAAAAGAAACGACTTCCAAAGTGTCCCTTTAGATTTCTTTGTATGATAAACTAGCCGGTTTGCTGTTTTTTCTTTAGTTTTTATTTTTTTTAGAAGAATTGTTGCTGTACGAAATCCACGTGTTAAAGGCCAGATGTGTTTTGTTCAAGCTCTTGATGTCAGATGTTAACGTGCAAAGCAAAGACTGAGTCGTTTGAGAAAAGAGCCCAGGCTCAGAGTTGGCAGAAGAGGAACTGGTGTCATATTTCTACCCTTTCAGAAAATTTTTTTTGGGTCAGTTTCTTCTGCTCCTTGAAGGTTTCCTCCCTTCTTTGGGATATGCAAAATATATGGGTTTTGTGCTTTTGTGCATGTCTGCTAATGTTGTGGAAGTAAATTTCAAACTAAAATAGAGAAATATTTAGAATGCACTTCAGAATATATAACCTCTATATACATCTGTATAACTATATGTATATATATA
>JAUMHP010000062.1:1940215-1977013 GCA_032361065.1 Enteromius trimaculatus | reverse complement strand
AGGAAATGATGTCACTTTCACTCACTGATAAGATCTGAAGCACTGAAAAGTATCTGTGCTCTCTCTGAGAAAATATTCTAATCTAAAAGACTAGAACGTCAACTCTGTTACCACAATATCAAAAGAAAATCTGAATTTATTACTGATCTCACACTGGTTTATTTAAAGCTCTTTTAATCACGATTTCATTAGTGTCTAATGCCAGCAAGTGGAGTTTTGGGAAACATAAAATAAAACTGTCAATTCGGTTACACTATTGTCAGCGTTGTAACAGAGTTGACGATAACAGACACCAAATGTACCCGCAATTATAGAATCACACACACACCGCTAGTGGTTGAAATGGGTACTGCAAACAAAGGCATTTCCCCCCGGAATGTACATTTCAGAGAATTACTGGATATAGCATTATTTTACAGAGAAAAAAAAGATTCCTCGACATCAGTACAATCAGTCATTAATTACGGTTTCTATTTTATTTGCTTTCTCCTTTTCTTATGTGTAGGTTACTGTTTTAGGTTATTTCAGCAGTTCACATCGTTAAGAGAGAGTTTTTCTTGCGTGTTGTGAGTGAGTTATTGAATCAATCAAACTGATTAGTTCACAGCTCTCACAACTCAATTCAAATTCAAGAAGCCCCACGCTCATTTGTTTGAACTTTTACCAGGTTACAAAAACAATGGAAATACGGTAAATTAAGCATGTCAACTACATAATGTTATATCTTGTTGAAAACAAGACTCTTCATAAGACTACACTGTTATCTCTATTAAATGAGTGTACATGGGCTGTACACTTTTATCGTGGTCCATTATATTAAATGAGTGTAATCCCTATGTCTTTATGAAGAGGGACGTGCTTCTTCAGAAGATCAACTAAACGTTGGCACCACACAAGCTGAAAACATTGATTCATTCACTTAAAAGATTCATTAATAAAAAACAAACAAAACACTTAACTCGACAAAGCCAAATAAAACCAAAATACGGAGACTGAGGTAATATCCTACTAATAGAAATAAGTAATACTAGTTAATTTGTCCTGAACTACATTTACATTGGCAGAATTTTACCACTGGATTCTCAAACTATTCAAGAAATTAATGTATGAATTAATCTGAATTAAGATTGAATGACTAATTCATATATGAATTTATTCAATAATCCTAATGTCATAATTCTTTAAGAAAAGCAGCTTAGATGGGTGATTGGCAATATTTTATTTTGGCAGGTTAGATATTAACATGGAGGTAGAGTGGGGGGAAAGCCCCCCTTAAAGGTGCTGCATTTTCTTCTAAAGCCAAAAAATAACATAATATGTTTGTGGATATTTAGGAAAAAAGATATGTTTAAACAACTGTTTCTCTGAAAAATAATGCTATAGCCAGTAATTCTGTCCGTTTCATGCAGATTCCAGACCAGAATTGCAGTACGCATTTCAGCCACTAGCAGGCAATGTAACATGCTGCACCTTTAATCGGTATAATCCTGCCCGCTTCCAGCTGTCGGAAAACTCATTGACTGATTGTACTGATGTCGAGGAATCTTTTTTCTCTGTAAAATAATGCTATATCCAGTAATTCTCTGAAATGTACATTCCGGGGTGAAATGCCTTTGTTTGCAGTACCCATTTCAACCACTAGCGGTCAATCCTACATTATGCACATTTAAAGGTACACACCACTTTTTTTTTTTTTTTTTATTTAGAAAATAGGCTCATTCTCCACCTGTGGGTTTTACAGTTTTTTAATGCATATTCAGTCGATCCCCGATAGCAATTTTAGCTGTAGCTTAGCATAGATCATTGGATCTGATTAGACCGTTAGCCTCACGCTTTAAACTTCCTATTTAAAACTTGACTGTTCTATCTTGTTCTAAGACTGATGGAAAATGAAAAGTTGTGATTTTCTAGGCTAATAGGAACTATACTCTCAAGCCGGCATTTCTGCAGCAATGATATTATAGTGCATAAAAGTAGTCCCCAGCATTTTCAGGCCCTTTCAGCCGTGGTACAGAAGCAAAGTTCCTTGATTATTACACCAGAATGAGAGTATAGTTCCTATTTATATCACAGCTTTTCATTTTTTGTTTGACTTAGTACGCATTGTAACGATAGAAGAGTCAAGTTTTAAATAGGAAAAATATGGAAACTCTTTGGTCATTTTTAAGCTTGATGCTAACGGTCTAATCAGATTCAATGATCTATGCTAAGCTACGGCTAAGAGTGCTACCGCCAGACCCGGAGATCAAAAGAATGGATTCTAAAATAGTGAAACTGAGGAATGAGAAAATAGACCAATTGTATTTTATTTATTTATTTTTTTAAAAGTGGTGTGTTCCTAGAGGATTATGTAATTTTTTTTCTCAGTGAAAAAAGTTAAATGTGTCCCTAATAGTTACTATAGTTTAAAACTATAGTTAATATAGTATAAAAACTGGAGTTGATTTTTAACAAAAAAGGGCCCCTAAATCAACAAAGCAATTTGCTTTAAACTTTTACAGGCAGTTTTACCTTAAAATGAAAAGAATATAATCAGTAATTATACATTTCAAAATTACTGTAACCTATTTGAAACATTTTTTTGGCTAGCTAACTACTGATGCTAACTTGAGGTAATTTTTAAATATTAAATTAAAATATTCTTATTCAACCAACCAGTTATAAAACAGTTGATAGAAAATCTAATTATTTGATGTTCAGGACAGAGTAAATACAGTAAATGCTCAGTGCCGATGGGGGTGTTTTATCATTTCCTCTGATTTTAGGCATTACTCATGGGTAAGGGTATAGGTTTAGGTGTAGAGATATGATCAGGAATATATGTTTGCATTAAAATGTTGTTCCAGGGTCAACAAAATATGGTGACCTATAGGGACACGTAGTACTTTGGCAAAATCAGGACATGCCCATTTTTATTCCTGGAAGTCTACCTTTGACATGTGTCGTTAATATACTGAGGGTAGTATTTATCATTCAGTAAAACCTGTCGCATACAGGTGCTGCATATGTGTTATATTAGCATTTCAGTGGACAGCAGCTTGCTCTGGCCAACAGTTAAAGAAGATGTGCTGCCATCTTCTGGTTCTTTGCTGCTAATATCTGAAAGAAAAAAATATGTAGTAAATAGTTTTGTACTGACCTCAAGTGAGCAAAAAGTGTTTTTTTACTTACCAAATATGAGCATTGTTTTTTGCTGTGTGGGTGAGTGTGTTTATGTTGAAACTGAGATTGCAATCGGATAAGCGAATGAAAGTAAGTAATCTGCTCAAAAATAATCTGGAAAAATCACAAGTGGCTTTCAGATACGTAAGCATGTCTGGAATTGGTTTATGTTGGTTAAAACTGTTTTACCTCAGTTGAAAGGAATTTTCGATGTAATCTATAAAACGCATTGCAATTTTTTATAATGATTTGGTTGCAGTATAACTACAAAGCTGCTTTTCCCCCAGTTATACTGAAAGAGATTCAAGTGTATGAGTTTGTTAATATGAATGTGTAGAGAGCATAAATAAATATTAATCTGCAGAAAGAAAACTAGTTTACCAACACATATATTCAAGAACAGGCCAAGAACATTTATTGCATTCTCCTCCACTTTAGAGAATGCATGCTTTGGGTTAGAAATAATACAGAGAAAAGCAAAGCAATAGAAAAGGTGCTTTCTAAAAGATTATGACAGCATCTTCACAACATGTTGTCTTTCTAAATAACCCATTTGCAATATCATTTGGATTTCAGACCACGCCCACAAAAACAATTTTAGTTTTGGCCAGAAAAATGCTTATTGAGCATGCTCTTTGCTGTGTCGAGGGCAGCATCAGCGGGTACGGGAATATGAGGGGCGATGCCTGCACCCTCCCAGGAAGGGCCCTGAGCAGTGTCTGAATGGCTGACTGGAACAGACAGAAAGATGTCGCTTTCGCCAACACTGAAGGTCTCTGGGGGGTGACAGCCTCCATGGGTTGTCTCACCAATAATCATTGCACGTCCCAGCCTCTTCATGATAAAAACAAACTCCTCTGCAGCACCAGCGGTCGCACCACTAGTGAGGACTATCACACTCTTTTTGCTGCCGTATCTCCTGCCTGTACAGAGTAGAAACACACTGTTAGTCAGTTATTTCTAGTGTGTCAGTAGAAAATATCTTTCCAAAAATTCCTTTTGCAGACGAACTGTGTCTCTGATACGCTTCAAGAAAGCTAGAAGCAAAGCTACATTAGTGTTTGTGTAAAAATGCTGTAAAATGAGGATGCTGTCAAAAATAGACTTTCTTTATCAATTAGCTTCTATTTAACTAACAACATCTGCTGTGAGCATCCTCTGCGTTTAAAGCAGTTTTTGTTCTCTGTGCACTTTCCAGTTTCTCAGGAGCTTTGCCGGTATCTTTCCTGAACGTCTCGGACACACCGTTCTTCTGGACTGAGTCTGTCTCTTTGTTGTGTTCCTTCATGTCATTCCAGTCAGACTGATGATGATCAGATCAGATCTCAGACATCTTACTGGATTATTACAATTAAAGGAACATGCCACTTTTTTTTTACAATAGAAAAATCTTGGGGTCTGGCAATAGCACTTTTAGCTGTAGCTTAGCATAGACCATTGAATCTGATTAGACCGTTAGCATCACACTTAAAATGACTAAAGAGTTTCAATATTTTTCCTATTTAAACTTATTACAAAAATATTTCCATCAGTCTTAGTTCAAGATGTAAATATAGAAAAAAGTCAAGTTTTATATACAACAATGATGCTAATGGTCTAATCTGATTCAATGATCTATGCTAAGCTACAGCTAAAAGATTGACAAAGATTGAAGATTGACTGGATTCAAACACGGCAAAACTCTACTCATTAACTCTAGGGGAGTTAGAAAATGAGCCTACTTTTTAAATATATTTCCTACTGACACTACAGCTAAAGATAAAAATAACTGACTTAAAACCATTCTTTAGCTTGTGAAAATACTAGTGTTCTAATCAGTTTGGCCAACAAATATATGAAAAATAGGACACTGCATTTTTGGGCATAGATCAAACAATCTAAAGTAACAGTAGTGACAAACTGAATGTACCTGTAAGGTGTGTGCGGGTCAGAAGATCTCTTGTGGTGTTGGAGAGTCTGTCGTAAATGTGGTCTAATGCAATCTGCTTGTCTTCCTCAAAGAAGTAAGAGCAAAAGCCAGCAATGGAGGCGGTGGACCCACCAACATTGTTCCTTTAAATATAGATGATCATATCACATTATAGATTAAAACTGCTGGAATATTTGCTTATTAGAACGACATACGCATAACCGAATAATCACCTTAAATCAATGATCAGCGCGTCAGTGTCAACCACTTTATTCCAGACGTGCTCCGCAATGATCTGAGCAACATGTTCGAAATCTCCAAACATGTCAAAGCGAAGGTAGCCCACGTTGTTTTCAAAAACGTCAGTGTGGAACGAAACTTTGATGAGCTCGACGAACATCTCAGGTGAGAGATTCTGGAAATTAAATACAGTTTTATTCGTAATTTTGCTTCGACAAAAAAAAAAAAAAAAATCAGCATACGCTGATACGTAAGGTATGTTTTGAAGCTGGAATGCTGGTTTAAGCTGGTACTTTGCTGGTTTATACTGGTCCTTTGCTGGTTTAAACTGATCTTTTGTTGGTTTATGCTGGTTTAAATTGGTCCTTTGCTGGTTTATGCTGGTCATGTGCATAAACCAGCAAAGGACCGTCTAAAACCAGAATAAACCAACAAAAGATCAGCTTAAACCAGCAAAGGACCAGCTTGAACCACAAAATACACCTAACCAGCATATGCTGTTTTTTTTAGCAGGCCCATGTAACGTTATTTATATATATATATGCTGTGCGTAAGACTTACCTTTGGAGGAAGCGTGGGGATGTTGCTGGTGGCCTTCAGACACTTGTCTCCTGACAGTTTTAGGAGATCAGCAGAGAGTTTAGCTTCCAGTTCTTTTTTTGTTGAGATCAGGTGGTATTCCCCGCCAGCCGCGATGGCTCCCAGCTTCTCAGCAACATCGTCGCCGATGCTCGGAAACGCATAGTTGTCTGCGACCAGTGAGGCTGCCGCCTGAAGCAACTCTGGGATTTCAGCACGGAGTTTAATGATTGCAATGGCAGCATCAAAGGCATCTTCTGCATCAACTTCAACATCTGGAGCCACTCCGTTGACCTCCCAGCTCTTGCCAGTGATGGGGTTAATAGACTTAGCAACCGGCACCGTCACATAGAAGTCGGTATCACCCACCTTGATTTTGTTGATTTTTATGCTTCCCCCAGCCGTGTTCTCCCCAACGACGGTGGCCCTTTTAAGGTTTTTAAGGCAATATGCAACATCCTCTGCAATCCCGCGAGTATTCTTACTTGTCAGAATGATTAAGGGTTTGGAGGTGCCATACCTCTTTCCTAACAGCGCCGGCATGGACCACAGCTCTATGGTGACATCGGAGGTGCGATCGTACACAGAATCAATGTGTATAAGAGGCTCAGGATCTGTGTAGTAGGACACGATGTACGGGATTCCAGACAGCTCACCACTCACTGCGCTCCGCAGGTCAAGAATCATGGCAGACGTTGGGAGGATTTTGTCCCAGATGTACTCCAGCAAAATAGGCCCAACTTTCTGAGCCATCTCTTCTCCGATGATGTGCTGGATCTTCAGGTAGCCAATGTTTCCATCCAGGACCTCGACTTTGACCGTGCCTTTGATCATTTCAGCCAGCTGCTCTGTTGGGATGTCAGGCATAGCTGGGGGTTTTACAGGCACGAAACCTGGCTCGTATGTGACTTTCACTCTGGAGTCAAAAATAGTTTGTTTGACCCCATCAGTCAGAACACTGGCAAGAGATGCAGGATCTGAAATGCTGAGGATCTCCGTGTTACTGCTCGCAGCATCGATTGCCTCTTCCATGCCGGCCAGTTTTTCTGGTGAGCAGTAGTTGTCCATCAGAATTTTCGCCATGTCTCCGATAAGTGTTGGAGAGAAATCACAACGAGCCACATTGCTGAAGACCAGCAGCAACGCTAGCAGAAGCATAGCTTGAGCCATTGTGTTCTGATCTGGATCGCTGCTAATATCGCGCAGCTGAACTGTCCTTCTCTGTGGAGGTTTGTCAACTGAGTCTGCTTCGACCGTCAGGTTTCTGTTAACACACGCATAAGAAGCTTTTCCTCACAATAAAACCTTAATCTTATTAGCCAAAGTTCTTCAGTTAGACAATAACAAGCTAATTATATATGTTACATACACTATCAGACAAGAGTTTTTTTTAATAGTAAGATTTATAATGTTTTTTAAAGAATTCTCTTCTGCTCACCAACCCTGCATTTGATCCAAAAATACAGCAAAAGCATATAACAGCATAATACAATGATTTCTGAAGGATCACATAATACTACAGACTGGAGTGATAATGCTAAACCAGATTTTACAGGATAAAACTATATTTTAAAATATATTCAAATAGAAAGAACTCATTTCTTGCTGAGTCTTTAAAAAAACACAAAAAATGTTTGACTGGCGATGTACAAATTGTAAACGTCTGGTGCTTATATTTAGGCATTTTCTTGCACTTTGATAAATGACTGGTATTTCCTGTTTAGTAGTTTTTCTTAAATATGTATGCACTATTTTCAGTAGTTACAGCAGAAAAAGCTATGTAAACAAACATTTACTTATCTCTTGTATTTTATGTTATTCTATTATCATGTCTATTTGTTACATCAGTTGGATTATGCAAACAAGAACAGGACATTTCTCATTTTTAAAAATAATTATTGCTAAGCAATTATATAAACATGTCAGATATAACTTTTAAAACATTAATTTCTGTTATTCATTTTATTTAGATTATTTGATACATTTCTCATAATGAGGCCTCCAGTACTATTTCCCTGACTTTTTCTTTTGGTGCTTTGCGCTAATAATTTTCTGGGCAACACTGAGAGCGTCACTTGACTGAGCTGCTATATGTGGTTCAACACCAGACACGCTCCATGCTTTTCCAGTGACCGCGCTCAAAACAACTCGGTTGGGAATGGAAACATATAGGATGCTGTTCCCAATTTGGTACGTTCCACTCGAGAGGGCACCTCCGATAGTGGGCTCTCCAATAACAGTGGCCCTTTTCAGGTCTTTCATTGTTCTGGTGAAGGCTTCAGCGGCTGATCCAGTGATGTGACTTGTCAGGATATAGATGTCTTTCTGAGAGCCGTACCTTTTTCCTGGCACTTCAGAAAGGGTCATAACCTTTGTTGCATTTTTTCTGGAGGGAGCAAATATAGTGTAAAGGTGTTTCAAGGGTTGTGCGTCAAAGAAATAGGTGCAAAGTAGCGGAATAGCCGTGGAATAGCCACCTGTGTTATATCTCAGATCGATTATGAGCATGTCTGTGTTCACCAGCTTGTACCACACAACTCTGACGAGCTGGTGACCAATTGCTTGCACTACCTTTATGTCTTCCATCATGTCGAATCTCAGATAGCCAATATTTCCAGGCAGTAGCTCTACTTTGAACAGGGCATCAATGATGAACCCTGCCTCTTCAGGAGAAGGGACTTTGGGAACATTGTGAAGGGATTCCGGTTCAATTTCACAGTTAAAAATGTGCAGTCTGTGATCCCCCGAGGTCTCTTGGAGATCCGCTGTGAGTTGAGATGCAAGAGATTCATAGTCGACGACTGCACGATAAAGTCCTTCGGTTAGTTTGGACCGTAGCAGTCTACTCACTTTAGCTGCAACCTCTGCTCCAGTGTAATGTTTTTCCAAGAGCTCTCCAACTTCTTGCACCAAAGGTGGAATATTTTTGTGAAACGCAATGATTTCTTGAGCTCGCTCGACTGCGTCTTCTGCAAGCACGATGGCATCCGGAACGACTCCGCCTCCAAGCCAGCATTCCCCGTGGATATCGATGAAATTTACGATAGGGACGGTGATGCCGAGGCTTGTTTCTTCGACTGGAAAAGTCCTGGAGTGAAGGAGTGTTCCGGAAGTGATTTCTCCTACAACAGTGCCTCGGTGCAAGGACTGCATCAGGTACGCAAACTCCTCTCCAGCTTCAGCGGTGCTGTAGCTCGTTAAAACATAAACGCCCTTTCTGGAGCCATAGGAAGGCCCAGTGATGTTACCGAGGGTGTGGAAATCAACGGTCATGTTCTGAATGCTGTCGTAGATTGAAAAGAGGTGTGTATTTGATGAGGCGGCGAACACGTAGGAAAGCAGAACAGGCAAGGCCTCGGTGGATCCGCCAGTGTTATACCGCAGGTCGATAATCAGGTTTACAGTGTCTTTGACCGGTTGCCAGATCTTCTCTTTGATTCGATCCTCTTGTTCTATCAAAACTGTAGGTGTCGGAAACCTGTCAAAACGCAGATATCCAGTGTTTCCAGATAGAATTTCCAACTTGAAGAATGCATCGCTAAGATTACCCAAAGACTTTTGTTCTTGCGCCTTGTCAGACGATCCTTGCAAAGTCTTGATATTTAAACGAGGGTCCTCAAAGACGGACTGCAGCTCATAATTCAGCTTCGTTGCCAAATCCTCTTCAGAAATCACTGTGGAAAAATCAGTTTTAGCAAGGTGGTTGAGCAAAGCTGGGATTTTATCTTTGAATGGATAAACTCGTTTAATGATATCTGTCACTCTTTGAACCGCTTTCAGGATTGATTTCCTTATGGCAATGAGGGATTTGGCTTTGGAGATCCCTTCCTTTGGGTTAATGTTAACAGATGGAGATACCCCGGTCACCTCCCAACTCTGTCCTGTGATGGGGTTCACGGATCTAGCAACAGGGACTGTGATATAAAACCCAGAATCGCCAACCCTTAACTTATCAACCTTAACCGACCCACCAGCCGACCTTTCTCCAACAATAATGGCTCTTTTTAGATATTTTAAGATGTAGGCTACAGCTTCTGCTGCACCTGTAGTGCGCTTGCTGATTAAAACTATCAGCTCTTTACTTTTCCCATATCGTTCACCCAGAAGGTTCGGCATCGTCCATAACTGCTTAGTAGTGTTGGTGGGTCGTTCATAGATTGTGTCTATGTGCAAAAGTGGCTCAGAGTCAGAAAAGTACGAAATAATGTACGGCACGCCGGAGATCTCTCCAGCTGTGCTAAAACGAAGATCAAAGATCATTGCAGATGTATGGGTGACCTTCTTCCAGATGTTGTGTCCCAGTTTTGACGCAGTCTCCTGACTGATAATACGGTCAATCCTCAAGTAACCGATGTCGTTATCCATCAGCTCCAGTTTAACAGTATTCCTGATTAGCCGTATCAGCTGTTCCGTGGGCAGCGACTGGAGTGCGGGTGGCGTGATCGGAGTATAATTAGGCTCGTAAGACACGGTCAGTCTGGGGTCATTGAGTGCACCTTGAACGCCGGTGCTCAGCACAGCTGCCAGGGTATTCCGATCAGAGATGTGTAGGATCTCTCCGCTGCTTATGGCTTGTTGGATCGCCTCCTGCATGCCAACTAGATTCTCTGGGAAGCAGTAGTTTTCGAGCAGAATTTTAGCCATGTCCAGGACAAGCGCAGGCTGAAACGATGCATTGATGAGCAGGACCTGGCAAGCGACTAGGGCAAAAAGTTTTACAGTCCCTGCCATCTTTTGGAGAAGAGGTCCTTTGTTAAACGGGACTCTGTTTTCTCTACTAGGCTTCTGACAACAGCAGCCGGATAAGAGGCTTTTGCTCTGAATAAACCTTTAATCGCATTATCAGAAGTGCATCAGCAATGCAATCACAGATAAAAATCAATAATTGAAAATGTCGGAGAGGATATCAAATCTCTGACTTTGGTTCACACCCAAATCTCACGTACTTCATACTGCATGTCTATATAACATAAATGTCTTTTATTGTTTTAATGAAAGTCAATAGTTTGCCTGCCTAGTTGGAGACACTTTATTGTCTGATTGTTGTCAATTTGATTGCACAAATAATACTTAAACTGAGCTGAGCTGGACAATGACGTCTCTGAATGCAATAATGAAATGTCTTTAACTGAAAAGAGTGTTTACTTTACATTATTCTCCTATCTGACACTGTCAAGTGCTTTGATCAGTATTGTATATAAATATATAAAAGGGATTCCAGTGACTTTTAATTGTAAATATTTTTTAAAACTTGTGTTTCATGCAGATTTGTAATGACATGAGGGTGATGAATTTTGCTTTATTTTCAATCAATTTTTGTGTGAAAACAAGATGTCTGTTTGTACAGAAAGCAAATCATAAGACCAAACGCTTAAGTGCTGTATATTGATTGGAAAGACTGGCTTATGTTACACATGCAGTCTCAATGTTTTAAACATTTTAAGCAATAAATCATTAAAATATATGATGTTTTTTCGCAGCCCAGTCATCACTGAAAGAGGAAAATAAGGTCGAGCTTTGATAGGTAACGTCTGGGTCAGGCTAATGACATTATTTCACAGGCAAACTAAGGTGCACTCGGCTGGCCTCATTACGTGAGACCGTAACACAGATTGCTTACCTTGATCATTTGGTGCTGTAACTGTAATGGATTTGATTGTATAATATTTAATGCATTACTATTTGTCTGAAATAAGATCATTTATTCAGACTTTTTGGCAAAAACCGTGCATTATTCAAAGGCAGAACAGTCATTGTTGTTTTTAACAATCTGCTTATAGATTTTCTCCCTCCTTTCTTTTCGAGCATTAGTGTGAGTTTAGAGGCTCTGGTCACTTTTACAATTATATAACTCCACATTCACTCAATACTAATTGGTGCTGCACTGTTAATCTTACTTTATCTTTTAATGCTCAGAGCCTTATGCAATTCTATCTGCTGATTTCATGTGGCCAATCAGGGATTGACAATCTCTTTTTAAGATGGCCGGGGTTTTGTCCAGTGCATCTAATACGATGTAATATTTTTAAGCTGGAGATAGAAACTGATGTAGCTGTCTCTGAGTCGGATGATTTGGCTGTTTTTCTTTTAAAGCAAATGGATAAAACAAGAATTTACCAGGAGTGTTCAAATAATATGATTTTGTTTATTGTTTGAGGATCATGCAACTTTAGGCTAGTATACATTAGTCGGAGCTAAATAAAACAGCTCCACCAGCAGAGAGCGCTCACACACATCACAGTGAGCCGGCCTTTACTAAAATCAGCTTAGAGAGCCCAAACTGAATTGGCTTTCATGCATTTTATTGATAATAAAATACAACACAATTTACAAAATAATAAAATAATAGTTTGTATGTAAATATATGTGCTAGAAATGCATATGCAAAAACAATGGATTATCTACACTTTTCTTTTTGGAAATAAAGAAATAAATTAATAATTGAAAAAAGATATGTGAGCACAATAAGTACAGGAAGAGCGAATATATTAATAAGTTATATTCATTGGAGTCACTAGGGGCAGTGTTTTAGTGATTTTCAATCACTAAATGTTTTCAATCCTGAATATCCTGGGTTGGAACTAGAGAGAATTTTATTTATACAAGCATTTCTAAATATTTTTTTTTAACAATTTTTGACCCACAATAGGCCAGTTTAGAGGCATATTTCTGGCAAAATTCTCATTATGAACAATCCATGTTATTTTTATAAATACTTACAGTTTTGTTTTGTTTTTTCATCTGCTCACATACAAAATCTTTATTTGTCACACAATTTGTTAACACCAGAAGCACACACCAAATCTGCAAAACCACACAGTAATTCTGGAATTGCTTTGTTTCGCAGGAGATCTAAGGCATTGTGCAATTTTTAGATTTGAGTCCTGAAAAAAAAAAAAAAACTTTATTAGATTAAAGTTTATCAAATGACCCTTTTTTAAAATGCTTGGGAACTGTTCTCATAGATGTGGAAATGAAATAAACCCTGTATATATACTACATACTACCTTCATAGCAATTTTCCTGAGCAGGTTTGATCTTTTAAGCATATTTATAGCAGTCTACCTGAACTTATGGCACAAGCATTTAGAGCCGTTGCTCTGTCGCCCTCTTGAGGTTTCTTGCTAGGATTTTAACAGTAATCAGTGTCGAGCGCTATACTGTAAGCTTAAATTAAAATAGTCAATCTGAAAACATTCATTAGAAATTTAGAAAAGTAATCAAGTGCAGTCAGTTTCAAAGTAACTGAAATAGCACACTGTTTATTACATTTTAAAGGATCACTTCCTCACTCTCCAGTAGTTCCAAATCTGTAAGAATTTCTTTGTTCTGTCGGACATGAAGGAAGATACTTTGAAGAAAGTTTGTAACCAAGCTGTTTTGGGTCACTATTGTATAGAAGCCTGTTTCTGCCACTGAATAATGAAAAAAAAAAGGTTATTGCAATGACTCTAACCTGTCCTCCAACTAATACGTCCCTATAGGTCATTTGTACAATAGCGCTGAAATACGACACATCAGAGCGTATACTGCAGTTGTGCCTCTATCAGCAACAGGACATTTGCATTTTAATATTTTGTACTATTTTATCTCCCGTGTTTCTCAGGGTTGGTGTAGTTCAGATTGTAGAGAGATGCGTTACGTGATGAGACATGATCATGAGACCCTGTAAATCATAATTTTGCAGGTTTAGGGGTGGTTAGTGTAGTCATTCGTACAAAGCAAACCGTAAGATTGGTGTAAAAACTACACACTGTTTAAACAAAATATTTTCTCAGAGTTGCAATTCTGAGAACATATCAGTCTTTTTCCGCTCACAATTGGACTTTATAACTCAGAACTGCGACTTTAGATCTCACAATTCTGACATGACAGCTTCCATACTATTGACTTCCATAGTAGAAAAACTAAGTCAATGGTGACCAGAACAGCCTAATTTCAAACTTTCTTCAAAATATCTTCAGCAAGAAATTCATTCAGGTTTCGACTTGAGGGTGAGTTAATGATGACAGAATTTTTGGGTGAACTATCCCTTTAAATAATCTGTAATGTTTTATACCGATGCCCAGATAAGCAGGCAAAACTACCTACATCCACACTTAGCTACTTTCATCTCCTCGTAGAGGTGTCGCACCGTAATGACACCCTTTTCTTGATACATCACTGCTATTGGATCCAGCTTGGTCGGGACGCAACACGCCATGTTTGCTTTCTTAGGATTGCTCAGGTTAACCAGAGTCTGGATGATGGCGTGTTTGGAGGGGGTGACATCATCTGTGAGAGGGAAATAACACACGCCTTTACACTCGTAAGCATCATACTCAGGCGGTGCCACGATCCATTTGTCCCATCCGATGTCCTTGAAGTTGACCTTCAGTGAAGTTCTCCGACAGTAATTGTTTATGGCCTTCCTCTTTCTCCGAAGGTGATGGTTTACGTCCAAAAACACATCCTTCTCATGAAGAACCATCTCTTTGACCTCTTTCAGCGACTCTCCCTTTCTGTTCCCAAGATCATTGGAGAAAACGATTAGGACCGCCGAGCTGTTGCGCTCTAAAGCCAGGCTCACGTCCAGGGCTTCGCAGTCTTGCTGGATCTCCACCTGGAGTTCTCCAGCTCCTCGTCCAGATTCCTGCCAGCTCTTCACAGCCCAGCTCACATCGAAAGCCTCCCAGGAGTTTCTGCTCTCTCTTACGTCTCTCCCGTCCAGAAGATTTAATATGTTTGCGCTCTGCTCGTACTCTACATCATAGACGTTGATGGAAGCGAACAGATCAGCGCAGGTGGCTTTACTTCGCTCCCAGAGAGTGAAGAGCCTGAGCTGGACCGATGTGATCTCTTCATGATTTGGGATGGAAATGTTGAATCGCAGCCTGTGTTGTGTTTTGTTGCCCTGTCTGATGGAATAGATGACATCTGCAGAAAACATGAGATAGAGATTAATAAACCTTTTCACTAGAATCACATCCAACATAAACGTTTCTGTAACTTTATATTGGATGTGATTAATCATTTGAAAGCAGTAGTTAATATATTATATATATATATATATATACTGTATATATATATATATATATATATATATGCTATACTTTTAATTAATAAAAATACATACATGTAAATATTGCTTTAAATTTTTGTTTTTCCCCAAAAATGTAGAAAGTTTTCTGTTTAAGTTCATTGCAATGTTTTTTTAAATATCACACATTTTCCCCTGCATGATTTACTAAATTTACCCACTATTAAAAATTTTGTAGGGCATATTTACAATAAAAATACATTTGAAAACAAATTATTTTTACCCCAAATACTAATCAGTTTTTAACTCTGCCTCTATCCTAGCTTTTGCCCAGTTGTCAGTAAGGTTTCTTTACTCATTTAATATGCTTCCTTACTCTTTTATATATATATATATATTCTTTTTCTGACATTTCATTTTCCAAAAACATATTTAAAACCTTTTTAATGTGCTTTTTTAATAATGCCTTTTAATGTGCTCTTTAAGCTCTTTAATCTTGGTGTCTTTGACTCGTAAACTATTTGTTAGGATACGATTAATCGTGATTATTCGTTTGTCAGCAGTACTTTTCACTAATAAACAAGTTAAAATCATCATTATTGGAATGGAAATGAATGCTCTGTCTCTGGCCTCGGAGATCGTTATGTACTTACCCTGTATGACGAAGCTTCGGATCACATCCGACCGAGGGATGGAAGTCTTGTCAGAAGCATATTTATTATAGAGCTCGATCATGAACTGAGGAGGCTGAACCTTTCGGTGTTCTTGCGGCACGCCTGATAAATTCAGCTTCCTCAAGAAATCTTCCTTCATGAAGCCCAGATAGCTCTCCAAGTCATTCTCGTCCTCGAGGTTTCGCTCTTCTTCCTGAATGAACATTGCCTCTTCCAAACTGGCAATTTCTCCTAAAGATTTCCCCTTGCAAAGCCCAACCGTTGTAGCAAAATTGATGGATGCCAGGAGGAACAAATACCACAAACCCTGCATCTTGGTTTAGTTTCTAAGACGGAAAGGTGACGTCCCGCTCACTTTGGTTTGTGGACGATCTTTTGAAATCGGGGTTCCTCGAAAACTTTGAAACCTCATGGTCCACTCCCATGCCCCACACTCTCTGGAAACCAAAACAGTAGCATAGCTATTCTTATCTTTGACATTAATGTCGTAGTTATCTCGAGGAAGCTTGGAGTTAACGAGGGTTCTGTAAACACTCTGGAAACAGACTTATGAAAACTAATGAGCGAGATTTAACAACTCTTATTTACAAGGTCAGGCTTCAGGCTGTTCTGTTTGAGATGCTTCAACTAATCAGCCTCAGCTATGATAAATATTAACATTATAGATTCCAGTGCTTCCTTTTGTTTTTATTCACCCACTAAAATTCAAAAGCTGGAGTCTGGTTGTGCAAGGGTTAACGAGCTGAACTTTGCTCTGTTGTTGCAAACGAGCTACATTCCTAATACAACTCATTAGGTCTTTATTCACAAAAAAAAAATCCTCCAGGATTTCAGAAATAAACAAACAAACAAGGGTGAAGAAATGTTTGCATAGAAATCTATAAAACAATACAGTTTGAAGAAAATAAATACTATAACATGATATGTAATTGCTATTAAATACAAAAAGTATCACAAATCTTTGACACAACCTTTGTTATCTTAAAACTTACTCTAAGAGAATAATTAATCCATAGTTTAATTGCTTTTCTACAGAGATGGCACATCTGTTCTGATCTACAAGGCCTCATATATGGGGGGGATTTGAATCTGTCACAAAGCACTAGATGGCAGCATCATGCTGAGTTTCTAGATGCCAGGGCCTGTATTCACAAACCATCTCAAGACCAAAAGTAGTTTCTAACTTGCTGATTTACGAGAAAATCTTCAAAATATTGTCCGTGTCAGTCCTAAATTTAGGACTCCTAAATTTTAGCTCTAAGAGTACTTTTCAAAGAATTTTAGGACTAAAACCAACTCACAACTGTCCAACTGTGGCCAGGTATGGTGACCCATACTTGGAATTTGTGCTCTGCATTTAACACATCCAAAGTGCACACACACAGCAGTGAGAAGTGAACACACACACACACACACCGTGAACACACACCCCATTGCTGCGGTGCCCGGGGAGCAATTGGGGGAACGGTGTCTTGCTCAAGGGTCTCACCTCAGTGGTGGTATTGAAGGTGGAGGAGCTTCCCCACAGCCTTTGGGTTACAAGCCCACCTCCCTGTCCATTAGGGACTGCCCCCATTAAAGAAACGTTTGACTAGAAAGAGCTAAAAAATGTATCAGGGTTTGGAGGATACATAATTGATTATATCCTTTTTCATTAACCAGTTAGGTAAGAAGTAACCGCTGCACTGAAAAATCTGTTTATTTTCGCTACATTTAAATAAACAAATTTAGTTGACTCTAATTGCAACCACTTATTTTTCAGTGTTATTTTTTTATGTTTACATGTCTTACTATCTTATTATCCATGCTTATTCTCCTCTAATTAAAATGCTTTTTATATGCCTATTCACTTTTTTTAAGAAGCATACAGGATGACAATTACCTACATATTAATATATATTATATTGTTTAATTAGTGACACTTAGCCTGCATTTTAAAATCTTTATTTGAATATAATGTATTATTGTTAAACCTTTATCTGAATATGGCAACATAAAATTGCAATATCTGCAATATTTCTATGAATAAATATCTGCCAGAGAGCCCTCCCCCTCTCCTATCAGCCAATCACTGCACAGTAAGTCTGCATGCTGACATCGTCCATATCCACGAGGTCAACCCCGCCCCTACTCTTAAGACGTCTCTCTACTCCTAAGTAACAGCAGCTTTGTGTATAGGTCTTAAGAGAAAACTACTACTACTCTTAGCGGTAATGTAAAATGTTTTGTGAATATGGGCTCTGGTGTTGTGAATACACCCTAGGTTGAAGTTTAGCCTTTATGGTAACACTTTACAAAAATGTTTCATTTGTTAACATTATTACCTTCTTTATTAGTAACTGTCTAAAGTGTTATTTAACTTTCTCAGTAAGATTTCAAACTCTATGAGCTGACAAATAATGAACAACCGCATTTTTATTGACAAAGATATATTAACAAAATATAGTTCAATGCATTAACAAATGGAGCCTTACTGCAAAGTGTTACGGGATTTATTTACAGAAATGCATCATCAAAACAAAAACTCTTCTTACTATATGTTACAATGAGGTTTTTATACAGTTTATTCAAAAAGGAAGCAGAAAGAGGATACGATGTTTGTGTGCAAAGATCCGAAATTATCTGAGGTGTTGAGGTCTTATTTGCAGAGATAAGAGTTTGTTTGTGTCATACGTGCTTCCGCTGATTTGTGTTTATTAATGTCGTTAGTTAGTTATCGACAGGCGCAGGTCTCCACAGACATGCTGGGATAGACCTTCACCACCATGTTCCTGCTGGAGTCCAGGAAGAGCACGGCCAGAGAGCTCATGTTGTCCGGGACGCAGCAGGGCTCTGGGACTCCTGGGACGATCCCCACGGCTCGCACTATACTCTGGATGGTGGCGTGATTGGACGGACGGACAACCTGCATTTAAAGAAGTAAATGTTGCCTGTCAACAACCTTCTGAAAGTGCCACTGTTATTTCTGAAAACGATCTTTCATGCAGTGTTTAACACAGCTGTAAGTGAATGAAAACATCCTGCCGTTTGAAATCTGTGTGCAGCGTGTGTGAAGTTAAAGAGTCGAATCTGAATCACTGAAACAAGTTGTTTTTAAGACGAATCCCAAGCACTGGCCCACTTGAAATAAAAATGCAAACTAATTCTTGGCCACAAAGTGCCGCTTTTGGAGAGTTAAAATATCTATTTCCCTGCAAATAAAGCAGCACTGCTCTCACAAACATAGCTTTTATCAGGAAATCGACCAATCATCACAGACTAGCATCACGCAAGGGAGGGGTTTGCAAAAATGAATCGTTGAGCAAATAAGGTGAAAATAAATGCATATTATGTGACCATGAAAATGTTTTTTGATCTTGTATGCATGTCAACCTGTTTCTGGAGACTCACAGAAGAAAAATATATACCTTTCATAACCCGTAAAAGGTCAGAAAGCTCTTGAATTTCATCAAAAATATCTTCATGTGTGTTCTGAAGATGAACGAAAGTATTTGGAACAACTAGTTAATGACATCATTTTCAATTTTTAGGTCTCAAAACTATCTCTTGATAGTCTCTTGATGATAAACTTTTTTGTGCATTGTTGCTTTGCGCAGGGAAAATAGACAACACATCTCTATCTGGACACTTTGGCCAAGTTGCCCCGTGTATCAGCAGCCTAAGATCCATTCTCAGCAGGAACCATCACTATAAACAACAATAACCATTCTTGCTAATGCTGATAACATTCTGCTTTTACTCTAAATGTTGGTTTTTCAAGTTGTGGATTCTGGAATAAAATATTACAACAATATTGTATCTGTGTCTTTATTTTTCTTTCCTGTTCTTTTAAATTGTCATTGTTATCATCTCTGGTGCGAATTAATCGGTAGTCCCATATGGAGAACTATAATACATTAAATATGTAAATATGTTTGCTAGCGCATTCAAGTCCTCCTGGGAATTTGGTATGTTGGTATGTAAGAGGGAAGATGTAATTTAATGTCAGGTGCATTCAAGTCACTTTAGTCAGACAAAGATGGATATTAAATTCAACAATATTAATAACTCTACTTTCCAAACCGAATAAACAAACAAAGTTTTGTTATGTTTTTATTACATTTTTGCCAGTTTAGTTCATGGAATTAATTATTTTTTAATTGTCATTGTTCACCACAAAGGCATTTTTTGTACATGCAATTTATTTTTTATTGGAAATTGGTACATATTATATATATATATATATATATATATATACATACACGCACACAACTTTGTGATTACTTTTGACGTCACTTGTTTTTCACATTGATTTAAATAGGGCAATCTTGTACTATACTGATATAAATATATAAGTAAATATATATTTTATTCATTGTAATTTAACGAGGTGAAGTGCATAGAATATTACATTACATTAACAATGCATCCTAAATTGGGGTTTGTGAAGATAAAACAAAAATAGCATCAACTAAAATAAAACATTTACTAAAACAAATATAGATTTAATTTGTTTACCTGCATGCCATGTGATCATTAATCAACAGAGAACTGTGAACATGCAAATGTGATAAAGATGAATATATTTATTTTAAAATCTGAAATATACCATAAATGCAGGTGCTGTATTCATTGCATCTGACATGTATTTCACTGAAGTGCCTCCAATGATCCAACATGACTAAAACATGCCATGTTCTAATAGTTATTATATGGGCTATATCTGGCTCTTATTACATTGGGCTATGCACATTGTTCTGATTGGTTGAATACATTATTTGGGGAAACCCATTGCAATGTAAACACGCTCTAGATGGACATGCATGACCATTGCACTCGTGTCTTTTGCAGTATCTCGCAAATAAGCACTGCACTGTCAATTGTAACTTTTACAGACAGCACCCCTCATCAGTGTCAGCTCCAAAACAGCAGACCAATCAGAAGACCCCATAGGCGGGGCAAGCAATGTAAGTTGACAAACGTTTTATTGGACTGCAACACAGTGAAGGAGAAGCAAAAACCAAACAAAAAAAACATTCCTGAGTATTGCATCTTGCATTTTTAGGTGTTCTGTGTGAACGGCCCATTAGGACCTGATCCCATTGGCTTAAAGAGCTTTTAATGGACACTCTCTTTAACAC
The DNA here is from genome assembly GCA_032361065.1 of Enteromius trimaculatus. Classification (NCBI taxonomy): domain Eukaryota; kingdom Metazoa; phylum Chordata; class Actinopteri; order Cypriniformes; family Cyprinidae; genus Enteromius; species Enteromius trimaculatus. The sequence goes on along the minus strand of JAUMHP010000062.1, from coordinate 1,956,310 downwards.
CCGATAAACAATTCTACAATATCACCTTACAATATACATCATCTGAACTATGTTGTGCTCATCACTGCATGAAGATTTTTGATTAGCCTGATAGCTCCCTTAAAAAAAAATTAACCGTGGTTTTACTATAAATAAAACCAAAAATCATGGTTACTATAGTTAAACAATGGTAACCACAAATAAAAAAGGGCTTTGTTATACTAACCATAGTTCAATCATGTAGTAAAACTGTGGTTATTAAAATGGTAATAAACAATAAAACCATTGTTCATTTCAGTAAGGGTTAGCTTATTTGCATTTATGTGAAAACATATTGACTGAAGGTTACATCTCATATGAAATTTGATCGTTATTTAAAAAAAAAAATGTAAACAATAAATACCTTTTTCTGGATCATTAATGTGTCGTGACTGATTTTTGTATTTACAAGTATTTTTTGTATTTTATCGCCTTTACGAGTATTTATGAAATAAACATGAATGAACATCAGAATGTGCTTCAATTCAAGCGTATATCAATGCACACTAAATTAAAGTTCACATAATGTATTCAAGCATTATGACTGGTCAGTCATGCTCTTTGTGAATGGTCAGTGCTCATCTTGACTTAGATAATTGCCTTGTGGGCTAAAACAGACAATAAAGAGGGGATCGCAGCCCAAATCACTATTTCTTTTCCACTTATTTATTTCCTCTGTGTATTAGGAGAGTAAATGTACAGTTAGCCGGTTACTATAACAGAATACACTGACCTTTGGGATCGGGAACCCGCATGTTCCTGCGCAGTAGTAGGCGTCAAATGCCTTCGGCGCCAATATCCATTCGCTCCAGCCGATGTCGGCAAAGTCCACCCTAAGGTAACGGCGAGAACACATCCGCGGCTCACTCCACTGCTTGCGTCTGGCTTTTTTCATGGTCTTCTCATCGAAGCTGAGCTCCCTCGACCCTCTCAGTCCTCCGTGATCTTCCTGACCTTTTGACAAGGATTTGGGCTTTTTCACAAAAAAGGCACCGTCCCATATCTCCTTGCTCTTAACATCATTATACTGGAGGTCAGGCAGGTAGTTACTCTGCAGGTGATCTACTTCTCTTCTGATTCTGGAGTTGAGTGAAGATGGAGGTGCTTTGGTTCTGGTGTCCTCACGTACAGGAGAAGGACTGTATCTCTGCAGACTCACAGCAACACTGTTGGGCTCCGTTATTGCGACGTCATCAGTGTATACAAGAATAAACGGCAGGCTTTGAGGAGAAAAGTGATCCGGACGTCTCTGATGCCCGAAGTCAAACTCTACGGTAATGGAGAGCTCGCCGTCCACATGGGCTTGTTTGATAGCTGATGATACATCTGTAATCTGCCAAAGCCCCTTTCTGTTAGACAGTGTGATGTTGCTCAGCTGTGAGGGGATGGCAGCGTTTGGGGATGTTCCCTTAATAATAAGATGTGTGATGGTAAGTGAATGAAGGTGCTGGAGGCGACACGAGGCTCCTCGGGAACGCCGGCAGGCCCAAGGCCGTGGACGAGCTTGCTGGTTCAGAAAGTGCAGAGTTGACATCAGTATCACCTCCGAATCGGGGATAGAGGTCAGGTTGAAGTGGAACACTACCTTGTGGTGAGTGATCTCTAAAAAAAGCAGAATGAGAAGTTAATTGCACCTTGTCAACACAGTGTTGGTTTTACGCTCACGCATGCATGTGATTGACCGGTAAACTTCCAGACTGCATCCTCGTAAACAACACATTTTTCACATTCTACATTTAATATCCGACCGCTTTCTACGATTTACGAGGTAGTTTAATAAAAAGATAAACACGGCTCCCGAATCAGTCTCTGGACATATGGTAGTGTTTAGCGAGCGACTCTCAAGGTCTCTTTCCTTCTTTTTTTCTCTTTCCACTAATACCCTCTCAATGTTTTAATAACGCACCTCCAGTGGAAACTTAGCAGCTCTGAATATATGGCCACTAAAACTGAAATAATGGGAAAGTGCTTTGTGTGCATGTATTCACTTATGCTTATCATATAGAGGATAATTGATTTTTAATCCAGTTGCATTTACAGCATTATGGATTTATGTAACGCTGGATTATAGTTAATCTTTTTAGGTCTACTCGGGAGTTTGAAATATTATAATTAGCACACATAAAGAATGCATGAAACAGGATTGTAATTTATCTGAATATACGTGTGTCTCTCTGTGTGTGTACAGTACACACACACACACACACACACACACACACACACATATATATACACAGTAGCCAACATTTGAAGTGGATCATAAAAGTTTATCTAAGATGTCCTAAGACAAGAATGGGTATTGTTTTGAGTTTAGGACAATTTTTGATGAAATGGTGGTTTTGAACCACTTTAAATGTTGACTACACACACTATAGCTAAACACAACTAAAATATAAATATAACAAAAAGGTCATTAAATCATTAAATCAGTCATAAAAATTCAGATGCCAAAAATGTATAATTTTGGAGGTGAAAACAACAATAACAAAAAACATGAGCATGAAATATTGGGCATTGTTTTTAAGGTTTTTAGTTTCTCTCACCTGGGACTCCTCTGAAGCTTCGGATTGTATTTATGTTCTGTTGTTTTTGTTGCTGTTGATGATGCTTCTTGCTGTATTTATCATAAACTCTGTACATGTTCACAGTCATCATGTCTCGAGCAGGACTGTGGAACGACGGCTGTGTTGCAGGAATATCTCCGTTCAGTTCAAACGAGCTCACGAAGTAAACTTTGACGATGTTAAAATAGAGAAAAGCGCGTGCCACCGCACAAATTGATGCCATATTCACAATTTATCCCCCGCAGTCCCTTCAAAACGAATCAAAGATGGGCTGAAGCGGAGGAGTGATGGGAAGCTGGTGAAATCCGTCTTCTGGAGCTGGTGTGTCGGTGGAGGATGACTGGTGCTCAGTGCTCATACACTTGTTTCTCGCAGCTGAAGCGATGACAGATGATGACGCCTGCAGCCAACCAGAAGCGTGACGCATCATCCTGAAGCACGCGCTGCAATGCGCTCGCTCTCTGCAGTGGACTATTTACATTTCACCATTTAGGATAAATGCGTGGACGCACTGAAACTCTTTTCTTTCATTGTATAAACGTTTTGAAATGAAGGTGATGCTTACAGTTGTTTCCACCAACTGCTTACGTTTTCAAAACTTTGCCTCTTTTTTTTTTTTTTACTTTAAACACAAATTGAAGAACCGCACATACAACATGCAAAACTGGGTCGAGTGGAAAACTGAGTATCATATGCACGCCAACAAATTTCGTATCATATGGACGTGTTACGTATTATCTGCGCCAAAGACGTGCGTGCCATATATACGCCAAAGTAAATTTTTTGGGGCATCAATACCAGTTTTGGTTTTTATTTGGCATACTATTTATTCATGAGACGGAGCTCACATGTAGGAGATCAAAAGTGACTGACAGAGAGATGAAAGCAAGACCGAAAACAAACTCTTTTTTGTGGATGTGTGAGTACAGTATACCAAAGAAAACTAATGCAGATGTGTGTTTATAGGCTTGTTCTGAAGCTATGATTGGTTGGTGTTCATAGAAGCACATGTGAGGAGTTAGTGATGAATTAGTGTGCCATTTTGATTAGTTGTGTTTGAAAAAGGAAATCAAGACACTTCCTGTCAGATGTGTGTGTTTCAGAAAGAAATGTGTGCAAAAAAAGTGTTTTATGAAGCTGACAATCAAGCCTGAGTATTAGTGTGTGGTTTTGATTTGATGCTTTCATTCAGAACTGAAAGATTTATGTATGTGTAAACTATTTTAAAACTCTACATTTTAAAACTCTACAAATTGTAATTTGCATCAGACGTAAGCAGTAAAATACTTCACCAATGCTTTTACAATGCAGTGCATTTCTTATTGTGTGAGGGGAACAGATAACCGTGTAAAATGTAAACGTTTAAAAGGTTTGCTCTCAGTGAAAGCTGACAAGCTGCTAAAACACTTCCAGCTGCTCTCTTCAGCACAGTTAGGGGTTTCTCATTTTGTGCTTAAGTTTGCCCCATAATGAATGATAAAGCAAAACGGTTTGTGATTATATGCACCATCTTACAACACCACATCCATTTCTGTCTGCACGCTTCACACAGACTGACTTCATAGATGTAGAGTTTGTTCGACTTGATGCAATAATTCACCTGAACACAGTGATACTTCAAAATGTAGCTATAATAATTAATATGTGTGACTTTATGCACTGTGTAGCCATAATCATTCATCTTAAAAAGAGCAAAACTAAAGTTTACAAACTTGAAGAAAATATCAGATGTATTGATTTGCATTCATTTACTTTTTGTGCCTGTTTAAATCATGTACAATAGAAAAAACAAACTCCCAGATAAAGAACGCTTCAAAGTAATAAATGGCTGCTAAACTATTCAATCTTTGCAGTGTTTTGGTCTGAAAATGATGAATATGTCTGGTGCCCTGCAGTAAACCTCTCTGGGCTGAACGCTCTCATTATTGAGTTTTTTTGCATCGAATGCTCATCTAAACTAAAAGACAGTGTAAGCAATGTTGATTTTGGACTATCACCAACCTCCCACTTTTTTCATTCCGCTGGCTCCAGCTAAATGACCATTTTGACCGCTTTGGTCATGGATGTCCATGGGCCATGAAAACCTCTGTTAACCGCCTTGTCTGTGCCAAGATTCATCAATGTTTGGCTTCAACTCTCTTCTCTTGTACATCAGCGGCTTTCTTTCTGACAGCTCCAGTCTCTTTTAGAAATATCCGGTCGGTCTGTTGTATTTGCATACCAGTCATGCGAATCGGACTGATGAATAAAGCTAAATGAACTATACTTGCGTTTCCTGAATTAAATACCAATGCTTGCATATAGGACCAAAAAGTGATTCGTAATCAGCTGCCTTACACTTTGCCCCTGCAAATAGAAGAGCGATGATAATTCATTATGCAAATATTATGATCAGTGTTATCAGTCGTTTTGAATAAAGAACATTTAAACAATGTACTTTATGTCAGTGGAATATTTTCAACTGCAGTCTTACCAGATATAGACAATGTGCCTAATTCTGATTTATTTGTAATTATATATTTGAAAAAATGTTATCCAGATATGCTGATGCATACGACTGATGAGGCTGTAAAATGTCCATCATCCGCTGGAACGTTGCTGGGGCCCCGTGAAGGCCAAAGGGAAGAGTCCGTCTTTCGGATGAGACGTTAAACCGAGGTCCTGACTCTCTGTGGTCTGTGGTAAAAATCCCATGACACTCATCGTAAAGAGTAGGGGTGTAACCCCGGTGTCCTGGCCAAATTCCCACTGGCCCTTGTCTATCATGGCCTCCCAATAATCCCCATCCATTGATTGGCTGTATCTCTCTCTCCTCTCCACCTGTAGCTGGTGTGTGGTGAGCCTGTGGCAGCCGTCGCATCATCCAAGTGGATGCTGCACACTGGTGGTGGTTGAGGAGAGACCCCCCCTCCCATGATTGTAAAGCGCTTTGGGGTGTATGGCAATACACAGTAAAGCGCTATATAGGTGTGACATTCATTCATTCATTCAAGAGTCCGAATCTACCTGTGGCCACTAGGGGTAGAAACAGCTCGTCCACTCAAGGCATGGGAGAGTTGTCAAACTCGGACACTTTGTTGAGGTGCCGGAAGTCATTGCAGAAGCAGAGGGTGCCGTCTGGTTTCGGGACCATCATGATCACTGGCTGCGGGATGGCTCAATTACCCCTAAATTTAGCATCTGCTGTACTTCCTCCTCGATAGCCTGCGGTAGGGCCATTGCTGGACGATAACTCCTGGTGGTGTCCGGACGTCATGCTGGAGAATGGTGGTCTGCCCAGGGAGAGGAGAGAACACATCAGAGAACTGGGCAGCCGAGAGATGGGGATTGATGTCCACAACCACTGGATCGGAGGTGGCAAGGGCTGTGAGCTAATGGGATGCAGACTGTTGCTCCCAGGCCTCCTTGGCCACGTACAGGAGGCCGCAGGTTTGCCGACCGAAGAGGAGCTTGAATGGAGTGAAGCCACTTGAGGACTGTGGATCTTCCTGGACGCCAAAGAGGGCATAGGGCAGCATGAGGTCCCAGTTATGCTTTTCTTCCGCAATGACCAGTCAGAGCATCTGTTTCAGTGTTAGATTAAAGCATTCGACCAGCCTATCCGTCTGAGGATGATAGACGCTGGTCCTCAACAGCTTCACCTGCAACAGCCTGCAGAGGCCAGCCATTAGCTGGGACCCTGATTGGTAAGGATCTCCACTGGGATGCCATTGTATGCAGAGCAGGAACAGCTCCTGGGTGACAGCATTTGCGGTGGTTTTATGGAGGGAAACTGCCTCTGGATAGCAGGTGGCATAGTCGACAATCACCAGGATGTGTCTATGCCCCCGGGCAGACTTAGGCAACGGCCCCACAAGGTCCATCCTGATGCACTCAAAGGGCACCTTGATGATGGGCAACGGGATCAGTGCACAGGGTACCACCAGTAATAATTTTTCCTCCCCCCTTAGCTGAGTGACACAATACAACAGCCTATTTTGGACCACAAAGTGCGGGAAAGGCTGAGCTTCCTTGCCCTCTCGTCACCTGTTAAAATATGTCATAGAAAACATTAGTATTTTGGGAGGGGGTCTCACCATCTCTCTCTCTGTCCGAGGCCAGAAGGATGGGGTGCTGGCGTGGTCCTCAGGCCGACCTCCATCTTCGGCAGCTCCCTCTGGGGCTGGCAGGCTGTTAAGCCCAGGCCACTCTCTCCCGATCAGTACAGGCACTATCCTACGGTAAATTCTGCTACCAGCCCCACTTTAACAGGCCAGGCACAGGGCGCTGCTGAAATGGTCACTCTTCGAGCAGGTACTTGTCGTGTGTCCCAGTGAACACAGGTTATCAGGAGAAATGCTTTGGAAACTCCATGCGGAGGTAGGACATGGGACCTTATTAGGCTGACCACACTGTTGAGTCGAGGAGGGCACGAAAGGGTTTTCTGTTGACTTTCACGTCCACTTCCAGAGCTCCGGAGGGAAGGTCACGGTGTGCAATGCAGCCTGTCAGCCAACTGCAGGTGCAGGGATCTGAAGAAGCAAGCCGGTCGATCACCACCTGCTCTGCCACCTGTTCGGCTGTGTGAGTTCAGCCCCCTGGGCACAGGCTGGCAAACGGGACTTGGGTATTCCTTCATTATATATAACCCCAAAGGGCCCAGGATTTCCTTCTTCACATTTATATATTGATCAGTGGCCGCCGGGGGAAGCAAAAAATACGCAAGTTGAGCTTCACCTGTTAGCAGAGGAGCCAGCACTCATGCCCAGTCCTGCAGGTGTTGACCACAGACCACTTTTCAGTTCCTATGCTTTCTGGCTGATGTTTTGGCTGATGTTTTTGAATGCTGGCGGTGCTTTCACTCTGGTGGTAGCATGAGACGGACTCTACAACCCACACAAGTGGATCAGGTAGTGCAGCTCATCCAGGACGGCACATCAATGCGAGCTGTGGCAAGAAGGTTAGCTGTGTCTGTCAGCGTAGTGTCCAGAGCATGGAGACACTACCAGGAGACAGGCCAGTACATCAGGAGATGTGGAGGAGGCCGTAGGAGGACAACAATCCAGCAGCAGGACCGCTACCTCCGGCTTTGTGCAAGGAGGAACAGGAGGAGCACTGCCAGAGCCCTGCAAGATGACCTCCAGCAGGCCACAAATGTGCATGTGTCTGCTCAAACGGTCAGAAACAGACTCCATGAGGGTGGTATGAGGTATCTGACGTCCACAGGTAGGGGTCGTGCTTACAGGCCAACACCGTGCAGGATGTTTGGCATTTGCCAGAGAACACCAAGATTGGCAAATTCTCCACTGGTGCCCTGTGCTCTTCACAGATGAAAGCAGCTTCACACTGAGCACGTGTGACAGACGTGACAGAGTCTGGAGACGCTGTGGAGAACGTTCTGCTGCCTGCAACATCCTCCAGCATGACCAGTTTGGCAGTGGGTCAGTAATGTTGTGGGGTGGCATTGCTTTGGAGGGTCACACAGCCCTCCATGTGCTCGCCAGAGGTAGCCTGACTGCCATTACGTACAGAGATGAGATCCCTTGTGAGACCATATGCCCGTGTGGTTGGCCTTGGGTTCATTCATTCAGATCTAGGATGAGTTATTTTAGTGTTCCCTTTATATTTTTGAGCAGTGTATAAATATATATATATATATACACAAACAGTACACACATTTATTATGTAAGAAAAATCTTCTATTTTGGATGCAATTAATGTGGATTAATCGTTTGACAGCACTATTATAAATAAAAAAAATATAGAAGTTATTGAAAAATATGCATTATGGCTATACATTTAAATATAAAATACAAAGAATAAAAAGGTTTTAGTTTTGTAAAATAGGATTTTATTCATTTGTCTTTCTTTTGTCACTACATAGTTCCCATACTTGCAAAGTTTGCAGAACATTTAACAAGTTAAGTCAATAAGAGATTTTAAACTGAAAAAAATACAATATATATGATATAAAAATAAGATATATATTTTACTTTCCTATTTGTTGACTGAAGCATAGACTTGCAGAAACAGTTTATTGTAATTTCCACAATAATCCAGTCATATAAAATCGATCATCAATCATCGGGAGTCAGACCACAGGAACGCTGACCACAAGGAGGGTCAGGCAGGAATCTCATCCTTCCTTGAGTGACAGAACTTCACCAGAGGCACGTTCTGTCGACAAAACCCACCACAATTATCCAGCATTTATTTTCAGAAATCACTTCAGAACCGTACACTTCTCAAATCACATTTCTGCCCTGCGAAGCTGCACAGGTCATCATTTATTGTAATTTTGCTGTCAGAATCACAGTTTATTCAGCATCAGTGAGATGAGAAGCAGGTTTGCTGAGTCAAAGGACACGCTGGATCATGGGTTGAAGTTATGAAGTTTGACATGATCTATATGTTACAGACGGCACTTTGACTTGCTTTGCTTTCTAGAAAAAAATGATATGAACACTAATCCTTGAAAATAAGGGCTAAAGCAAAAAAATATAAACATCAACCAAACCAAAATTAAATGTTTGCACTTGTAACTTTGACTTTGCTTCATGTGTATTTAGTATTAATTGCAATTGATTGCATCCAAAATCCTAAAGTTGTGTACATGGGTGTATTATGCCTATATAAACACACGCGCACACACACAGTATGTATTTTGAAAATATTTACATGTATGCACATACATATTTTCATATAAAAATATATAATATAATAAATAAACACAGCACACACATATATTATGGAAACAAAATACTTTTATTTTGGATGCGATTAATCGCACTATTTTTTTCATATATTTTTAAAAAATCCCTTTTTGGATGTGATCAAATTAATAATTGGATGGCTGGAGTATATCACTCTTCCTGTAGAAAAGAAACACTTATTTATACGATTTTTAATGGCTAATGGATCTGTTTAATAACACATAGCTCTGGTATATTTTCTCTTGAAAGTCTGTGAAAAGTTGGTTATCATCTCCATCAGAAGTCTGTACTCTGTAGTATATAACATCTAGTCAAAGAAGAGGCCAAGCACTACTCCCTCCTGGTTTGTTGATCCATAAATCGACTAAAGGAGAGTGTGATGGTCATGGGCGGCTGTTTTCTGTCCTCACCGTTATCAATCAGTTCAAGGGCTCCTGAACAGGAGGGCCATTTTCCCCGTCATCACTCGCTCAGCAAGACCATTACACTCCACATTAATGCAGGGAATGTAATGCCTCTTCTCTGCACCTCACTTTCTCATTCTCCATAAATCAGCCTCACTCACTGCCAAAACTGTGAAGTGATTTTCCTTTTTTCCCCTCTTTTGTTCCCCTCTGACCTGTTTTTGTTAGTGTAATACGGTGCGTGAGCAGCATAACCTCACAGGTCAGATCAAACTGTGTTAGTAATGTAAACAAGATGCTAGCTTTTTGCTATTTATTTGATTTTTAAACTAATTATTCCTACAAGTGAATAAATATGTGTGTACTAAAAAAATACTTAACATAAACTTGTTAAACATAAAAAAAACATAAACAAATGTGATGCATATTTGTCAGTCATACATAAAATTGATATTTTTTCTGTAATAGTTATAATAAACAGAATATGTTCTAAGTACACAGTATACAGGTTTATATATTTATCTACAATCAGTCCAGCTCGTTTCACTCTCATACATTTGAATTGTTTCTTATTAGAATCAGGCTATTTCTAAACTATCTTAAAATATGATTGAATCTTATATCAAATAGATGCAATATGAATTTGAAATCAAAAGTGCTGTCAAATGACTAATCGTGATTAATTGCATCCAAAATAAATGTTTTTGTTTACATAATATATGTGTGTGTACTGTTTATTTACTGAGTATGTATAAAGACACACATACAAACATATAAAAAAAAATATATTAATATTAATATTAATCGAAAATATTTACATATCTACGTGTATATATGTATATTAATAAAAATGATATATAAATATATTTTATATATAAACTTAATTTCTTTCTGAAATATATAAATCATAAATATACACAGTACACACATATTTATTATGTTAACAAACTTTATTTCAGATGCGATTAATCGTGATTAATCATGTGACAGCAGTAGTTAAAAAGTATATATATATATATAATTTATTTTTGTATTATTTTGCACATTTTAATAAAAACACAAAACACTTATGGGTTAAATTATTTTGCATTTAACATCTTAAAAGTCAGAATAATGGTAAATGACTACATTGCAGATCATGCGTACACATTTCACATTCTTGTCATTAAAAATGATCACATGGCTCATCTGAAGTGCTGTGAGTCTGAACACAGCATCGATCTGAGCTTTGAACTCTGGACTGCTGTCAGTCTTCATTAGTTCTGCTGCCCTGAACCTCATCTAGATCACTCCAGCACTGTCTGAGGTCTACATCATTTCATTATTTTCAAGCATAAAGATTGCTAAATGACAACAAATCATTTTTTTTTTTTTTTTACACAGAAACCTAAAACTTGTTGAGCCATTTTCGCAAGACGTAAATGAAGCAGTAAGAAAAGACGGCAGTGTAAAAAAATATATAAAATACATGATAAAATAACAGATGTATTCGGTTAGGCATTTTAAAAGTTTAATTAAAAACAGAGAAAAGTTTGAGAATGGATTTGTAAAGTGTATTTAAAAATGTTTCTGCTGCTGTTACTGTGATGCAATTTATTTCATTATGTTTTTATTTCAATAATTTTTTTATTAAATGTCTGTCATCAACATACTTTGCTGTTTTACATTAAAAAATATTATGTTCACATTTGATCTTGATACAAAGTTAAAAGTTTTATATTAGACTTCAGATTTTAAAATAAAGTTGCCATGTGCTGAATTTTCAAACTTTAGTGAGTGATTTAATTTCTATTAAGAAACATGATAGCGTTTTTGCTCAGTTTGGTCATATTGTAAAACACTATGGAAGAAAACCAAATCTTTAACTGAATTTATCTAAGCACAGTTACGAGACACAGACCTCAACAACAGTTACCACAATATCTTGTTTTACCTGCATTGTTTCACTGTTATCCTGTGGTATGTGCTATTGCCGCAGACCTTTGCTGATTTCCAAGAATTATTGTGTGACCCTTGGATGAACCCTCAGCATCGAATCATTGAAGAATATGAGCCTCGAGCGGCGAGTGCTGCGTTTGTCATTAGGCTGAGGGGTGCCTCACTGATTCATGCACTTCTGCTGTATGTTCCTGCTCCCAGGTGACAAGAAAACGTTCAATGCTCAATCCCCAGAAAAAAAATACACACTTCCCAGTAGCTGATCTCTTAATCATAGACACGCCGTAAAATATCAGGAAGGGATATTCACTGATTTAACAATTAATCTGATTCCAGCCACAATATATGGGCAGCTACACTTCAGTTCTAGGCCATTTAAAAAAGTTTTATATCTAAAGAATAGTAGACTATGTTTGTGACTTCTTGAATAATAGAACTACAGGACACTTGCATTGTTTTGCTGATTACGCGAGTTGTGTTTTGTCTGTGCGGATGACGACATTAAAACTGTCCACATAACAAAAGACAGATATCTCAAAAATAAGTCTTATTTAAAGGTAAGTGTCTTAAACTGTTGTTTTGACTTCCTTATACCAGCTGTTTTAAAGTAACGTTACAAAAGTTTGGCAAGGCTATGGGCTAGTTGCATACAGTATCCCCGCCATCTAGAGTGTGTACTGTATATACCTCCGGCTGTGCTAAAAGCCTTGATCTTAAATATCCATGTCTCATTTTTAAAATGAAAAAAGTACTTTAAAAGGATACAACTAAAACATGACTTATTTAAAGATATATGCACACTACAATTGTTTTTCCTTAATTAACATCAGTCAATGTTTGCAAATGTAAATGCACACAAATTAGCTCAAAGGCTAGTTTTTCATTATTGGTACTGTTACTGTCACAAGTTTGACATTTCATCATGTTTAAGGTTGAATGAAGAAATGTCTTTAAATTGAATGGAAAATTGTATTTTCTGCCAGGACATTATCCATTTTATTTTCATACATTGTAACACCATACAGTTCAGGGTGCTCCTCATTCAGTCATTTTGATTACAAAATCAAAAAAGAGAGATTAGAATAGAAAAAAGTCTTCCTGTTTCCATCACAAAACCGAAAAATGTGAGAGATGTTCGCTAATACGGTTAAGTTTTTTGTTTTTTCATCCTATATTATGTACTTTATTATCTCTGACAGACATCATGTTAAAGCGACTCTTAGCTGCTATATTCTCTGTCTTTTCAGAAAGTGTTAACATAGTCAAAACCTTCAGTAAAGTGGGTTTTCCCATGCAAATGCATGTACACCTCTTCAAGCTTCTCGTGAATAATATTGTACATTGCGCATGTTGTTTTTTGACAGACATCAATGTTGTGATATTCAAATGATGTGGATCTGAATGGAGATTGATCATAAGATAATAAATGTTTATTTCTTATCCAGCAAGTATCCAGTGAAGTGAGTGATGCCCATTAGTGTGTTTTCTATGCTTTTATTTCTAATATTTTTACCAGCAACCAAGATGTTTTTGAGTGTATGTTTTTGACGGACATGATAACGTAAGCCCTTCATTCTTCTTCAGAACCCAATGAAGATATTTTTGATGATATCAGAGAGCTATTTGTCCCTCCATAGACAGCAATACAACTGAAATGATCCCAGATCCAGAAACGTATAAAAACATGAGTAAAACTGTTCGTGTGACATCAGTGGATCAACTTCAGTTTTGCAACGCTATGAGGATACTTTTTTTTTGACACATTTCCTATGGGTTTGGAACGACATGAGGGTGAAATTTGTTGACTTTTTTTTTAATGTACATGCATTGCCTTTTCCAGGAATGAAGTGGTTTTGAAGCACACAGTTGTTTTGATTGCATCATAGTATCATAGTTTATTTTTTATTTAAAGCTATGCAAATGCAAATCCTGTAAACAATGGTGAAAAATCACTTTTTAAAGCTTTAGTTCCATCATTATCCCTCACAGACCAGAAACAGTCAAGTCTAGCTCCTTCTCTCTTTGTCCACCTGCTCTTTCTCGCTTTCCTCAATGAATTCTTTTGAATCGGAGGCCAGCAAAAGCAGAGGTCCAGCCAGCATATGTGAAGCTGATCAGACGTTTGGGCAGAGATGATGTAGACTGTTGCTATTCCCATTCAGCGGCTCTGTTTCATACAGATGAATAGAAACGCAGCAGCTGAGATATTTGATTATCGTTACTTTTTGAGATTCCCCAGACATCAGGCTCAGGTTCCCAAAGACTGAGTAATTTATTTGTCTGGGGATGGATAACATTCCATTTATTCATTTCCATATGGATGTCTTTTTCACTTTTCTTTTCCTTTCTCTTTCCTTCCCGATAAGCATGTAATAGTCAGATGTTTCTTTTAGGACGTTTCCTTTCCCTCACATCTCTCCTGTTCTCCTCCTGCCTCTCTGTGTGTGTTGTGTGTGCGAAAGTGTAAGAAAAGTGATTGTTTAAACAGCTTTTGCGCTTCATCAGAGCGATGACAATGTTTGCGTAACGGCCATCAGTCAAGCGCACTGACCAACTCCAGTAAGTTATCCATCTCTTCAGCCTAAGCACGGACTGCTTTATTTCATCGTGAATTTTTTATGTGCAGAAAAATAACAAGAAGGAAACCTGAGCACTGTGATTTTCTTGTCTTTTTTTGTTTCGGGGGAGGTATTTAAACAAAAGGCTTCTGTTGTTACTAAATCAATGTTAATTTGCGACTTGGCAAACGTTCGGTCAGAGGAAGCTTGTGGTTAAAGGATATTTCTTTCACATAGCTATCTTGTGTCTTTTTGTAGCCCAAATTCTATACTTACACACAATATGACCTGGTAGATATGAGAGGAAACGCTTGAAAGGTACGTCATGGCATCTCGAGAGGTAGGTTTTATTAGATCGTGTTTCAAAAGCTAACAATGAAGTACAGCTACACCTTTGTCCAGACATCATAACATCCAATGGTCCCTTCTGACCCCAGAGTCTTGAGGAACTGCTAAAGATTATGTGAGTGCCGCTGCCAAAGAAGGATAGACAATACTGTGAAACTTCAGAACACGGTTAGAAAAAATAATATTCAACTGAAATAATGAACTACAAAATCCTGACCACAGGCAGTCATAAATACAGGGTTGTTCCAAGACTTACACCATTTGGGCAACTCTTGTGCAGTGGAGACTTGCCCAGTTTATCAAAGGTAGATATTTGAAACAGATGAGGGCTACAATATGGAATATGAGTTAACAGCTGAGACCAGGGTTAACATGCTTTCATCAGATGGCACAGTTGGTATGGTTGAAAATCAAGTTGGTTAGCTGAAAAGGTGAAGGTTAAAGTGCCCCTATTATGTATTTTTTAAAATGAGCTTTAATGCAGTGTTTAACACAGTGAATGAAAACATCCTGCACAGTTTTACATCTAAAAGTGCACCATGTATAAAGTTTGTTATCTCTCAAAAGAAACAGTCAACTCTGAATCATTGAAATAAGTTGTTTTTAAAACGAGTCCCAAGCCATCAGCATATTGCCTGCCCACTGGTTGCGCACACAGACCTGGTCGCGTTGGTCTGAAAGAGAATGCAAATTCATTCTTTACTACTAGGTGCAATGTCATCCTGTTGTTGGTGACTCAAAAAAATAATAAATAAATATGAACCTTTCTTAACTCATAATAGATAAAATCTCCTAAATTGATAAAAATAAAAAAAGTTTAAATAAAGCAGCATTTTTAATTTGCATGTTGTTTAAGTTATAAAATAGCTAAAACTAAAAAATATCTAAGAATGTAAACATATGTAATTTAATGACATGAAACAACAAATACTTAAAACTAAAAGTCTGATTTAAAATATTAACAAAAACTACATTCTGTACTGTACTGTGTTTATCTTGAGCCTTTAAATTATTTTTTTTAAGGGACTCTTTCTGCAAATGTAAAGCCATTATGTGGAGGCAAGTGTGATTCTTTATGAAGGAGTCAATGAACCATTCACTCAGCTTATTCATTCAAAACACAAAACAAAAAAAGATGGTCTTTATAAGTGAGTCATTGAATTATTCACCCATCCAGTATGCCAGTTAGTTTAAAACAGTGTTTCATTCAGAAACATAACAGTCTTTATGAGTGAGTCATTGCACCATTCACTCAACCAATTTGATCAAAAGCACTGATATATTGAGGAACAAGAAGAGTGGAGACGTAATAAAGGTTATGTGGAAAGCTTTTATATGGAGATTGTTTGGCTGTGTTGTATTAAAAAAAAATTTTATGTTCATATGCACATGTTTTGAATTAGGCTTAGGCATACTATCCAGTATGTTGTTATTGGGTGAATATCGCAAGCATGCGGCAGAAATGTTACCCCCTTCACCATAACTTACTTAAAGGCTGTGAGTGGTCAGCAGCAGACTGTTCTTGCCTCTCTTTCTAGTCTCTGTGCACAGCCAGCATAGACTGCTCTGTCAG
>JAUMHP010000062.1:1917324-1936085 GCA_032361065.1 Enteromius trimaculatus | reverse complement strand
ATTTTATTTTTTTTTTATTTTTTAGATCTGCCTCAAAGTTGGAACATAGCTCATTCATGTTTATGTCTAAAGCATTTTTGGAGAATATGTATTTTATGTCAAACAAATAAGGGAAAAAG
Source organism: Enteromius trimaculatus (assembly GCA_032361065.1). Classification (NCBI taxonomy): domain Eukaryota; kingdom Metazoa; phylum Chordata; class Actinopteri; order Cypriniformes; family Cyprinidae; genus Enteromius; species Enteromius trimaculatus. The sequence goes on along the minus strand of JAUMHP010000062.1, from coordinate 1,935,966 downwards.
TATTTGTGCATTTTTCATACGTTTTTATAAATCTTTTAAGTTGTACTTTTTAACATTTTAACTTCACATCAGCAATGATCTTCCAAGGCATTCAAAAGAGACTAGACTTAGGTTTGTGCTCCAAAATATAAACCAATCAAACCTTCTGCAGCTGAAGTTCATTTTCATTTTTAGGTCTATGCTCAGAAAGTGGTTCATGAATCATAACATTCCCCTAATTTTAGTGTCATTAAATCTCCTGAAATTAGTGTTTCATAAATCTATAGTACATTCATTTCATGAGAACAAAAAAGTCATTTTTAATGCAAGCATCACCAGCTTTAACAAAAAATACTGAAGAAGAGTGCATGCAACCTTTCATGCCATGAATTGAAGATTTTCTGCTCTAATTTGTGGCATTTAAGAGACTAATTTCATTTTAAGCTTTCAACTTATAAAGGTTTTCTGCATTTTTTTTTATTATCAAATAATGTATTATGAGTGAATCAGTATTTTTCCCAGTGGCATTACTGAATTGAATGACTGAGTAATTACTACTATGAGTAGAACGACAGAAGAACAATCACACGCCACAAACAGTGAAAAGTCAGGTGATCAAACTCGAGCAAAGGAACAAATCAGGCTTGGAGACAAACCATCATGAAGTACATTCTTTTCAGTTCGTTTAATTTAGTTCTTTGTGAATAATTACATACCACCACAGTGACACTTGGTAACATTTCAGCACAGCACAAAGTCTAATCGTCATGTATGACCGCAGTATAATACTCTAATCGTGATGTATAACATCTTCACACTCTAAATATGCGTTAAAGTCCTTTTGTAAAAGCTGTCGTTCTAGTAAAATCCAAATAATTGATAATAGTTGATTGATAACTGAAACGTGTTGAGCAGCAAAAAGCACTTTGCTTGAGGGCACAGTGGTGATGTCCAGTTTCTGGGTCTCTTCTTCTTGAGATTGAACCTGAAACATTCATATTAGCAGCCTGGAAAGTTAACCATTAGGCTACAGCCATCGTGCTAGTATATAATTGAACCTAACATGCGTTGGAAAACGGCCTACAAAATCTATGACAGTATTTGACCACTCACATCCACAGAGCATTTCTAGCCTTTCTATACACTTAGACAGTGTAAAATAAATATAATATTAGATCCATTGAGAGTCACATTTCAAACTTTTTTTTCTTTTTTTAATGAAAGTGGCACTGACAGTCTTGAAATATCACTGAAAATGCAAGAAAACGTCCTCAATGCCAAGATTTGGAGCTATTTTTGTCAATGCGAGTATTAAAAATTTTTGTGAGGCAGTGTATTCACCCAAAAAATGAACATTTGCTAGAAATGTCCTCACACTCAAGTCATCCAAGATGAAGATGAGTTTGTTTTTCTTCATCAGATTTAGCATTGTGGCAGTGTTTCGGCAACGGATGTTCTGCAGTGAATGGGTGCCGTCAGAATCAGAGTCCAAACAGCTGATAAAAACATTTTTAAAAAATCATCACGAAGCGAAAAGATGCATGCTTGTAAGAAACTGATTGATAATTAACACATTTTTAATTTCAAACCGCTGCTTCTGGCTAAAATATGAGTCCATAATAACACTTCTTCCAGTGAGCAAGTTGGTTTGTTTGAATCAGGAGAAAAGTTTACAAGAAAAAACAGCTCTAAACAAATGTGTGGCTTGATTTTGGAGTGATGGACGACAGGAGATGGACTTTACATAGGAGGAAGCGTTATTATGGACCCATATTTTGACTATGAAGTGATAGATTAATTAAATTTTTTGTCTTCTTAAGATGTTACCTGCTGGACTGGAGTGCTGTGGATTACTGCGATGTTTCACATCCATTGCTGAGACACTGATGCAATGCTGATGAAGAAACAAACACACCTTGGAGAAAATCTTCAGTTCAGTTTTCTGCTCTAATCGTCATTGATATCAGTCAGACCGGGAACTCTGAACATGCAAAAGATGCACGATATCACTTGAACTGATTTCAGAACCAGATTCAGACGTTCCAGTTGTTTCTGTGTCACCTGGAGCTTCCACAATGGCAGGTTTAAAATGGCTTGATGGGAACATTGTCCATGGAAAAGTAACCAGCAGAATTAGTGTGACAGGGGAAGGCCTTTCTAGTTGAATTTTAATTCAAAAAATGTTCAGACATAAAATTGTCCGCAGGATTCGTGGAGACGCCTGAGAGCTCTGGTCCTCATGTCTCTGGGTGTGTTTATTTCTGAATTAAATGTCACTGGTGCGGCTTCCAAGAGCCAGATCCCCCAGCGTGGAGAAGAAGTCTTCCATCTCCTTCTCCAGGAGGCGATTGCGGTTTTCTGCATCCTCACGGGCCCGTTCAGAGTTCCTCAGTTTGATCTCAAGCATTCGTTTTCTTTTTCTCTCCTGTTCCATCTCTTGCTCGAGTCTCTCCATCTGCGCGCACAGGGCTGAACTCGACTCTTCCAGCCTGCAGAGGGCACACCACAGACGTGTGAGAAACCAGACACGGGTATCACAGCGGATAGCATGTACAGTAAATGTAAATGTTTCTGTTGATTTGTAAAGACTGGACAGGCTAAAAAACTGTACATTTATTTGTACAACTAACTCTAGTGGTGGGTTAAGGAAAACAATACACTAAAACCAGGATTATAATTTACTTTGGTCAAAACATAAAAATAAATTGGTCTTTAAACAAGATATTCACCAACACTACAGTAAGTTTAAAAAGTACTGAATCTGGCAATAAATATTTTAAGCGAAACACTTTTCAGGACAGAATGTGTTTGTAAACAAAGTTTCTCTCACAATTATTAGCGGATGATAGTGTTTCATGGGACCTCCACATCATTCCCAAAAAATTGGAGAAAGTTTGTTTCATTTATTAATATAATATTTTTTCTCTGGTCTTGATAGAAAAATGCTAAAAATCAAAATCTCAAAGTACACGTTTTCTTCCTAATATGACGTGTTTTCTCACACAGTATAAATGGATCTTTATATATGTGTGTGTGTATATATTATATATTTTATGAATGGTGTACCTTGCGGGGATCATATTATTTTGGGGTTCTTGGATTAAGAACATTTAGAAACCCCTTACTTGTGCACCATATATATATATGTAGCCTACATATTCATAAACTGAACCTAAATAAATGTATTAATATATATATATATACAAACTCCTGACATAAAGGAACAGTTTACGCATATTCTGTCTTTATTTTACTTCATTTCCAATATATTTCTTAGAATGTTTGTGAGAAACAAATACTAGAAACTACCGAACAGAGCTTAAAAGGGGTCATGCGATGCGATTTCAAGTTTTCCTTTGTCTTTGGAGTGTATTATTTACTTATAATCTTGCTGTAGTACTGTTGTCATGAAAAAACACCAGCACTTACTGTTTAATTTTAGATTCATAAGTCTGTTTCTGCTTCCTCAGCTCTTCTTTCAGTTCTGCCACGGCGCTGACCAGAGACGAAGGGCTTCCGTCTGCATCTCCATCTTCATCCACGACTCTAATGATCGGTGCGGAGCTCCCATTGTCACTGCTAAACAAACCGCTCGAGCGCTTCTCCACAGCATCCTCCTCATGTTCCCCGGGCTTAGCTTCCTCCTCGCTCCGTTCTTCTGGAGCACTCGGCCCGTCTTCTGTCCCCAGCGGCTCACCTCCAGAGTCTGTGACTGAGATCTCACAGGACGAGGAGGACCATGGCGTGCTGTCCATACTTAGCACGCTGCCCAGACTCGAGGAAGAAGTGACGTTGTCATAAGTAGACAGTCTCTGAGAGGAGCCTGAGTCCCTGGAGCGCTCGCCGGACGAGGTTCGGCGGTGTCCCCTTAGCGAGGACAGACCATTCATTAACCAGTTTCCACCATCCACTGCGGAGGCTCCTTTGGCCGAGGAACCTTTGAAGGTATATTTCCATCCAGGAATCGTCTTGGCCTGCTTACTTGGGCTGATGGCTGTCTCTCCCTTTCCCTGAGGTGGGGGCTTAGAGGCTAAAGCGGCATCTGTAGATGGGCAGGTGTTGAGATCCTCCTCAGAGATCCAGTCCACCAGGTTGGACTGCTGAAGTTGCTGGCTTTGGTCCTTGAGCTCCACCTGGTTCTGTGATGAGTCTTTTTCAATGTACAGGCGCTCGTGTTTGCTGATGAGCAGCGTCATGAGATGCTGAACAAGGGAGGTACCTATAAAACACACACACACACACACTGCTGTATTCCATCAACCTCATCTATACGTGATGTTTAAATCATAAATTAGGATGAAAGTCCTTAAATAAATAGGTAAGAGAAAGCTTTAACTCTGAAATTTCACAAAAAACATTACAAAGAACTAGTAAGTATTAGCAATGAAATGGGTCTTACTCGGGAGCCCGAATTCTTTCTGATTGAGATAAAATGGCAAGAAAAACTGGCTAGTGGATTTTGCATGATGAGCCCCTCCCCATGTACATGGGTATAAATCAATGGTCCTCTTCTCCCTCTTCCTTCCGACCTGGTTCCTTTCCTCTGGGAGCAGCATGAGGAGCTGATGAATTCGTGAAAGGCCTCTTTTTCTGAGAGAATTGGAAAAAACAAGGTTGCTTTATTAGCTGCACATGGCAACTGACTTCCCTCTCCAGATGCAGTTCCTCTGGAAGGTGATGTCCATTCTTGTAGCCAAAGATGGTGATGGTGAACACAGCTCCACCCCAGACGAGGTGCCAGGTGGTTTTTTGTTCCGCCATTGGCCCAAGGGCCAGTGGTACCCTCATTCTCCAAAAAAGAGCAGTTTTCTTTTTCTCCAGGCCATCAGGCTTGTGGGTTGACACTGAGCGACACGCTGTCTCCTCACTCTCGCCCTCAATGGTTTTATTGCCAGCCGCCAAAAAGGTTGTGGCTCAGGGACACAATGCCTTCCCATTCATCTCTGACTTGTCCCTCCATGGCCAGGGGCTCAATGGTAACACTGAAACATTTTCAGAGGCTCCTGGGGAATGTGGCATCCACAGCTGCAGTCATGCCACATAGATTGCTTCACATCTGAACACTTTACCTCTGCTTACGCTCCAAAGTCAACATGTTGCCGCTCATTCAGTCCCTGGCCATGACCTTGACCAAGTGTCAAGGTCAGGGAGGATGAGGAACAGGTATTGCTGGTTGCACCTTACTGGTGCACCCAGACCTGAATATCAGAACTCATGATCCCTGCCACAACCCCTCCCTGGCACAACCAACTGCGAAAGGAACTCCATTCTCAGGGGCGTGGCACCCTTGCCCTCATGGTGAGAAGAATGCCAGTTCTACTGCTGGTGGCAGATCGCTTAAGTCACGTTCCATCTAGGAGTCACACGTGAAGGTTTCTAAAGATCCAGACATGGTGGACTTAAGTGATGTGCCACCAGACGTTCTGAGCACTATCATTGAGGCTAGAGCTTCCTCTGTGAGGCAAGCCTATGCACTGAAGTTGAGTCTGTTTGCAAACTGTTGAGACCCCAAAGAGACTCGCCAAGAAGACCCAGAAGATGCGCGATTAGAGTAGTGCTTTCTTTCCTGCAAGAAAATTTGAATCGTAGGCTGTCACCTTCCACCTTGAAAGTGTATGTGGCTGATATCACAGCATGGCTGGTCCCTGAGAAAGCATGATTTCATCATGAGGTTTCTGAGGGGTCATCCTTCTAGCCCATCTCTGGTTCCCTCCTAGGTCCCTCTACTGTCCTGACTGGCTGGGGTCCAATTGAGCCACTGGATTGAGTTGAGCTCAAATTTCTGTCTGCTAAGACAGCACTCCTGACTACGCCACTTCCAACAAGAGGGTCGGGGACCTCCAAGCATTTTCAGTGAGCGGAGAGTGCCTTGTGTTTGGGCTGGGATATTCTGACATGGTCCTGAGACCCCAGCTTGGATATGTTCCCAAGGTCCCCACCATGCCTATCCACGGTCGGGTGGTGAACCTGCAAGCACTGCCCTCAGAGGGGTTGCTGTGTCCTTTGCATATCTGTGAAATGTACCCGGAGTATCAAAAGCTCGGAGCAGCTCTTATCTTACAGATAAGGAACGTCTCAGTTATGTAGGTAATCCTTGTTGGAGGGAATGGATATATGATGTCCCCATGCCACAACCTAGAATTCTTGCTGGTTGCCAGGGACATCTTGCCTCTTCAGCAGTGGATGCACCTGTCGCCTCTTTATATCTGCGTGCACGGGGAGTGGTTGAGCATGCAGAATCTACTAGCCAATTTTCGCTTGCATTTTCTCCAAATCAAAGAGCATTCAAAGAGGAGGACCCTGATGTCATCATGACGTAATGTCTCTGATCCCTCCATTAGGGAACAAAGGTTATGTAAGTAACTGAGATGCTACACATTATGATATTTAGAGGAAAATGGTGCACTGGGCCACAAAAAAGGCTACATTCGCCACAGCTGGTCCAACTGTCCTGCAGGTGTCTCGTTTTGCAGTGTTTTTGTTTTACAAAGTAATGGGTTGGAAATTCAATGATAAGTAATTACCTTCCATAATAGCTACTGGATCCTCCATTTTGGGACGGAGGATATTTGGTCCAAACACGGTGGCCAGGTTCTGCACACCCATTTTGTTTTCATTTGAGTGAGACTGCACCTCATCCAGAAATCTACAACGACAGAGCTCACTTTCAGCACTGAAGCATGAAAACGACTGACAGAAATGTGTCTGAAGCGATTATGTTGGACATACTTGCATATATATTTCAAAAGGTTGTAATTGGCAGCTGGAAGGGTCGTCACTAGCTTCCCTAATTCTTGTATTCCCTGTGGAAACATGAAGTCATTGAAGCGACCAAAACATCTTTTGCTTTGAATTCAAGTGAAAATATTGACGGTTAATTTTATATTTCGAAAAAATCCGCCTTTTCTAAAAGATTTTTCTTGAAACACCGATTATGTGAATAATGTAATCTGGGAATTAAGTTTTGACTTGCATCCTCTGCATCTGTGCATCTCATCATGTCAGCTGTGAAATATGTGGGAGGAACATTGGCTTGCAAACCACATACTGACTGAAAAGGCTTTCTGTTTTATGAGCACACAAACATGCATTTCGACAACATAACTGCTGAAATATTAAATACTAATACCAGCAAACAGCTCAACAGCAAACAAATAGTTTTTGTGGCACAGCCCTGTATATTCATGTGATAATGCATTAAGCTTGTTCCAGCACAGCAGCTGCGTTCTTTGGATTCATTTTTCAAAAACGGCAAATGTTCAAAAGTCTGTTCAACACATCAGATGGGCCATTATTGTTGTCATCAAAGTATTATTTTCCTATTTTTGATTTATGGAATTCTTATCATTAGGTTTAGGACTATAAACCTAATGTAACCTATATATATTTCTAAACTAAACTTTAAAGACTTGACGTTAATAATTCTAGTGCAGATTTGAATTTATTTATTTGTTGAATGTTACACATTTTGACAAACTTGATGTTTGCAAACCTGTGCTTAATTATACTAATAGTAAAAATTATCATATAATATTAGTCAACTTTTATATATGTTTATATTTATACATAGATATATGAAATTTTTTTAAATGGAGTACAAAAAGGGTTATGCAATTCATTCCACCTCTTTTGTGATTTAAGTACAGAAACCAGTATTTGGTTCTAGACTAACTATTAAAAGATTGACTCAATGCGGTCACTAACCTCCTCCTCATCTTTGGTCAGGAGCTGAGCACAAGTGAGAAAGTCTTCATATTTGCAAAAGGGAACGACGGGCTCGGGGAGCTCCCTGAGATACAGCTTCAGCAGGGAAGCCACGGTGTGGACATCAGTGTTACTAGAAATGACAATCACAGGGTTAGTAAGAGCAGATGGTTTAGTGCTCCATGTCTGTGCTGGAGGAGATGCAGACCTGTCAAACTGAGGTTTATCTCCACAGTCAAATGCATCCTGAAGCTCCTTCACGAGGTTGGCTTGTCCTGGCATCCGGAACAAGCCTTCTTCATCAAGACCCTGTTCCCTGATGAAATCCACGCACTGCTCCACTAAGAGAGGGGCGAGACGAGGCCCAAACTTCCTTTCATACTGTACAGTGTCCTCCAAACGCTGGCCGAATATGCCTGGAGAGATGAAGCAGCCCAGTTTGAGCTTTAATCAGTCAAAACAGACATCACTCCTTACAAAAAATGCACGGTACGGTGTTAATGTTGACATTCACGCACATTTACATGCATAAAAGACTATAGTGCAAAATATTCTTTAGATTAATAAAAATTATCTTAACACTAAGAAAAGTAATTACTTTAAGAACTCCAATGCACAAAAGTTCCTTATAGGGGAACTTTTGTTAATACGATTTTTTTGTAAAAAAAAAAAAAAAAACTAAGTAAAATAAACGTTTATGGTATTTCTAGGAATATCATGGTGCTACCATGGAATCTGTTTTACATATGGTATATGGATAAATACTACTAGAACAATCAACAGCATTTTATGCAACATTTACTTGAAATTCACCACAAGTTGTTTTATTATCTATTTAATTATAGCGTTTTCACCTGTACTTTTCTGACTGACCGCTTTGCTCCAAATGACAGTACAGCATCGGGCAGATTCACACTTACAGTGAACTTCGACGTATTTCAAAGAATGTGCAGGACAAAGAAACACTCGTTTTACACGAGAATATTCTCTTTCCATTGATTTTCTGTCAGCGCATGTTTCTGCTCCAGGTTCTATTTGTGGCAAAACGTTAAAAAAACAAACTACTGAAGCGATTCAGAGACTGACGAGAAGAAGAGCACAATGAAGAATTGTTTTGATAAAGTCCTTAGAAGTCGTCTTAGTAATGTAGATCCAAACTTAATTGAAAAGCAGAGTCTTTAAAAAATCCGGTAGATTGAATCTTCTTCTTGTCGTCAGCTGGCATCGCTTTCAAGACCACGGTAAGAAAATCTCTTCGTGTTATTATTTATGCAGAGATAACCTTAGCTAGGCTTTAAGAATTCTAGCTGGTAATGGAAGTGGAGACACATGGACACATTGTCTATACTGAGAGCTGATAACTCGAACTTGCTTTACATTACTTATTTGAACTTTCTATTAATAACATGACTTTGTAATGTAATCTCTGGATAGTGAGGCATCTACTCTGCTCAGTGATATTTTTGTGACCACTGACAACTCTGTGAACATGCTTATATTATCCAGTGGCGGAGAGAAGGAGTGACTAACTGGTACAGTGGGTACGGAAAGTATTAGTAGTAGCCATTTGCTAAAATCATTTAAGTTCATTTTTTTTCTCATGAATACACACAGCACCCCATATTGACAGAAAAACACATAATTGTTGACTTTTTTGCAGATTTATTAAAAAGAAAAACTAAAATATCAAATGGTCGTAAGTATTCAGACCCTTTGCTCAGTATTTAGTAGAAGCACTCTTGATGGAATACAGCCATGAGTCTTTTGGGGAAAGATGCAACAAGTTTTCCACACCTGGATTTGGGGATCCTCTGCCATTCCTCCTTGCAGATCCTCTCCAGTTCTGTCAGGTTGGATGGTAAACGTTGGTGGCCAGCCATTTTTAGGTCTCTCCAGAGATGTTCAGTTGGGTTTAGGTCAGGGCTCTGTCTGGGCCGTTCAAGAACAGAGTTGTTGTGAAGCCTCTTCTTGATTATTTTAGCTGTGTGCTAAAAGCTGTGTGTTAGGGTCATTGTCTTGTTGGAAGGTAAACCTTCGGCCCAGTCTGAGGTCATGAGCACTCGGAAGATGGTTTTGGTCCAGGATATCCCTGTAAACCAGTCGTCCTGTCCCTGCAGCTGAAAAACGACCCAAAGCATGATGCTGCCACCACCATCCTTCACTGTTGGGACTGTATTGGACAGGTGATGTGTTTTCTCCACACATACCGCTTAGAATTAAGGCCAAAAAGTTTTATCTTGGTCTCATCAGACCAGAGAATCTTATTTCTCACCATCTTATAGTCCTTCAGGTGTTTTTTAAGCAAACTCCATGCAGGCTTTCATGTGTCTTGCACTGAGGAGAGGCTTCCGTCGGGCCAGGTGGAGGACTGCAGTGATGGTTGACTTTCTACAACTTTCTCCATCTCCCGACTGCATCTCTGGAGCTCAGACACAGTGATCTTTGGGTTCTTGTTTACCTCTCTCACCAAGGCTGTTCTCCCCCGATAGCTCAGTTTGTCAGTTCTGTGTTTTTCTGTCAATATGGGGTGCTGTTTGTACATTAATGAGGAAAATGAACTTAAATGATTTTAGCATACGGCTGCAATATAACAATGAAAGCAAAGAGAGTCTGAATTCTTTCCGTACCCACTGTATGTGTGTTTTAATTTAGTGGTTTTACCTCCTCCAAACGGAGCCCAAATGACCCGTCTGATGGCCTTCACCCAGTCGTCCATGTCACTCTGAGAGTTGGCCATGAGCAGAAAAGACTCATGGCTCACCGCAGCCTTGTCTTTCTCACCGGCTGAGACAGAAAACAAGAGAGTTGATCTGTCAGATGATAGAAATTCTTTTGTTTTCACCACCACTGAGATACAAATCTCCCTTCATATTTCTTACTTAACGTGTTTCAGTTAAAATAAATTCTAAAGCTAAACATGCATAAATTCTTAAACACGCTAAGATTATGTGAATGGAAACAAATGCAAGAAGTGCTAGCTTTATGCTGTTCCTATTTTAGATCAAATGAATAGCACAGATTTTTTCACAGGATGGATTTACATAATTATACAAAGAAGTGTCATTCAGTCAATTGTATAATGCTGCTGTAAAGAGTTTAGCCTGAGAATTGTGAGGTAAAATGTTGCAATTATCTTCTAATTATTTTTTTATTTTATTTTGTGGTGTAAACAAACCTCCAAAAGATATGTTTCGTGTATCAGTGAGATATATTTCAGTGTCACTTCAAAGTTCACTTCATTGGCATGAGAAGTTAAATACTGTACAGTACGTCACAAATCTTAAAAAGACCAAAGTAACAACGAAATTTCCAGCAGCTGATTGGGTTTGCAACAGTAAAGGATGAAAAATATAGCAACCTCCACAATGATTTCAGTTCAGAGCTTAAAAAAATTAAAATTAAAAACCAAACAGTCTGAAGCATTGAACACCCAATACTCTGCCGGCCAGATAAAACGACTTGTCATGAGAAGATAAGTGTTCACAGCAGTGTCGAATGAACGGAAAAAAAAACAAGTACTGATGCAATTAAGATGAATAAGACAAGTAGAGCCAGCGGTGCGGCTCTCACACAGAGCACAGTATAATGAGCAGCCTTCATTTCTTACCATGGTGTGGCATTTTGTTAACATTCATGTCTCTTTAGGAAGTGTCAGAATGTCTGCCGCTCTTGTGGGGAGGGAAGAACAACAGCGATCTGATTAACTGAATCCTGGGGACTTTTTTCTTTTTCAAACAACCAATTTGTGTTTATTTAAGCATGAAATACAGATCGAGTGCTCAAGGCTTTGGCAGATACACGCTCAACATGCAATTCTGTTTCATGAATTTGGCAGCGTTTTGTATTCATGTGTGTTCCTGTGAACCCATGACGTGATCTGGATTATGTGCTGTGTAATTATGCACAGGACCGAAGAAGCTTATCTCAAATTGACCTTTGGAGAAATATTACGAGCAGGAGTGATTATACGCCTTATTAACATCAACATAGCAGGGAAACACTACATGAAAACAAACAGGCTAGAGGTATGAGAACAGCAACATCTATTACACTTCTTTGGTGACTAGATATTTTTTTAAATGAGTGGTATCTGATGATAATTAGAGGACTTACATTATTTCTGCCAAATCAAACAGTAAATGTTTTGTATACATATCAATAAGCCCCAGCCATTCAATGAAACAACACTGAAACAGGCCATTCAAGTGATTCACCCAAACCTGCGGAGTGAACTGACTGGCATTTTCTTTTTAAATGACCTCCATATAATGCCTAGTGCTTATAAACACAGTGCTTTGAATACAGGGTAACTGTTGCTTTTCTGCTCTTCTAAGAGCCATCTACTGTGCATTTTTATTCAACCTGTCTGTCGTTTTTGTTCAGACCAATGCTTATTAACTTTGTCAAAGATCAAAAGGATAAACAATGCAGATTTATTTTCACAGCCACCTTTGCTCAGATTTACCAAGGGTGCCACTATTAGTGGATGACACTGTATATACACACACACATATATATATATATATATATATATATAGTATTACAGTGTTCTTTTAAATTTTTGCCTTTTATTTGACCATAAATATGCTATTTTAAAAGCATGTTTCTGACTCATACATGCAGTTTCATTGTAATATCAGATTTTAAGAATTTCAACTTCTGATTGTAATTTTTTATTTAATTAATGTAACACACAGGTATATGTATACCTTCTTACAAAAATACTAAATGTTAATTCATCATTTCTATGTCTTCTTTATTATTCACTCATTTTAAACACGTGTGGAAGGGAGTAGAGGCGCATCATCTTGATTAGCCGCCATAGTAAAAACAAAAACCAACATTGCACAAAAATGATTGAACAATAAAATTAAGAACAAACTATTCCGTACAAAGATAACCCAGCATTTCAAGTCCTTTGTATATTTTTTATTGACTCCAAAAGCGTCGTAACAATATTTTAAAAGACACTCTAGAAAATCCCTGTCACTGATTTCTGCATGTAAGTGCATGAACAAAGTTATTACCTTGTGTCGGTTTGTGCCTCGGTGGCTTACAGCAGCCCTGTCCCATGATGCACCGAGGGATTGAGCTGCTTCTAATGCTCTGCCATGTCTCTTACTCCAACAGATTGGCCATTAACCCAAACACAGCTCAAGTAGCTCCGGCACAATGCAGAATTCATGCTGCAGATGTGTACAAACCTTCAGTAGTTGTCATTTACGTCTCAGTCATCCCAGAGACAACAGAATAAGAGCAATCTGGATCACGTAGTCCGTACGAGTGAGTAGAATTTACTTTTGATATCTCGGCTCAGCTCAAGCAGACTTCTGTTTCTGTGATTCCCGCTGACTTCTCACGGTAGACTGACAGAAGGAGACGGCCGGCTCTGTTAGTCCTTTCTAAACACCTCGGTGCACTTAAGCAAACAAACAGATCACCAGATGCATGGATCTCCGAGGACCTGATGCTCAGGGAAATCCTCCTCAGAGCAGAAATCTCACAAAAACTACATTCTCAAACACAGAAGCATGAAAATCTCCCAGCATGCTTTTCCAACTAGTTTAGATCCCATTTTTATATCAGCGCTTGTTTTTATAAACTGAACACAGGAATAACTTTTATATTGTTTGAAGATGAGCTCTTACTGGACTACAACATCTTAGGTTTATTTGATTATTCGGGCATCATGTTTTAGAAAAATCTCAAATACGATCATCAGCCGTTTATTGATCATCTCTCAATCAGCGTCGTATTGCATTGCATTGTTTTGATCATTATGCATTTATGCATTGTAGTGACAACTGACACTTATATCATTTTACAGTAAGCAGTCTGTTCAACTTTTCTTGCATTACAAAATTACCTTTGTGGCCATATAAATATCACAATGTGCACCAATTCGCATCATTTTTATTGACTTTAGGTCTTTGTGAATGTCAGTTTTTCCTCAAATCAGTTTCGAGCCTGCAGTTCTTAATCAACTCTTTCCATTTCTTCATTGTTTTTGGAACTTAGTTGTTTTCAGAGTTCAGTCAACCACAGGCCAGACACCTCCAGATAAATCGCGCTCTCATTTTAAAGCAGAGAAGCATGAGGGAGCTCTGAAATCTGCTTTTTGTCATGTTATTATTTGTTTTGCATGGAAAAGGACTTGAAGGAGCTGAAGCATGCCATTCAGATGGAGACTGTGGTTAAGGGCTCTTCTCTGGGGAGTTCTGACATGAGAAAGAACACTGCTGTGTGCGTTTGACTGCTTTATTTATTGCATTTGATGCGTTACTTAGGCTAACGCCAAATTCATTTTATTTAAATGTTAATGATGCACTTTAGGGCTGAAAAATTAACTCACTGATGCATCCTGATTTCTTTTTAAACTGTAGTACTAGATTGAACTAAATACAAAAATGCATCAGAATTTTACATTAATTTTATGCAAAAATATTCAGTGAATTACAGGAAAAGAATGCATATTAACCAACAAGAATAACATCGCCTGTAATCTGTAACCAGGGTGGCGTTTTCAGAGATAGGAAATTCAATACCTCCCATTTTAACTTGATTATCATGCGCAAAAGAGAAAATCTAATATCTTGTAAACACTAAATAGATTTGGAGGGCATTTGGAGGTTCACTCTTAGCTTTATTGTTTAGGAGAAGAAGCTCTGGTGTGTGTCACACTTGTGTGTTATTTACTCATCATTAATAAAACACACACACACAGTCAGTATGGGCAAAATCAGCCCTCTGTAGTCAGTATATTCTGGAAAGCCTATTCAATTACTGTACACTCAAAAGCCACGCATGCTGGTTTCAGGACAGGACATTGATTTGATGGTTTGATATGAAGATCTGCTCACCTGGCACAATCTCAAAAAGGTTTCGTCCGGGCTCTTCTGGGTTGGCTGTCAGTTCATTCACTTGGCTGCCCTTCAGTGAGATGCAGCCCTGCACAGATGAATAGTTAGAAATGCATCACTTAACTGTTACTGAGCTATTAAATCCATCAGACACAATTACCATGTACACTTGAATGTAATTCTTTAATCAGCGGCAAGTGTCCTAGTCTTCTGGAGATGTGTTACCAGGGATTTGGAGCCTATTGTGTTATCAGAAGCTTGAGCATGTGGTGTTTTATCATACTGCGCATTTTCTGAGTGCCTCCTTCAATGAGATAAACTGTGTACTGAATGAGCTTCAGATATTACTCACCCTGAAGCAAAAAGAAGCAAGATTTGGGAGCTGAATCTGTTTGGCAAGTAACCAAGACATTTTAATTGGTTGTTGTTTTTTTAGAATATTTTGAATGGATTTAGCCGCTGTTGATTTATTAGAAGAATCATTTTATGTTGACTGTTGAATCTCACAATTTAGGGTCTGGATTAAAAAAAAAAGATATTCTTAAGAAGGAAATGAAGAAATTTAGAATTAATGTTTGTAAGAATGTTGAAATACATTAAGAAGTTCAAGCATATTTCACATTCAGATATTATCTTTGCACTGATCCACTTAAACAACGACTCAAATATTTTTTGTTTGTTTTTGTGCTAGCTGCATATTCCACATATTTATTTATATTTTTTGTGTATGGCTGCTCCTGTTTTTGCTAAAAAAATTCAGGAATTTAAAACAAGGTAACTGTCATTATTCCTATTCTTATTATTTTAATTTTGAACATTTATTTATTTATTATTATTATTATTATTTTAAAGAATTTCAACTGACTTTTGAATGAAAAAAAGTCATGTTGTGTGTAATTTTGACTGATTATTGGGGTCACTTCAGAGTGTATCTCTACGGTTATGTTGTAATGCTTAATATTTGAAACAACCCAATTAACTTATTAAACATCTTGGGCCGGTTTCCTGGACAGGAATTAGATTAAGCCAGGACTAGACCTTTGCTAATTTAGCACATTTAAGAATTTTTAGAAACATGTCTTACAAAAATGCATTATCTGTGAGCATTTTAAGACCAAACCATGACAATGATGTATTTTAAGATATCTCAGTGCAAGCCTTTTCCAGTTTAGACAGCTCTTAACATTTATTTTAATCTAGGACTAGTCTTAAACCCTGTTCGGGAAACTGCCCCCTTATGTTTGTGGGTTTAGGACAAGTTGAAAGTTATTAATGATCATTTTTAAGAACATTCTTTGCAGGAATTCAAATCTTCTTAAGCTTTGTTTTAAAAAAAATAAATAAATAAATAAATAAACATTATTAAAAATGTTTGGGAATCCAAAGGAAAATGTTTTTTTTAATAGGCTTATTTTCTAACTCTCCTGGAGTTAAACAGGTGAGTTTTGCTGTTTTGAAATCCATTCGGTTCATCTCCGCGTCTGCACTTTTAGCTGTAGCTTAGCATAAGTCATTGAATCTGATTAGACCGTTAGCATCAAGCTCAAAAATGACCAAAGAGTTTCTATATTTTTAATATTTAAAACTTGACTTATCCATAGTTACATTGTGTACTTAGACCAACAGAAAATGAAAAGTTGTGCATTTTCTAGACCGATATAACTAGGAACTGTACTCTCATTCTGGGACTACTTTCAGGCGCTGCATAATATCATTGCGCCTGCTGCAGCCATTGTACAACAGCACAGTTCTTCGATTATAATGAAAAACATGCATACTCTTTGCTGACTTTTAAGCGTGATGCTAATGGTTTAAACAGATTCAGTGAACTGTTTAAAAAAATTGCCTTTTTTAGTTTTTGTGGCTTATAATTCAGAAAAAAATAAAGTAGCAGTACCAGATCATGATATATGGGACGTCATTCACAATACAGCCCGGTCTCCTTTTATCTCAGTGTGTGATTTGCGATGAAATTTTCCTACACAGGCCTTCCACTTTGAAGCCCATTGATTAAAGGCAGGAAAAGTGGGAGGGATTGACATTTTCACACAGATCCTGGCCAGCACAGCATGGGAACAGATTAATGGTGCTCAGAGGAGTATCGACAGTCCCCTGTTCATCACACTCGTCCGTCTGACTGAAGAAATGACCAAGGCTGGACTGTATTGACTGCTTAATATGAGGTGGTCAAAACCTGCTAAAAGCCACACACAGGCTCAGACTGTGGAGGAAATATGAAGCAACTGGGCATAAATGGAGGAGTTCACACCTACTAATAACTCTTTGTCACATGATTCTCTCACATGAAGTGCTGTCTAGAATCTAGAAAGTGTGTGTAGTGTTTAAGAAGCAGATTCGTGACGGATGTCACATTTATCGACTTTGATTATTTGCCGTCTTTTGTCAGAGATCTCTCACTTGTGACTCTCAGTTGTGCATGTTTTGCATTAATATAGTAAAGAATACTTTGAATCCTCTCACCAGTGCATTTACAGTGTGAAACATACAGTTAATATTTATGTTTATAATAGGGAGACCTACCTAAAATATAGATATTTATATTCATGTATTTTTTTTATCTATATATCTTTTGGACAAATATATATATTTACGTTTTTTAAATAAGCAGAAAATAGTAGAAACTTTTCTAAAGTGATTGATGTAGACATAAGCCATTGGACAACCATCTCAGTAGTGCAGTGGCAGCAAACTCAGAGTAGTTCAATTGCCAAATTTCTTCTGAGTGTCTTCAAAGCTGAACACACCTGTGGTTTGGTCTCCTCTTCATCCTTGTAGAAGTAGAGGTGGTCAGCACGCAGCACAAACCAGCGCAGCTGCCAGTTCTTCATGATGCTCCTCTGCTTCTTCAGCCAGCCGGCCTTTAGCACTCCCTCCTGGAGACTCGGGGAGGTGGAGCGACACAAGCCACGGGACGCCTCTCCCATCACCATGCTCTTGGACCTGGCTGCAGGTGACCAGAAGAAGCGTACATGTCAGCGATCAAACACATCTTCATTTCTAGTCATGCACGATTTAAAGATGACACACACTTGCAGTAGCAGAGAAGAACTGTCATCATTCACACAAAAGCAGAACTGTAGGTCATTGTATGATTTCAGAAGACTTTATGAGTCATACCAACTGCTTTTTATGAGACTTTTGTGTCTTTTTTGAAGTTTGACAGCTTCAGTCTCTATTCATGGCATAAATGCATGGAAAAAGTGATCTAAGCGATTTCTTATGAATTCCTCTATTTTTACAGATGAAAGTAAGCTTCAGCGAATGCATGCAGCTTAGAGATAGTGCTGTGTTTAACCTGTGAGGCAGTGATTTATACTAAATAACCAGTCAATGATATAATGTTAGGATAATTTTTTTCCATTTTCTATGTATTTTTATTTGAGATGTTGGCCATTAAGTTGTGTTTTGTCATATTTATAAGCCATCTTACGCCTCTGGGCTGTAGGCTCAAATTCAATGTGTGGCTTTTAGAGAAAGAGAAGAAATCAATGTTTTTTCCCCATCATTTATATTACTATATTAAATTATTTTTCACTCCCAATCCAATAGTGAGCTGGAAAACTGACTGCTCCTTAAGCACCAAACTCATAAAGAGCGTGGAAGAAAGAATACCATTGATTTTATCCATAATGAAGATGACTTAGAATCAGGCACATGCTTGAGCACCCGCCCCTTTCCTCCTGGATGCCTCAAGTGCGCTTTTCTTGTATTTTTTTATTTATTTGTTTTGTGTGTATGTGTGTATGGAGCCCTGTATTTGCCCACAACAATAAAATGTAACTATTAATCTCAATTTATCTAAATAAACGAATCTGGCTCACATCAGTCACATGACTTCCATTAACCAATGCTCGCTCGTGAGGGCAGAGCGTGCTCGTTATGAGCAAGGGGCAACCTCCTGCTCCCTCTAGTGAGACCAACACGGAAGTGATTAAAACTGCAATTCATCGACTAGCTGCTGGAGGCTGGCTCCAAAAGGGAGTCAATCACATTGACTCTCTATGTTAAAATGCCCAACTTTACAGTAGAAAAAAACATGTTTACAGCCTGGTACAAATTTTGTTTTTGGTATATATAG
>JAUMHP010000062.1:1880777-1897736 GCA_032361065.1 Enteromius trimaculatus | reverse complement strand
AACAAAAATAAAGATTGTAAAGAAAAGTACATGCACTGCAAATACTTTTTGTTATCAATTTCTTTATTTTTGAGATTAAAGAAGACTTTTTTTTGCCAACTTTTATTTTTTAATTATAAAATAATTAGTTTTACTCTCAAACACAGTATTTTTGTTTGAATAATAAAGACACTAAAAAAACCTCCATACGTTCTAACCTCTTCATTCTCGGATGAAAAAGGAGGAACGCCGCGCCGCTTAAACGAGGGGAAGTAGCTCAACGCGCTTCCTTTCTCAAATTGCTAGCGCTCACTGAGGTTCTCTATTTATCACTATAGAGTTGCCCTGGGAGCGAAGCACACGTTCGTGTTAATCTTTTCTTATTCTTACGCAACGTCTGCAATTCACCTATTTTGTTGGAGAACTACATCAACATTCTTTGCATTTTAAAGGACTACATATCTAGTGCGTGTTAACCGGCTATTTAAATAACTCTCTTGCATGGAAGAACATGCACTTTGTAAGATGGTTAGTCACCCTCGCCCCTTTTCTTTTCTTTTCTTTTTTGACAGAGACACTTTTTAAGCAAGGACAAACACACAGTCAACACAGAGCGCTTCGCTGAATGACAAAAAGCTAGTTTGCCGGCCGCATTCCACGTGCTTATATGCTTTCTGGCCAGTGACATCAACCGCCTATGACGTCCCAACTCATCATTGGCTGATTCAACACACGATTCAGAGCTGTCACGCTGAGGGCGTTCCCAAAGCGTCTCGTCGACGCCGCTCGAGTTCCCTCAAGGAACCAGAAATATTGCGTAACTATGTTATGATTAAAATAAATATAACTGCATTTAAAATAAATGACTTAATTTAAAACATTCACATCAAGAACATATTATTATTATTATTATTAATATTCGGGGTAGAAAGATATATTTAAGTGTTTTGATTATTTGTTTTGGTTTTAATTGAATTGTATCATTTAATTATTGTTAAATATATAATATTACATTAAAATAAAATATACAATGTAAAATATTTACAAAAACATTGAATAACTTGTAGATCATTTAATGAAAACGGTGCATTTAACACTTTGGATTGAAAAATTGAAAAATAAAATAAGTTTAATATTTTTTACAAATATAAAAACCCAATATAAAACTCATATATATATATATATATATATAATACATACACTGTGAGGTATATGTGCACTATGTACATTTGAGGTCCCCCTGAAAAATTCCGTGCTGTTTGCAGCACATTTTTGTTTGGTTGCGTTGCGCCTGTGTTGACAAACTGATGAAGATGTTTTTTTAATGTGTTATCGTTTTTTTTCTGTTTGCATGTGTTTTCTTAAGTTGCGGTGCGTTGAGCTCTCTCAGCCACCGTATTACGCTCCAAAAGCGACACCTAGGGGTAAAGAATGAATTTGCATGTTCATTCTGACCAAGATCAACAAGTGGGCAGGAAATATGTTGAACATGAAAGGCCTGGGATTCGTTTTAAAAACGACTCAAATATGTTTCAATGAAAACAGTATTTCTGCACCCTACTTTCTAACATGGTACCGCTTTCATTTCGGAAACATCCAGAACGAAACCTCATTTAAACACTAACACATGTCAAACTTTGCCTCGTACAATCCCACAAATCACCGTTCACACGAACCCTCTCAGAAACTGAATATGACAGTTTTGTTTTATTACAGATCTTATACATACACAATAAAAGCAGTCAGGTTTAGTCATGTTCTTTCACTTAGAAATGTTTATTTACAGTACACTTACAAAACAGAAGAGAAAAACCGTCTATTTCCGGCATGTTTTGAGCAGAGGGTCATTCACAGATGGTTCTTGTTAGTGGAGGAGGCGGTGGGCTTCAGGACCCTCTACATTTCACAGTTAAATAACTTTCTTCCACATCGCTGCAAAAAACCGTTGGAGTGAGAGATTGTGTCTAATTTATTCCTGAAGAGTCGGAGAGACACTGAAAGGTTGTATAAGTGAAGCCTGAATGTCTATTCCAGATTATTTCATTAGCTTTCCATTATAAATCAAAACTTTCTTCCATTAGAACATTTCATAAAAAATGAAAAGAAAAACAAACAGGCTTCAGCAATTCAACAGATTTAAAAGAAATTTTTTGGGTTCAACACAAGTTGAGCATCTGTGGCCTGCTTTCCTTTACCACAGAAATAATTCAGACTTGTGAAAACTAACAAGAAAGAGAAGAAATTGCAAATAGTCAGAAATTGAAATTAAGCGGATGGTTTACACACCTTTACAGCTCAAATAACCCATTCATTTACATTACAATTAATATACAGTAAGCTGAAATACATCAAGCACAGGCCACAGAAGCTGTTCAGAGAAATGAGTTTGCATTGAACCCAGAACATTCCCGAGAAGATTTCCATGGGTTTTTTTTGGTGGCGAGATATATTTGTGCAAAATATCCTCGTATAAATGATAAGCTTATTAACAGCTTGTGGCAGTTCAATTGGATCATATTTGTTGGTACATAATCTTTTGTAGACTGGTTGGCTACTGTATGTATGTGCCTTTTAGTTACAGATTGCAGTTTTCAGATTTCAGTGACACTAAATATGAAACTTTTTTTTTTTTTGTCACAGATAGAAAAACTTAGAAAGTAAAGAATATGCATATACACTATGTACAGTTCACTTAAGGTTGCATGTACAAAACATCAGAAAATAAGGTTGACAAATAAAAACTATTGGTGTTATTATAAATAAAGTTTTCTTCAAGAACATGTAATGCTACACAGGTTTGTCCTCAAAGAGTATCTGAGCGTACACCGTTCCCGTCTTTGAAGCTTTGGCTTCGGGCAGAGGCTTCATCAGCTCGAGCTCAGCGTACATCAGACTCTCTTCTGCGATTTTGGGCTGTTGGTTCAAGACGACAGCAGAGTTACAGCTCACATAAAACATATGAAATGCAACAACTGGCAGTCCTGCACTACAAATAATCCATTTCTCTGTATTTCATTTATGTAACTCACCAAAACCACTTTTCTGGGTTGAGGTTTTAAAAGCTTCGGCTTTCGCATTTTGTCTGCAATAGGAGCTGAGATGGAATATTGGAATATTTTAGCTATTAAACGAAGAGTCATACACATACGGTGACATATAGAAGTATTTTGGGAATGTTACTCTACCTTTAGCCGGTATCTCTGGCGGCACATCTGGCTGCTCCACACTTTTATTTTTCTTATACTTTCTCATCTTCTTGGGAAGAGCTGGAGAGAGGCTGACCACGCTAGTGACCGTCTCTCCTGAACTGGACACACATGAACATGCTTTCAGTTTTTGAAGGTTGTTGCTCATATGCAGTTATATTATTTCAGGTTTTCTCACCTGTTTTGTGGACTCTTGACCAAATGATAGTTTTCTGCCAAAAAGGAGCAAATGAAAAAATGTTGAGCAGATTGTTTAATTAATATGATTACAAGAGCATCGTTAACATGCACATTGAAGAAACAGTTCAATTAAGATTGAATGCTGAATAAAATGCTGAAAATGTCTTCATCCTTTGGCCATCTGCGATGTAGATGACTTTTTTTCTTCATTAGATTTGGACAAATGTAGCATAGCATCATTTGCAATGGAAGTGAATGGGTGCTGTCAGAATGCGTCCAAACAGCTGATAAAAACATCACAATAATCCACGTCACTCCAGCTAATATATGGAGGAGACATAAGATAAAACTAATCCAGCATTAAGATGTTTTTAACTAAAATGCGAGTCCATAATACATAATAACTCTTCCTCTGGTGAAAAGTGTTCTGGTCTGAATCAGGAGAGAAATCTGCACACTGATTTTGATGTGAGAGACAACAGGACATGCACTTTTTCATTGGAGAAAGGGTTATTATGGGTTTATTGTGGCATACTGTGGATTATTGTGATGTTTTGCTTTTATCACCCATTCACTGCAGAACATCCATTGCTGAGCAAGTTCTCTAAATCTGACGAAGAAACTAACACATCTACATCTCAGATGGCCTGAGAGTGAGTAAACTTTGAATTCATTACAATTTCAGGGTGAACTAGCTATCAGACTATTTTATATAATCAGTCATACCTTTTAATCGTCTCTTCCTCTGCAGATACTGACAGCTCACAGCTATAGTGAACATGCACATGCACAAGAGCCCGACACAACACACCAGCACAGCACACAGATACACATCTGAAACACACACAAAATACACTTAATTCATCTGAAATAAATGCATGTGTGTTTACTGCAGAAAAATCATTTACACATTTCCTGTATAACCTTGTTGGACTAGTAGTAAAATTGCTTGTTTACCTCATGTCAGAACAGAACAACCCGTGACATTTATTGGCACAGATGTCAAACCTGACATGAAGTGTCTTATTTAAGTGCCAAAAAATGCAACTTTAGAGTAATGCATAAATAAATAAGTTAATAATAGCAATCGGGACCAGTACTTTAAAGGGTTTTTTCCCCACTTTTTCTTAATTTCCAGATCACTAGTAATAACTGAAGACTAATTTGGTAATGCTTGTGTAATAAGTAATTTGGTAGTAATTGGGGGTTAAAGTAGCCCCCAAAATGGCACAATGAAAATATACCAAATATCAAAACTCATATGTTGTTTCTATACCTAAAATGTACACTATTTTACAGTCACCGTTATGCAAATTGATCAAAAACACAGCTAAAAGGCTTACTGTTGGTTTCCATCCTTCACAAAACATAATATCTTCCACAGTTTTATCATCGGTAGAATGCAATATGTTTCAGCCAAATGTATTTCATGCAATTTTTTCAAACCCGTCTGGAGAAAATCAACCCTTGTAAGACTTTTTTGTCAATCCTGCATCCAACACAAGGTGCATTCAAAGTTAAACACATCTGCATATTGATAGCGACTCCTTGAAGCACAACATTTTTATTCAATATTATTGAATTCAGCAGGAGGTGGATTAACTCTAATTCCACACAAAAGCCAAATGCTGGACATTTTAGGCCATTCCTTCCATTTTTATTAGACTATTTACTGCATCTGAAACATGTTTAACAACACTTTTTTACCAAGACAATATGGCTGAACACAGCTTTGTGGCTTACCTTCAAACAGACTCCACAGTTCCTCTTTTGGTTTGCTGGCTGGGAGAACATGCACTGCGAGAGGAAGAAGAGAGAATTGCACACTCATCACTGTGGCTCCAGACACTCGTAATTAAATGGCACATGCAGTTAAATCAAGTAAATTGCAGGGCCAGTAGTGTGTGGGATGACAGCAGTGAGGCTTTCCCTCTCTCTGGATATGGCCCTGGCTAACACCCACTGTGATGCCCTAAAATACCCATAACCACAGCAGCTGACGACAGTAAGGCTAGCTAGCCCAACAAACACAGCCACCTCAGCTGCTGAGGAAATTTAACCGTCTATCTGGGTGTGCAACAGACCACTAAAGAGCTAATTTGATTCACTTGGATCAAATGAGTTGAATTGATCTGGTGTTTTCGGTCAGCAGAGAAAGTGTAATTTAGGCAGTGAAACAGGAAAGAAAAGCTTTATCTTAATATATGTTTTTTTAAAACATGTATCATTTGCACAACCCAGTCTTATTGAAAAAAGAACTGTGGAGACATTTGCACAAAAATATATTATGTCATTACTTGCTCATTTTGCAAGTGCATTTTATTTATTTATTTATTTTATATAACAGTTGAATACAACATGTTATTACATTGGATATTTTGCGTATAGTGGCAGTTCATAAATCAAATGAATCGGTGAGTTCAGTAAGTGGTTCTAAAAGATTAATCTTTTGCATTTCACTAAACCTGGCCCTAAAGCCAACCGATATTGTTAACATAAGCAAACAGAAGATAAAAACTAATTTGCTGAAAAACTATGCCGTTTCATCTTGCTTCTAAAAGTCTGAACTTTTTTATCATGACTTGTGTTTCAAGGGACTCGCACCAGAGTGCAAAGTTGTACCAGGTGCGCTAACAAGCAAGTTTACTATATTAGAAAAGCCAAACTTATAGTTTACTTACTTAATGTCTGTTGGGTT
The DNA here is from genome assembly GCA_032361065.1 of Enteromius trimaculatus. Lineage (NCBI taxonomy): Eukaryota > Metazoa > Chordata > Actinopteri > Cypriniformes > Cyprinidae > Enteromius > Enteromius trimaculatus. The sequence continues at coordinate 1,891,673 of JAUMHP010000062.1, read as the reverse complement.
TTGGTTTTACTGCAACTGCGGTTATACAAATAGTAAGAAAAAAAAAAAAATTTTCAATTTGATATTTTGAAGAATCAGAAATGGTCTGACTGTCTAACAGCAAGGTCACAGAAACAGCAGGTTAACTGGCTTATTTAAGCCATTAAGCTTATTTTCTTATTTAGAAACTGGTGTCGCATTTGACAGAATTAGATTTAAGAACATGCACGGCATTCCAGTTGTCTGCATTCTTATTAACCACACTGCAAGCGTCTTCAGCTTTTTCTGCTTGCACATGAATTACTGTTTATTTCTCTATTCATGGCTCCTGCAGAAATGTGCTTATTTTCAGAACTCTTGCTCATGCTTGACCGAACTGGGGAGGGACAAAAGCTCTATTGAGTCATACGGTTCAAAAAAGGAGCCAGATACAGAATGTCCAGTGGTTTACTGAAGGCTTCTGTCACTGTACAGGATGCCACAGGATTCTGTCCTCACAGATGCATGAATAGAGATGCATGTTTCAATTGAACATCTGCATCAATTGACGTATTAATTATTTCATTGCATGACAACAGTGCATTCAGCTATGAAAAGAAGCAGTGAATATATGAAAGTGCATGGCATTTCAAGTCTGTCTTGGCAATATGAATGATCACACTGTGACATTTACTAAGCCTGGGTGGTTGGTGTGCCTTCTATTCAACATGACAAGTTGCTTGCCTTTGACCAATGGAAATGACCAATGGAAACAAAAATGTCCACAACAAAACTGCATAAATAATACCACCCATTTATGTCAAATCTCTATTGATTTGCAACACATTCTGACAAGACAAAGAGTCCTACAAAACATGTCCCTACAGCATCGTCGAACCCACAAACATGGTCAGTATTCCCTGCTTTCTCTGTTCTACTGTGCATTTAAATCTGCACCACATCCTCCCTCACATGGCAGGGACGCTCAACGGTTCTCCTTACAAACACTGTCAGTGGAAAATGTGATCATGTTTTAGGAAACTAAGTTTTGAGCTTAGTGGTAAGGCTTGATTTTGGGACGACTTTACTTGGATATCTCATTCGTTGGCTGGAGCACAGATTCTCATTTAACTGAGTTATAGTTATGTTTATGTATGTTTATACATCAACTGGAGTATGAAATCATTCCCTATAAAGTAGTTTAGGTTTAGACATAATGTAGTAAGCTTTAGACATAATGATATTATGTGGCTTTTTGCACATTTTCTGACATTTAAAATGTGAAAAGTCCAGTGAGTGACGCTAAAAGCATGTTTAGTTTTATATGAAACATAATTGATCAACATTATGCTGGTTATTCTGTACATATAGTGTAGCAGAATTTCAGAAATAAAGGGTCCAGTGACTGGTGCTAAAAGGTAAACCTACACTAAATAAGTAGCTAGTAGTAACTAGCATAAACCTAAAAAATAGTAGCTACTAACAAAAGCAAAAATACGTGTCATTTTATATATTTTTTTATAAGATTAAGATTTAAGATAAGACAGGACTCGTGTTTTACTGGACTTAAGGCCCAGATATACTTTGAACAAAATCGAAGAACGAACTGAAATGATGCCATTTCGAACAAAATCAATATAAAACAAAGTTCGAATCGGCTGACCAAACTTTTTGGGGAGTTTGTTTTAGCTCCAAAACACCTTTGAGCTACCGTTGATCCGAATCAGCTACACAATCGGTGGGTGTGTTCTGAAACTCCACCTTTTTGATGCAGATTTTTTTTTTTTCTTGGTTAGTTTGTCATTCAGCCGAGGTCAGGCAAGGGAGCAATATCTCCAAGGCACTATATACATAGAGCTACCATAGATATATAGCCGTAAATAAAAGTTGTCGGTGCTTTACTACCAGTAGTGTTCATTTCAACTGGTAATGTCAGTGGACAGTTCAAGTAATAACATTTGTAACCAAGCTGATTTGACTTCCATTGACTTCCATAGTCAACGGTGACCAAAAATCAGACTGGTTACAAACCTCCTTCAAATGATCTTTCCTTGTGTTCAGCAGAACAAAGACATTCATGGTTGAGTAAATTAATTGTTATTGGGTGAACTATTCCTTTAATGTTGGATTTTGGTTATACAACCTACAAATAACAAAATATCAATATCAGCTGACGTTGGTATTGGACATCAATTTAAAATCGACAATAAACATTGAACTAACACTACATTTTGGTCACACAACATTGCAACCAAAATTTTTACCAAATATCTTATGATGTTGTGTGCCTGCTAGGCTAATAAACAGTAAGTTTGAAATGTTTGCTAAAAGTGAATTTTGCATATGTGTGCTCACATGTATCAGATCTCAAAGTTTAACACACATGGACTTACAGCCACAAACACATAATTTTGATTTGGCGATGTCTATAAGCAGGCCAGGCGACGCCCTCCCACGGTGAGCTCTGACGGCTCTTTTTTGGGAAACTCTGAGTCCCTGACCCAGTTTTTCCTTTTATTCTTGCTGCTTTGCTGCAAAGCTCTTCATACATACAGTATGGGCTTATTTTGTCTTGGATCCAGAGAGCGACAGCCTCTCCATCCTCTGTGCTGTCTGTACAGTAAGTTAGTAAAGGAAAACTGCACTCTGCAGCCAGTGTCAATAGCACTTGGCTGTCCCTAAGCCAGTTTTCCTTTTGTTCTCAACTCGACTCTGACCGCTAAAGGACAGATATATAATGCATAACTATTAGATCACATTTCCACTTGTTTTTAATGGAAAATCTAACACATGCAACACTGAATAAGTTTCTCGACATCTGTCGCTTATGCACAGACTATTTTGTCAGATGTTTCTATCCTTGAGACAAGTTAAGAGTCTAGATGAGCGAAACTCTCAACATACAGTCACTCATAACAAGGGTCAGAAATGAGCTTTTCCTTATTCCACTGTTGCCTTTTTATGCATTATTAAATCAAGATTTTACACTGGTTATGTTAATAGCATGAAACGTTCAATAACATAATGTTAACGTAAGTCAACATCGCTTATATTGCTGCATAAAAATAGATCCGGCAGCATGAGCAGATCTGAGTTTTATGCCTTTATCAACACAAACTTCATGGGCATAGATTTGTTCGTATTAATACACTTAAATACCTTTTAAAAAATATACATTTAGAGCTTTTTCTACACCTCCAAAATTGAAGATCCCATGAAATGGCATAACAAGAACCATGGGTGTATTATTAAAATTTGGCGCATATGAAGAAACCTTCTTTTACACGTTGCTTTTAGTTTACTTCACAGCTATGAACTATTTTTCACTAAGACCAGGCTCATTGGACAGAAATGCTTGTGCAAATGAACATGAATTTGGCAACTTTATGATAAAAAAAACACTAAAGGTATGAGTCCCAATAAAAGAGCTCAAAGACTTGTAGAAGCCAGATAAAATAACTTAATTGCTCCATTTTACTACATTAGAAAAGTCAAACATATGCTGATTGTAATGCATTAGTTTACAAATTAAGCACTGTGGTAAAACATTTTGAGGACATAACATAGTGTTGTGGAGGGAAGTACACAAATCTAAGCTTTTATTCCAACTTGGTGTCATTAAAAATATGTATCTCTGTGCACTTTTTTGACGTAACTTAACACACGTTTTGCCACAGCTTCAAAGAGAAATGTGCTAAAACACACGTAAGTTTTTATTACGTTGATATAGGTACATATTGCGGCGGTTGAGAATTGAAATATCCATGGACTGTTGCTAAAAGTTAATGCTCTATCATGCCCTACACCAAATCCAACCCTAAAACTAACCGATAGTGTTAAAAAATGCAAATGTGTCTCTCTAAAAAGATAGAATTAGAATTATACCTATTGTCCTATTTTAGCTTTTGTCAGAGGCACATATTTCGAATGAGCCTATATTGAGCTTAAGTGGCATTTTTGTTTATTTTGGTAACAGTTTTTCTCCAATCCCCCTCTAATTTCAGCATCTGAACAAACCTCGGAGCTGTGTGGAGGCCGAGCCGTTGGTGAACGCTTTCCATCGCTCCTGATGCTTCTTGAACTCTTGGACCCTGCAGCTGTAAAGACCCCTGTCCTGTGCACTGACGTTCATGATGAAGAGGTTGTATATTTTGCCCTGTTTCACCACTGTCAGTTTCATCTTGGGCTTGCTGAAGCTCTTGGTGTAGTTTCCGTAGAACTTGGCTTTCTGCATGTTCACCCGCGCCACCAGCAGCTCCTCTCCTCTCGACTCCGGCTGAAACATCCATCGCACCACAGGCAGACTCGCTGACCGCCGCCGCTGGCTCACCTGACAGGTCAAGGTGATGTTTTCTCCCTCGGCCACCACAGTGAACGGAGATGGACTGACTGTGACGTTGATAGCTGAGCACACATCTGGAATCAGACAATACAAAGTGAATAATTATTTTATTCACAGGGCGATGCATCATTTAAAGCAATAATTTACCCCAAAATTACAATAAGCTAATATTAGCAGGTCACTTGAGATGTAGATAAGTTTGTTTCTTCATTGATTTGGAGAAATGTAATCCTCTATCACTTGTTCAACAATGGATGCTCTGCAGTGAATGGGTGCCGTGAGAATGATAGCTGATAAAAACCTAATTCACATCACTCCAGTCCATCAGTTAACATCATAAAAAACAAAAGCCACATGTTTGTAAGAAATAAATTCATCAAGACATTTTTAACTCCAAACCGTCGCTTTCAGTCCATAATCGAAGATAGTGCTTTCTTCAGTGAAAAAGTGGTCTGGTTTGAATCAGGAGAGAAATCAAGCGGCGCTTACAAGACAGAACAAAACATGCTGGTTGATTTTGATGTGAGAGATGACTGGAGATGGATTTTTTACTGAAGGAAGTATTTATTTACAGTAGTTTTAAAGTTTAAAATGTGTAGCTGGATTAGTTTGATCTATTGTCTTTTCCAGATGTTAACTGATGGACTGGAGAGGTGTGGATGATTGTGATGTTTTTATCAGCTGTTTAGACTCTCATTCTTACGGCACCCATTCACTGCAGAGTGATAGGATACTACATTTCTCCAGATCTGATGAATAATCAAGCTACATTTTCATCTTGGATGATCTGAAGGCGTGAAATTTCATCAAAGAACTATTGCTTTAATAGAGCCACAAAATATAAGAAAAATGAATTCTAATTGGATAAACAATGATTAAACACAAGTCATTTCTTATTCAGTGTCCCAGTTGTGCAAGCCAGCAATTTGTCTGCAGACTTTAAAGAGAATAAAGTGGTGCACGCTGGGAAATTAAAAGTAAGAGTCTTTCCAGACCCTTTTGCTGCTGTTTAATGAGCCTATTTGACAGGCCATCTGGAGAACATTATATGGGTGGATCTCAAACAGACGTCCCCACAAATCGTCCGGCTCTGTATTACATTAAAATTGTATATATCAATTATAAAACATATATGTTATAGACATCCAGAAGAGCATATCAGCATATTAGAATGATTTCTGAAGTCGGACATGTCTAATGATGCGGAACAATCATATATTTACAATCAATTCACATAAAAAGGGTTATTTAAAATTGTACTAATTCTTAACAATATTTCTGTTTATACATACAATTTAAATAATCTTAAGTATTCCAAAAAATTTTGGGAAGTTTTTGACATAAAAATACCTACATAAATGTTATATAAAAGTAGAATATATATGTTTGTGTGGGAATATGCGAACATTTAAATACATAGTAATAAATCATGCATATAAAGTCATAAATGCTGTGGAGGCAAGATCTAAACCCACACAATCTACCACAATCACAATTTTCCATTGGCTGTGAATTTTTTATTTTTACATTTTTTAAAGGAAGAAAGTCTGTCTGTTAGTATGTGGTGGTTTTTATAAACTCAAAGTGACCACATGTTTATACACACACACACACACACAGGATTTAAGTTACATATGCTAACGAAGGAGGAGTCAGAAACCACAACATACACAGCCGGAGAGAAAAAAGTGAATCACCAGGAAAAAATAAAAACAACTGAAAGAGAAATCCATACGGCTTGAACTTATATCCAGACTTTCTGCATATGTCCACTTATCTGATGTTGGACAATAACTTGAGCTTTATTTTTTTAACTCAACAGATGAAAAAAAAGCATGCGTTTAAAAAAGACATTGACATGCTGAGATTTTCTAGCTCTCCTGAACAGCATCATAGCTGATGATAACTTCAGACAGACCGCACTTACTTCTGAAGAGGAGGTTAGTCAGGAGAGCTGTTAGCACTGCAGAGATCTTCATTCTCCAGGCTCACGGGCTCCATGCAACTCCAGTTCAATCTCTTCACAAAAAGTCCTCCGCTCTTTTTCCTCTCCTTCTCCTCTGTGTAACCCGAGACAGGACACACTGTTTTTACTCGGTCTATTCCTTCTCTCCTCCCCCTTATAAAGAGCTGCACACTACACTCTATGAAGTAGATGGCATGCCCTGCTTAGGAAGATACAAATCTACTTTTTCTCCAGCCCAGTTTGAGAATATATGTTATAAATAAGGAGGTAGGTGCATTATAGAACACAATACTTTTATTTAGCAAGGGTGCTTTTAAATGTATTTAAAGTGATGATAAATACGTTTGCTGTATGTTACTAAAGAATTCCCATTCATTAAAGAAAGATGAAAAAAATCTCAGCTGTTTTCTACACAATACTAATAACAATAAATGTTTCTTGAACTTCAAATCAGATTTCTGAAGGATCATGTGACGAGTAATGATGCAAAAAAAATAATTGTAATTTCACTCAGAAATGGTCAGATAGTGAAGATTGGCATTGCTTATTTGGTCTGTTCTTGGTCTGTTAACAGGTTCAGTTGATCTGTCTCCAGGGTCCAGCAGAGCATTCTGGTTCTGGAGACTGAAACAGTGGAAACAGATGTGAAACAACAGGAAAGAACTGACTGCCCTCGTCTGGATAAAGTCTAGTATTGCACCATACACGCTGAAGCCTGAGCGTTTCAATAGAGAATGAAAATAAACTCAATCAATCCATCAAAGAAGAGAAAAAATAGATCGATAGATAGATAGATTTAGTGTAAAGCTAAAGCAAATGCAAGACTCAGAAAGCTCTCAAAAATAACATTTCTAGATTGAAAAATCACAGTTATGTGTGTTTCTAGATAAAACATGAGAGGGATGTGCATTTTAATAAAAAATAAATGACTCTAAATGTATCCAAAGCTGTATTTTTGTTTTTTATTTACTTACAAATAACAAATAAACAGTCATGTCTGATCACACATGCATATATTTGATTGTCACAGATTAATAAATGAAGTAAAATCTAACTGAAAAGACTGGCTTAGATCACAAACTTTTTCTCTGATACAGTTATTGCAAATATATTGTACTCACATTATGGCTCAAAAAGGCATCATAGCAATGTCACTGATCTGATAAATTTACAGTTATTTGTTTACAGGCACTTTAACTGTATAAAATATTAAATGATGTAAAAGTTTGTAGTAAATCCTCCTCAGAAGACACTCCATTCCCTCCTGCTCTCCACATCAGTGATCCCTTCAAATAAAAGTGTCAGGACATTCACTTCCAGAACAAACTTTGGTACCCATCACAGGGATGTGAAAGTATTATTTATGTATAAAAATATCCTTACCGTGTTGATGCTCTTCTTAGTGATGCATCTTTAGAAATATTAAAGCATTAAAAATGATAATATGTGAATATATATATTAAAGTTGGTAATGTTAATGTTTTGATCAGGTGTGTATGAAAAGGCTTGCCTGATCTCTCCTGTTCATTGTCTAACGCCTGCTTTCTGATGATGTGGAGTTTGATGAGGAGAAAGCAGATGGAAAAGAAAAGGCCTATTCCTGCTCCTATGACAGCATACTTGATTTCTGCGACTCAGGAAAGAAACATGATGTGAACAGGACTGTCATCAGCTCTGAAGGGCTTCTGAAGGGTTTGGATGGTGTGTTTGTACCTGGTTCCTCACTGGAAGAGTCCTGAGCCTTCACCTGCTCCACCAACAAACACTCTGTAAGATAGCAGTCAGATATCCTTTTTCAAAACACTGCAGAATGGGACTCTGTTTTCAAAAACTGACAAAAAAAAACAAAACAAAACATGCACCTTTTTTCATGCATATTTTGGGATAATGCATAGAAAAGCTGGATGGAAACGCCACATAAATGTATAATGTAATATATATATATGTATATATAAAAATTATTATTATTATTTTTTAAAGATTATTATAGTTCATGTTAAGTTTCCATTTCATAAACTACAATGAAAAAAACTTTTACTGAGTAAATTCCTTGATGCACATTAAAAAAACCATGTGACTTTGCCTTAAATTATGTGCCTTTTAATTACTGAATTATGTGACAACAATTTCTTGTTGCTGGCTTTGTTTCTTCCTTGTCGATGATCTTTAATGTGATTCTTGAGTCTTTGGACTCTTTACTGTATTTATGAGAAAAAAAAAGACCAGTGTTTCAAGACAAGATCCTCTGTCTATAATAATAAAACATGTAACAATAAATGCTTGTGTAAGAAATAACACATATTGTGAATATCAGGATAAAGAGTGTAAGATAAAATGTTTATGATTTTATTCAGCTAATATAAATTCACAAATGACTCTGGGGGGGGTTTTCTGATTCAAATATAGCGTTAAAACCTTACTGTCTGCTGTAGCATGTACATCTGTTTTGTCAGATACAGTAAGCATGCTTTTAGCTTCATAACATCTACTGAAATCAGAGTCTTTGATCAGCTTCCTGGAAGCGCTTACAGTTAAGATCTGAATGAGATTACATCTGTGATCACTTCCTCTAAACAGATTAACACTGACACCTGGAAATGCCTCAAAAATGCAGCAGAAACACAATACATATGTGTACTGTTTGTCAGATTTGTTTGTCCACACATTCATCTATAACCCTTACTTACACACACCTGATGCTAGTGGAATATGTGCTGATCAAGTAGTTTATCCATCAAAAGTAATTGATTTATTTGATATTCTTGGTAAAAACACACTCTTGCATGCACACTTTATTAAATGATTGTTCATTATCATTTAATCTTTGATTCGATTTTCTAAAAAGAATCATTTTATTTATTGATGTCAGCTTCAAATACCAATAAAAGCATTCATTTGAGTAGCTTCTATAAAGAATAAAACAGACTTACCGATGGTGAAGACAAAGCAGAGGGCAGAGCAGAATCTGGCATGTTCAGACATTCTTAGGTCTTTTCATGTCTGTCTCTGACATTTGATGTTTTGTGCAAGTGTGCTGATGTGCTTTTCAAAAGCTCAACCATTTCCTGAACACTCACCAAATGATTTCTAGATAAGATGCGCTGATGATAATGTGTGCAGCTCTTCAGTGTCATGTACATTAGGAGATATTTGTTACTAAAAGGCAGCATGTTAGTGAAATTTAAGCCGCAGCACAAGATTAGGCCATGCTGAAGAATCTTGAGGTCATTAAGTGCTGGTGATTCGGTTCATTCAGGGTCAGAACGCTCCAGCAGTTACTTGAGACTGACATGCATTGCATGCATCCGAGAACTGTTGCACCAATTTGTTTTGACACTAGAGCTGAGTAACTTGGTTATTTGATATCAGAACATCTGTGTTACTGCATACATGACTAGACCACCGAATCACCAGATCTGACCGCGACACATGTCTGGGGTCTGTAAAATTTAGAAATGAGTACTTTTATTCACCAAGGCAGCATTAAATAACTCAAATGCAACATTTATAATTCTACAAAAGGTTTTTGTTGCGGGGGAGACTTTCGACCAGCAGTTCTCTACCGCCCAGAAGCAGGCAGAGGCCATCCGTCACATCCTGCCACGAAGCTGCTGCCTCCACCCGGCTGCCGTCGGAGAAAAATCTGAACTTTAGTGAAAATGTGCACCTCGTTAACCAATCAGGAGCTTGCTCTAGACGTGATTACTAGCGATGATTTTGTCCTCCATAGTTTCGGAATTCAGCCTTCGTTTGCTAGTAATCACGTCACTACTAGAGCAAGCTCCTGATTGGTTAACGCGGCGCGAATTTTCACCAAAGTTCAGATTTTTCAATATGAGCAATTCGCGCGAGACTCTGCGATTCACACGAATCGCGCCGCAGCGTGTCTAATCGCGTCTTTGCATTGACTTAAGATGTAAATCACTCGCGCTTAATGCTTCATTCACGTCTGGTGTGAACGCACTATAAGAATGTGGATCTTAACGAGTTATACTTAAAAATACTGAGAATTGAGTTAAGAGTGGAGTGTTATTACATAACTTCTATTCTGAACACTGAGATTTACAGACAGATGTTTTTATATATACTGGTATATAGCCGGACATGCCTTGCTATGTTTAATACCATTTAAGATTTAAATTAGCAACATTTCTTGTCGAGTTCTTCCTTTTCATTGCCACAAAGTTACATCTTAATACTTAAAATAACTTAATGCTTAAAGATTAAAATTATACAAACTCTCTGCTTGAATGGCATGTTTAAATTTGAACAGGATTATTAATTTAAGAGGATAAAAGAGCTATTTAAGATGCACTGAAAAAAGACAAATTGAAGACAAATAAGATGATTAGATTAGCCTATGTTTTACAAAATCACGAATTGTTTCTACTTTAAAAATGCTTTGTAATTATACTTTTGATTTCTTGAAAATCATTTAAACATTTACATTTTTAATATATTTGTAAATATGTGTATTGAATATTTACTGCATGGAACCAGGGTTCTCAACAGTATTTACACAAATCTTTAATAAAAAGTGAACATTTTCAAACATTTATTTGTCTGTTTGAATAAATGTGGATTTATATTAAAGCAAACGAACAAACAAATAAATAAATAATTATATATA
>JAUMHP010000062.1:1862425-1880605 GCA_032361065.1 Enteromius trimaculatus | reverse complement strand
TGTGTGTGTATTTAAATTTGATTTATTTCAACCTCATAAGGATGGCAATCAACATTTTCTAAAGATTAACATGCTAAAAATTATTATTGTTATTTTTACAAACCAAGTAAAAACATGTGTATGTTTTCCTGGCCATATTTTGCATTCTGTGTCTGAATGAGTAATGCTGAGCATTTCATTAAAGCTTGAACATGCCACTTCTTGTCTTGTCAAACACACTTGTGAATTTCCATAAATACTCAGAGTCTGTTGTCAGTCCAGCAGCACATAATAAACTCCAGCCTCTGTCCACCCGAAATGCTTATCGTAATCTCTTAAACCACAACAACAGGAGAGTCAGGAGGCTGCAGTTCTATTTATATCTAATATATGCAGCATGAGAAAAGATGAGAGTGTAACAAATCTTGTTTTGTAATAGGTTAGAAATCACTGTTTCTCTTGCAGTGTATTGTTTTAGAGCTACACAAAACAAATTGCACCAGGAGAATTGTTATAATTAGTGGTAAGTGTGAGAATGGCAGAGCTTGTGTTTCACAACTTTCTAGTAGACACAAAACAATATAGAGAAGCTGTAAACCTCATATGGAGTGGAAGATGGTTTTACAGCACTGTTATTGCTTACCTCTGTCAGAATGGGTATATGTGCATCTCCTCTATCAGGGGACCTAATGATTGTGTCATAGAACTGGCATATTGCAGTGTGATTTGTTTTCATCACAAGGCGATTTGTTGACATCTTCGTGTCTCCAGATATTTTTCGTGACAGCATTGGGGCTTTGAACAAGGCCGTATCAAATGAATTAGGTCTGTTGCAATAAGTCAGTGGTGCAATGCGATCTGTATGTTCTCAGAAATGTTTATATCCTCAAATTTTTAACATCAACCATAAATGGACTTCCTCAGTTTATCAATGGTATTTTTATTAAACAATCTGTGTATTTTTAGTGTTTATTTATTATTTATAGTGTAAACAACACGTCTTGGTTACATATGTACAATACTGGGGAAAGTTACTTTTAAAAGTAATGCATTACAAAATTGTGTTACTCCCTAAAAAAAGTAACTAGTTGCACTACGTTTTATGGAAAGTAATGCATTACGCTACTTTTGCGTTACTTTTTAAATATGGGCCAAGCTTGAGTGTTTGTTTTTAATATAAGACGTTCTATTTATAGCAAATGTAAAAGCACACCAAAAAGTGTCACGAATAAACCTCAGGAGAAGAAAGTTCAATACACTTCAGCAATAAAAAAAACAATAAAGCACAATCGTTAATTTTTTAAGTCATTTTTACTTGTAAGTATGGTTGAACTGGATCATCAGCAAAGATATTGGATAATAAAACAGGATTAGATCAATTTGTGTAATTTAATTACTGCAGGTTTGCTTCATATTCTGAGTTTATTTTAATTCATTTTGATGAATACTGAATCTATTTTTTGAGAGTGAGATACATTAATGCACATTCACATTTAGTCCAGAACTTTTTCAGGGAATGAGGGTTACATACTTAACTGAGACGTTCCCTTTCAGTCGGTCACTCCGAGTCACGTCTGATATATGACTACCGAAATTGGGATCCCTACCAAAACGCCTTCCAGTGTCCTGAGGGAGCATCCAAGCCCCTCTGTCTGGCATAGGCTGGAGCTTACAACAAGAGGCCAGCTACTGTTATTATCATACTATTATACTCATATGGACAGTATTTCAGTGCATATGGTGCATATATGCATATATTCAGTGATTGAACCCTCTTAAGGTAGCGGAAGGTCTGCTGGGGAAACTTAATAGTGGAATACACACATGGAGTCCTTTCAGGTAATCCACATGGACCACAGCCCTCTACCGGTTCTCAAGGATTCATCGAGTTAGGGCCTGACGCCAGGTGCTCCGCCACATCCGGCGGCCGAGGGGAGGAACTCAACAGGGTCTACTGTATGGACACTCTGGGAAAGTCTGGGAAAGCTGACCCAAAACTGGGCCTATAGGTGCCTCTACCCGTTTGAGTTGAGAACACAGGAGGATACCGGTTCTACACAAAGACAATAGAATCTAGCGAACGTCTTATAGGTCGCCCAGGCCTCAGCTCTACAAATATCTGCCAGCAAGGCGCCACGTGTCAGCACCCAGGACGATGCCTCACTCCTTGATGAGTGGGCCCATGACCTGAGGAGGCAGGGCACACCCTGTGCTTGGTAGGCCAGGGTGATGGCGTCCAATATCCAGTGGGCCATCCTCTGCTTGGAGATGGCATTCCCCTTCTGCCGGCCTTTTCGACAGACAGAGTTGGTCTGAGGTCCTGAAGCTTTGTGTCCAGTCAACTTAGCATCTTCAGACAGGACAGAGCAAAGCTAGCAGCGCTAAGAGGTTCACCACCTGGTCTCTAAATGGAGTAGTGGGAACCTTGGGCACATAGCTGAGCAACGGCCTCAGTGTTACAGTACCTGGGAATCCACCGGCCCATACTCAAGGCACGATTCATCGACCAAAAATGCCTGCAGGTCCCCTACCCTCTTAATGAAGGCCAGTCAGTCAATCAATCAATCAATCAATCACTTTTATTTCTATAGCGCTTTTAAAAATACAGATTGTAGCAAAGCACTGAACATTATAGAATAGGAAAACAGAGTGATGGTAATGTTTAACGACAAGATTAAACTGTTTATTTATGGTTGCCCTGTGGCCGGCTCCCCGGTGCTTCCTAGATGGAGGCTGCATGGGAGCGGGGGCGCTGGTCTGGGACACGTGAGCATTCAAGAAGTGTGTCTTGTCCGTCTTACTCATGTCAGACCATGCACGTCGCACGACCCAGAGACAGTGCCGTAACCTTTGTCACTTAAAGTGCAAGGTCCACGGAGGTACAGAGTACACAGAGAACTTCCAGGTCATGACCACCCTTGTGCAGATCCTTTATTGCCATGGCCTGATGGACTTACAACAACGCCACTGGGGGGACCCCCCATATACCCCCTAGCTGCTCTTCATCCAGCCTCGAGCGCTCTGGACACGGTGGAGCTTTCTGCTCAAGCACGACCTCCTTTAAAAAGACTTTAAAAAGAAGTTCCATGAGCTACTCTTTTAGAAAGCTCTTTGGTGTGCTGAAGTGCACAGGGAAGATGGCCGCTTGCACACAACAGGGGGGTAGTACAACCTGATGTAGCAATCCACTCGAAACAGAAAACCACATCTGCTCCCAACGCCATACACCAGCGACTTGATTCCTAGAAGTAGGAAAAAAAAAGTTAAACATTTTTGTGTACATATTAATATATCAGTCGTGTTATATTTAAAGACACACACATACAGTATACAATATATTTTAATAAAATATTTACATTTTATATATTACATATTTTTGTTAAATATAAAAATGTACTTGCATGTGGGTGTATTTATATATACAGTACATAATGAATATACACAGTACACACACACATTATGTAAACAAAACATTTATTTTGGATGCAATTAATTAACAATTGACAGCACTATAAATTACACTTTTTTCTCAGTAACTGTAATTATTACAGTTAAATTTATTTTGTAATTACATAACTCCTTTGCATGTATTACTACGATTTTGAAGAAAGTTTATGACTAGGCTGTTTTGGGTCACGATAGACTTCCACAGTAGGTAAAAAAAAAAAAAAAGAAAAAAGGTGAGCCTGGTTACAAACATTTTTCACAACATCTTCCTTTGTGTTTGGAACTACTCAAGGGTGAAGAAACAATGACAAAATGTACATTTTTGGGTGAACTATTCCTTTAAGTATTACACAACAAGGCTAAGGTTATATCCATTGAACCCAGCATGACAGTCAACACACAACAGTAACCGGAGCGTCTGAGCGTGGTCAGCAGGGCACTCAGTGGCCGGCGGGTGCATGTCGAGGCCAGCCCGTCAGACATGCTAGTATTTATTGGCAGCGATGTAATGAATGATAGCCGGCCCATTTGTGCACATCCATCACCTCAAATAGATCACGCTCCTCTCCGGACGCCCCTGAGAGCCAAGTACTCCGGTTCTCCTATTATAGCCTTGCCTGCTCGCTCTGGAATAAGAGGTTGAGTCGACATGAGAGCTTTTGGAAATGGTGAGGCTGGGTTGCTAAGGATAGAGACTCGTCTGCCCTCTCCTTCTGACCTTCCTCCCCTCAAGGTTCACATTAACAGAAGCTCGCTCCAGTCACTTACAGAGCTCTGCTGCTGACACAGAGGCTTACAGATATTATTAGGGAGGGACTTTCCCCATATGACCCCGTGAATCATGTATGAAGATAATATACAGTCTGTGGACAATAATGTTCTCACGATTCCAAATCTGCAACTTTTTCAAACCTGTGAGTTTCACTATTCTCTGCTAACCAGATTTGATTGATTTATATTATTCATCAGTGTATCCATCCATCTACTGTATATATATATATATATATATATATATATATATTAGAGCTGTCAAAGGATTAATCATGGTTAAATAAAAGTTTTTCTTTATATAATATATTTGTACGTACTGTGTATATTTATTAAGTATATATAGATACAAACACATGCATGTATATATTTAATGACAATATGTTATGTTTATATATTAAATATATTTAGATATAATATAAAATATAAGAAAATAAATATATGCATGTATATTAAATATATAGCGACTAAAATTCAAGTTTTATTAACCAACATTTGGATATTTGTTGTTAGTTTTTAAATGTCTTTTAGGTTTGGAACAACATCATATTTTTGGGTGAACATTTCCTTTAACATAATGTTTAAACTTTCATACATTAAACACATGCTTTTACAACAACAATAACAATAACACACAGTATAAGCATCTTCAGCAATGCACAATAATAATCAGTTTATTATAAGCACATACTGCAGTTATGTCATCTGCTGCTTTAAATATTCAGTGAATTCTGATGGGCTATCAGTATTTTTTTCATTCACCAGCTAGAAAAAGTATTTCCGAAAGGGGTTTTAACAATCTTGTTCTAATGTGTTGCAAGCAATATGTCTGTTATGTGCACTTCCATATTCTCATTTATTTAGAATGATAAAACTGTATAATTACAATCAATGTTCTTATGCTTTTATTTCCCAAATGCTTTGAAAAGCACTATGAGTATTGCTGAGCCTCTGGCCTGTATCGAGCAGAAACAGGTGCTGCTTTGACATGTGACAGATAAACTGAGATATGAAAGGTGTGCCAGAAAGAAAGGCAGTCCATTACTGTATGAAATACAGGCAGCTCCAAATAGAGACACTTAAATAACTCTCCATCATTCTGTGTAGGTGTGAAGAGCAAAGTCTAATAAATAAAATTACATAATGAAGGGTTGAAACAAAGAGGCCATGTTAGGATACAAATGCTTTTTATGGTATAAATCTTTCTCCAACTTCAAGTTTCTACTTTGTGAATTTAAAAAAAGTCCCTTTTTGTCTATTTTTTTTAGATAGGTCATGATATTCTTCCATGTTCAGAATATTTTGCGGTGAACCATTCCTTTTACATATCATTTGAACTTCAGAATGTTAAACACAACATGATTTTACTTTATATTTACTATAGCTCTATCAAACGATTAAGTCATATTCAAAGCAAAATGTTTTGTTCACATATGTGCTACCTGGTCTCATGGCATAGATGCGTCTTGATGCTCTTTTTAGTGAGACATGAAATATGTACCAACAAGTACATATTACTGCACTTTCCATAAAAACTGAACACTAGAGAACAATTTTTATTCATTTCCACACAACTGACTTCAAAACAATATTAATATGCTGGGATATGTGAAAACTGCTGCTTCATATGTATGTCTTTTCTTAGACAGCAGGTTTGCTCGGTAGCTCACGGAGTACAGAGATGTACGAGAGACGAGGAGCTCTGGTTCAATCCTGTGTAACTACGCTTCAGAAAAAACACTTCAAATCTGTGCAAAAGAAAGTAATAAGGACACGGTCAGTGTAGAGTATTTCCAACATGATAGAGCATTAACTTTTAGTAACAGTCCCGGATATTTCAATTCTGAACCGCCGCGATACTACATCAGCTCAATTTAAATGTGCCAGGGCTCGCGTACTGAACCTGTGTTCCAGCGCCACTCAGTAGACATTTCTCTTTCAAACTGCCGCGAAACATGCCATACAGTACGCAAAAACAGTGTTGCACAAAAAGTGCACATATTTAGATGAGACCAAATTGTAAATGTGTGTACTGTGTATATTTATTAATTATATACAGATACACATGCATATTATTTATATTTACATAATAAATATACACAGTATGCACATATTTATTATGCAAGTTTGGATGCGATTAATCGTAATTAATTGTTTGACAGCAGTAATATTTACTGATATTTGAGTTTGTTCACAGGTTCTTTATTTTTTTTCTTTAATGCCCACATAGGCCATGTTGGGATACAAATGGTATAATTTGTTTGTGTTTCTATTACCACTTTGACCAACTTCCAGTTTAAAAACAAAATAAATAAACAAAAAAAACCTCAAGCATGAATGTTTTCCTCTTTCAGTCTGACCGGCTGGAAGCAGAAATACTAGAAAGACACAAACAGGATCTGCTTAACAACTGTGCTGGTAATCAGACTCCATTAGCCACTCATTCTACACTTTGAGCTTGGTGACACTGTGGTGGGTGATGCAATGTGCAATATTTGCCTCCCCTGTTTGTGAAACAAATGACTCCTACTCAGCCCAGCCATCACACAACAACATCCCATGTGTCCAGTGTGGCCGTGTTAATGTGAAATCCTGCAGTTTCTGTATGTAAGAGGTATAGACAGCTATGGTACTCAAGCTACTGCTACCAAAATAGCAGATGACCATTTGCATTTCATCTGTCGCACACTCGACACCAAAGCGTCGCTCACATATTTGTGCTTCCCGTGTTACAGCTCTGGCCTTGCCGGCAACTATTTCAGTGGGGTGTGTTCGGTTCCTTCTCCTTCAGTCTTTTCAAGTGCTTACTTGAACATGGATTTATACCATGAGCTTCAGGCCGTGTTCAGCAAAGAGCATTCGTATAGTGTTCTTATATGGAGTAACGGGAAAGCCTGACTTTACTTGGGGCTTGTGTGAAATTTACCTTTAAGGATTCGTCTGTATTTTTTATCCAAGGGTGAACTACAGAACTTCACAAAAAAGGTAAGGAATAATCTTTAATCTCAAATATGAAATTAATGTTACTCAATACGTGCTTACACAATTAAAGGTGCTTAAAAGGTTCTTCACAGCAATGCCATAGAAGAACCATTTTTGGTTCCACAATGGAATTTTAAAGGGTTTCAGAAAGAGAAACATCACTCTCTTACCTTTTTAATAATCTGAACCTTCTATAACTTTTCTGAAACAGATGTTAAAGGAACCATATAGACAAAAACGGTTCTTCTATGGCATTGTGAACAATATTTTCCTTTAATAATAAAAAGCTACGACCCGTTGAGAGCAGCTGCCCTTTGACATTTGCATAATTTTATGATGAACAGCCTGTTACTTTGAAGAAGTTTCCTTGAGTGCTTTATCGCTGTACTGTAGATCCTTATTTCACATAAATAAAATAACAGATGTGGGGAAATTACCCTGACTGCAAGATGATACGGAATTATGGGTGGTGGAAAAATGTTGTGCTGTCCAAATCGTCTTGGCCACTTAGTGCATGCCTTTAAATGCTCTCAAATATACTGTACCTCAAGATTTGTCCTGGGTCAGCATTTGAGCTCACTGAGTTATACAAACATGTCTAATAATGAAATACTTTTTAGGGCACATTCTTATTCCATGACAGGGAGAAGCAGTGATGAGTGCTGGTTAACAGATTTACTGTAGGTCAGAGGATAAATATGGGTTAATGAGTTATGCCCAGATCAAACACACAGTGCAGCAGCTGCAATGAAACAACTGAATGATGACTAATTTGTGTTCTCTGTAGTGCAAATAATGCTGGAAACATGTTGGATCGCTAGTTTCATTAAGATTAACAATGATGACATTTTAGGGTGTTTAGTTTTAAAAAGCAGATCTGTTGAATAAGACACAGTGAAAATATTTGAAAATCTATTTGTTTTTCCCAAATTACTTCCAAGGGTTATGCAGGTGGCCTGTGTATGTGAAAGGGCAGAGAGACATCTGCCTTCTTCTAAAAATAGTTGGTGTTTGGCGTGGTGTTTGTTTCTTTACTGTACTTAGTCACAGGCAGGATTACCAACCACCCCTGAGGTCACAACAACAATAAACTGTATGATCTTAAATAAAAAATGTAGTCTTTTTTAAAATATGATTTCTAAAACTGATGATTTTGTAATTTCTTTTTTTTTTTGCAGGGAAATCACAATGTAATCTCCAAGATGTGATCTTGACAATGCAAGAAGTGTCAAGCCAGGGCAATTCTGCGTCAGACTGAAGGAACTGGGAATACGCGTTCATCATGAGCAACCAAGAGAGGCGTCACAGGACAAGCATGCAGCACCTCCGCTATCTTGATAGCTTTATGGATGAAATAGACCGTGAGGTCATGAGCCTGACGGATCGAGCTTTTAAGAGTCTCTGCATTGGAGATGAAGCAATCTATAATGACTCAGAGTTTTCTCCTTCTCTAGTCAGCTGTCACAAACCAGTGGTGGAGGACGTCTCAAAAAAGAGCTCATGTTCTGCTATCAAAAAACTTAATTCTCACCCTATCAATGGAGCTAATGATCCATTGAGTAGGCTGAATAAGTCATCCAAAAACTCATCGCTTCTTGCAGCGTTTGCAGCCAAAAAGAATGGTGAGATCAACAAGGTGACAAACGGCGATTCATGGGACAAATCTGCTCTACTCAGCATCCAAAGAGAGCTCTCAGAGTTTTCTTCAGATTATCACAGTTTAACAGCGGAACATCTCTCCCGAGCCAAAAATCACCTCAAATCAGATGAAAAAGGGCCTGCTAAGAAATCAAGCAAGGCTGCTTCGAATCCCCCAGGGAAATCTTCTAAAAGTAAACAAAGCAAACTGAGAAAACTGAATTGCATAAACTTTTTTCTCCACAGCGAGTTCAGCCCGTTTTTGTCATGGAGGGATTTTAATCACTTCTCCATCGGGCAGGAGCACATTTCGGAGATCGTGTTGAGCAACAGGCAACCGGAATGGTATGACTCGCCTCTTTACAAAGAATTAACTGCAGCACATGGACGCTATAAACTAAGCGTTCCCCCATCAGAAGTTGAAAAGTGTCCAAAACAAAGTGAGACGCATCCACTTAAACCACAACTTGCTTCTGTGCAACCACGAGCCCCTACGGTACCCCCAAAACCAGAGAAAGGGTCCGGGCACATCCAGCAAAATATTCCTACAAAAGTTCCTTCGCTTGTTGCTGAACAGAGATGTAATTCTGAAAAAGTCGAAGGTTGCGTTCCCTGGCGAAAAAGCAGAAGTAGGGCAAAAAGTGTTGCTCCTGTGGGGCACTCCATCAACTCACCGTCTTGTGAAAGGACAAATGCTGGAGAAGGGAGTGCACAGGCATTTAAAAAAGATGTCAAGACAATAGAGGACCAGACCTCCGCTAGTTCAACTCCTTTCAGTATTTCACAGCTGTTGACACCAGTGATACACTCCAGACATGGGACAGGGACTTCAGAGATACTGCAAACTGTGCTCTCGCCCACTGCCCTGGAGATCCCAGCGCTCTCTGAGAGAGATCTGCATCCGTCGCCTGAGATTAAGAGAGAGGGGTACAAATCCATAGCATCAAGCTTGTTGTTCAATCTCAAGGACAACAGAAAACGGGTTAAGGCCATGTACAGTCCACCTAAGTTTAAAGGTTTGGATGCAGTGAATCAAAGCACAGCATCAAAAGATATGCTTGAAATACCAGAGAATTCAGAAGCTAAAACAATTTCACCTGCTCATCTCAAAACCATTACATCTCTGACTAGTCCCTCGTTGGAAACTGCAGATGCTCAAACCGGCTCTCCTGCCAATGGTGGGATGCCAGATGACTATTTGGGACTTAGTCTGCTTCAATCTGGAAAATTGAAATCAAACAGGAGTCCTGCACCGAACAAGGCAAAATACCCATCATTGCAACTTTACCGAAAAACTAGTCCTGAGGAGATCAGAGAAAATGCTCAAGCTGCGGTTGACACCAGTTCTCAGGCTTTCTCAGAAAAAGCCAGCAAAGATCATGACGCAAATTATCCAAACAAATTTTTGAAAGGTGTAGAGACGCAAAACAAAAATGATACCTTAGAGTCAACGCTAGATGGCAAAAAGCCCACTCAAGGTTTAAGTAGTAAAAGAACTATTGAAAACAAATCTGGTAAAGTTCAGAGTGTAAGTTTAACAAAACTGGAAGAACAAGCTGTTAGTGATGGTACAGATCAAATTAAGGACAGGTTGAAGACTACAGGAACAGTCAGCACACACAAAAGCCCTGTTAAAGAAAAAGAACCCAACTTGAAGGAGACAGGAGCAAAGCATGCATTTTCTGCACAACAGAACAACTACATTAAAAGTCAGAGATTTGTGACTACAGATGATGATAAAGATCATGATGATAGGCATAATGTGGAAAAACGGCTGATGGATATAAAAGATAAACATATTAATGATGAGTGGTCCAGGCATCCCAAAACAAAAGAGATAAGACATGAGGAGCATAATGAAGGAATGCGTCAAAATAAAGGAATAGTTCAGACAACAGCGGATGGACCACTATTGAAAGAAAATGTGCGTGTAAGTGGAGAGGCTAACAAAGCTAAAGAACATAACAGTATTACATCAAAGAATGGTTTGGAAACTCAAACAGAGCAGAAAGTAAAAGAAGGAACTTTCTCAGCGAAAGGAAACACTTCTGCAAAGAGAGCGCTGTTTGATTCAATAGAGCCATTGCAAAATAAGACAACTGCACCCTTAAAGAGAGATAATGTTGTTATAGATAAGTACGACTTAGCCAAAATGGCTTTAGAGGAGGTAATTGCTGAACGAGAGCAAAGAAAGTTGAAAAATAACGCGCTTGGCTGTGAAAAACCTCAAGGTGATCTTGAGTTACCCACCAGTGTAGAGGACCAACTACCTAGCATGTGTTTGTTGAATGAAAGGGGGGCAAGTAAAAAAGACGGCACAGGTCAGAATACCGTATCTGCTTTTAAAGCTAATTGGCAGACTGTGCAAACAAAGTCAGAAGACATGGCCAAACATGGTAAAAGTTATGTGCCTGAGGTAAAATTAGCCAGGCCCTGTAAGCAGGAAGTATCTAATGGGCAGTGCCAGCTTGTAGAACCTATAAAATATAATGAGAGAGACAGATTGTGCCTAAACCGTCAAGAAAGCGACATACGTAATATCAGCAAGGGTGATAAAATACGGCAAAAGAAAGAGTTAATGAATAAACATAAAAGTCATGCAATGAAAATAGAAAGAAGGGATATTTGTACCATGGGACAGTATGAGGAAGAGTTGGGTGTTGACAGTAGGGGTACTTCCAATAAACCTGAGATACCCCCAAGAAGAGGAAGAAGTAATTCGCATAGTAATGACAGAGCAGGTGAAAAGACAGAAGGTAATTTGGATTTTAAAAGAGAAGGTGACACTACAGGCAAAACTGAGATAGGTAAAAGTCTGGAAATAAGCAAAGTTCAGTCAAGTCAAACAAAGAATCAAGGCCCAGTGAGAGGAAATGTATCCGCTCTGAAAGAGAAGTACGACAAAGACATTAAGGTGAATCGCAATGATGCTCAGAAAGGACTGACTGTTGAGGATACACGTTCTGAAAAGTCTATGAAAGAGAAACTTGATGAAAAGACTCCAAAAGACAAAATTAATAGCACATTTGTTTCACCGAAACTCACAGTCAGTGATGCTGAAAGTGGCGCTTGTGCTATTATCTACACTGATTTGGATTCAGAGAGTGAAAGAATGCCCAACAGCTCTGCAAAAGAATCGGAAAGAGGCGAGGAACAATCTAGGAAACACAGTACCACCCAAGGTGTCCAAAAGGCTTTAGGTGATCTCACAAACAACATAAATGAAGGAAAGCAAGACAAGGTGCCAAAGAACGAGAAGGAAGAAGGTGCTGACAAGCACAACAAATCCAAAAGTTCGAATGTGAAAGACTTCCTTAGTGGACTTCTTGGACTTTCGAGCTCAGAAAGGGTTAAAACGGTAGACAAACTTGAGGAGGAACTCTCCGAAACATTGTCCTCGGAGTCTTTTAAACCTGAGGAAGTCAGAAAGGACAGTATCACAGTATATGACATCCTTGGACAGTCTCATTCTGTATCCTTGTTTAATGGTAAACAAACACATCACAGCAGTCACTCTTCGAACTCAAGTGAACTCTCTTTACTGCATGAACCTGAACAGGGGGCACGAGCAGCAGAGTTGCTAAGAAAAGCAGAATTCTGCAAAATAAATGAAGAAGTAGGTGGCAATGTAAATTTCCAGAAACCCTCAATAGGTTCTTGGCCATCAAGCAACCATGAAAGTGAGTCAGATGTCTCTGACAGGGTTGTTTCTCCACCGAGTGATGTAGACACACGGGGATGGGTGCGCAGCTTGATTGAGTCAGCTAGGAGCTTAACACAAATACCACACAGTCCTTCGTCCTCCAAGGATCAACTGGACAACTGCTTGAATAGATCTGAGAAAGATGAGGAAGATCAAGACCTCTCCAAAGGTGATTCTCAAGCTGAGATACAAGCTGGATCAGTCAAGCCAAACCAACCAGCAATGCAGTTCTTGTCCCTTCCGGCAACTCACCTGGTCACAGTCAAGGATGGAAAGCTGTCGGCTGGAAGTGCCTCTGTGTCCGAGGAGGAGGAGCGACGCTCTGCTGTGAGCACTTTATCTGAGGGAATTGATGGCTATGAAACAAGTGGAGGGGATACGATGGAGGAGAACATCTTTTGCAATGTCCCAACAGAGGATGCAGAGGGATCCAAGGAACCCAGCGAGAGATCTGCGTCAGCCTGCAGCGGAAACGATGCTCAGGGTCAGAGCAAACCTCCTGTTGTACCTCCAAAAACCGAAAAGGCTCTACGCCGAGCCATGAGGCTCACCACACGGAGGATACAAAAAGCTGAAGCTAAAAGCAAATCTGAGCGTAAAGGCAGGAGCAGTGACAAAAGCGTCGTTTACAAGGCTGAGAGGAGGCATCACAGCACTGACAAAGTGCATGAGAGATCAGAGCACAGGTCGCTTAGCAGTGACAGAGTCAGCGATAAGCAAATCCAACATCTCGATGAAACACTTGAGCACAAAGCTCAGAGAAACGAGAAGCATGCTAGATGCCATAGTGGTCGCAAGAGCCAAACCGTAGAAGAGAACGATCCTAGTAAAAAAATGCCACATGCAACCAAAGATACTGGTGTCTCTAAAACCCATCTCAGTAAGAAACAAATAGAAGGCACATCAAACCATGGGGAACATTTAGAGAATGGCCAAATAAGTAATGACAGTGACAGACTGGGTCGAAGCAATGAGAAACACTCGCCCAAGAAACTGGAACGTAGGACCCAAAGTCTAGATCGATTTTTACGTTATAAGCACGGAAACTTATCAAGCACCAATGGGAAAACTGGTGTTGAAGTTCATTCAACAGAAGCATCACAATACTCTACTCAAAAAGGATTAGGATTGTGCCACAACGGCATTGAACATACTTATGCACCTGCCACTAATCTTGTTACGCAGTCCTTCCCCATCACCCAGAGGAAGCTTTTACAGGACCCTGACTCTGGAGAATACTTTCTGGTGGATATGCCTGTACAGGTCAAGACGAAAACTTTCTTCGACCCGGAAACAAAAAGTTACGTGCAACTTCCAGTGCAATCTCCTGAGGCTGCTGTGCGACAAGCTCCAACACTCGAGGTGGTGAACGCACCACCACTTATGCTGTATCATGGCTTTGTTCCAGTGCCCCTACCATCACAGAAATCTGTTGTCAGGACTGGAGGGTCCATGATTCCTCCAGATGACCTGGACGACTTTGAACCTAGCAGGAAACAGATGCAGGAGACCTTTTATAAAATGCATTATGAAGAGGTAAATCCTTACTCTGAGCCTGTGTATATATCACAAGAACATACACCCGAAGAGGAAATTGATAGCGTGAGATGAAAACATCCAGACTGAGTATGAATGTGACTGAAATCAGGGATTTGTGTTGTTTGTTTTCAGTCTGGTGTGCCATAGGAAAGTGTTTTGAATCTAGTATGTATGGTGCTCTTTGTTTATAGAGCACAAGGCGTGGATTGTAAATGTTTAATTCTTATTAAAGTAAGGCCTAGTTCTCTTACCGTTAAAAGCACTTGTCTATTTGTAACAGATTTGAATTGAAAGTAGTTTTGCTTTCAGAAAAATCAGAAGGAGATTATTTTGATACATCTTGTATTTGAGTTTTGAAAGTATTTAGTCCAGAGTAGAAAATGATTGTACAAATGAACAGATCAAAATAGATGTTTTATATGCTTAAATTTCAAAAATGCAGATTGCATTCTGGGTGCATTTTGGAATGAATTAGTATATTTAAATGGATTGTTGCTTCAGAAAAGAACCATTCCAATAAAAGCATCATCAATGAGCAATTGTTCAATTATTTCGTTTTGATGTTTTCACACTACAGAAGAAGAATCAGTCTTGGGAAAGCTAGACTTCATGAGTTGCAACATAATTAAAAAGAGATGATTTGATTGACACTGTGCACTAACCTGTTAGCTGAACATACAGTTCTGCAGATGAATGTATTTCAAGCACAACCACTGGTGCAGAGTTCCACTAACCTGGAGAACCTTGAAGAATAACTCACTTTCGCTCAATGTTTTAATGTAATAGGCTACTTTGGTGATTTCATTCAGCTTTTGCATTGTTTGTCTGCACCAGAATACATCCTGCGTAGCTATTTCAATGCCACTCTGCCTCCCCCTAGTGCTGAATAGGAGTTCTGCAAGTGTCTTATGACCTGCTGTTGCAACAAGACATACATTTTTGGATATTTATGTAGTGACATTTCAGAAACTATATGAACACTGACTGATCAGGGTCAAGCTTGATTGACTATGTGCAAATCTTTCTAAGGAGGACTTAACTTTACATAACAAAATGTTGAATTGGCAAATTGGCATGATAAAACATAAATAAAAAATAAATAAAATAATGTTTTGTAGATGTATGGTAGCTGAACTCTAAGGGTGGAGCTTCAATATGAAACATCTCCCACTTAAAGGAATTATATAGAAGCTTTTTGTTTTTATTTGGTTGCATGAAACTTCTTTAATTTGGTTTAGACATACAAACACCCATACAAATATCAACTAATGTCAATGCCACACTCATTAAAATAAAGGTTCTTCACAGCAATGCTGTAGAAGAAACATTTTTAGTTCCACAAAGAACCATCTCTTTATACCTTTTCATATTCTGGAGATTCTTCTTTTGCCACAAAGAAGCTTTTGTGAAACAGACAGATTCTTCAGATGTTACCAATTTTTGGAACCATTTAGACAAAAAAAAAATAAAAATAAAAAAAAAGCCTTCTATGGCATCATGAAGCACCTTCATTTTAAGAGTGTATCTAAATGTACTTTTGAAATGGCATGAATTCACATCTTGTCAATCTGTATTTTAATGGCAGCCACAACTGCCAGCAACCATGTCATCGTACTGTTTCAGGACAACATTTTCCTCGTCGTCGAAGTACAGGAGACTGATGGGGTGCAGCGAATCTGGAACACAGCAGGGTCTCCCCGCCTCCTGCGATAGTTTCAGTGCGTTTATGATGGATCTCACAGTAGCGTGATTTGTGGCCCGGAGACCTTCACCCAGCGGAAACGGACAGGAGCCCGCACAACTATACGCATTATAACCTCTGGGAGATATGATCCAGCCTGACCAGCCGATTTTAGAGAAGTCCACGTAGAGCTTTGTTCTCTGGCAAGTAGAGGTTAATGCACTCACGCTTCTGCGGGTGCGCTTTCTTGACTTCACTAAACGTGCTATAGGCTCCAGGAGGTCAAGGGATGTGCTGATATTTTGTCCTAAAAGAGAGTTAACAAGGGCATCAAAACTTTCAAACATATCTGAGTGTGTGTGTGTGTGTACTTGTTCATGCTACATTGTGGGGATCAAATGGGGTAGAAAACAAAATCAATTTATTTTACCTCAAAAAAGTTAGAGACTGCTTGGAGAAACGTCCAAGATGAGTATTTTGACTAATGTTTTGAACATGTTAAACTGGCATATAATAATTAGCTTGTTATATTATCAGTTATGAGGGACAGTTATAGTGTAGAATGATATACTGTACCAGTTCTTGTGATTTTGCGGCCCATCGTGCCTCCCATACATTTTTTATACAGTGTGTTTAAATCAAGACACACAAGCGGTTATACAATAGTATAATGAACTACAATAGCTTGACATCTGTGTTAACTAACTTATTTTATGAACACTTTGATACGTCTGTTTTATTTATTTTGTGTGTGTGATTGTACTTGTTCACACTACACTGCAAGGATCAAATGTCCACATAAGGAGAATAAAACTTGACTGGGTCGTGTTCCTCACGAGAAAAAAAAAGTAAAAGATAGTAAATGATATTTATCTGAAAGTGTAAGAATGTAAACAGGTTTTCTGTAAGGAGGCAGAAATATTTGTTTGGTAATAAAAGTCTATGGAAGTTACCCACAATTCACAGAAACTGTGTGTTAAACAGTAATATATTTCAGAAACAATGTATATGCTATATAATAATAATGCATTATGAAACAATCAAACATCTATTTTTAATTTTGGGTACTTTTATGTCTCTGGGGTCGAGTTTCTTTTTTTTTGTTGTTACACGAAAGTCACATTGTTAATGTTCTGGAAAACTTTTCTTTTTTTTTCCCCCAGGCCTTGTGAAATAACTTTTATTGTATTATTTTACCCATGTCGCATGCAGACCCAATCTTTCAGTCTTGAAATATGAAATATTCCATTTCAACACATTTCCAATGTTATTTAAGATGTAATGGAAATGCATTTGTAAAGTAACTCTGAAAATATTTGTGGCTTTTTAAATAAACATTAAAAAGTAAATGACAGACCTTACCTATGATGCATGTCTGTCCAAAAAAAAAAAAAAAAAGTGTTTTAAAAGAGTTTATTTTCTGAAAGCCCACAGGGCCAGGAGTGCGCATAGTCTAGAAAACACCCATATATTATACTCGTGCCTGGAGAATTTCAGTGTGCTTCAGTTACCTGTGTAGAAAGGTGGCTGTTGGTAATGCTTTCGTCCATCATCTGAATATATAACCAAATATGCATTTGTTTCGTCTGACTGCTCCTTCATCTGAATGCTGGACTCATACCAGTTACCTGAAGGGAAAGCAGTCACGACCAGGATACCGTTATTTGTAACGCTGTTAAGAACCCATTTGGACACCTGTCAGAAATTTAGAAGTTATTGAGACAAGCAAAGCAATTACACATTAATTGTTTTTTAAACAGTAATATTTTGTCTACCATTTGTGTGATGTTGAAGAGCTCCCATCCTTTGGTGTAGACGGGTAATAAACTCGAGCCTATCAAGTTTCCTTGCCAAGGTTTAGGTCTGCTGTCCAGCACTTCATACAGGTCAACCTAAAACAGCACATTTTATAATATCATTTCCATTTTTACATGCAAATTCACAATTATATTCTTGATTGTGCTTACAGAGTATTGTATTGTTCACTGCAGGTGTAGGTCACTCGAGCACTTACTCAGCGTCTTCATGGAGCGAACACTAACAGAACACGGCTAATAAAGCTGCATTTTAGCTTTACATTACATATATTCCCCAAAACATTCACATTTCTTAAATTAAAAATAATCAGTTTAGAGCCTTGAAGCTGCATCAACATGCTTTTGGAGGTTTATACTCCGAGGCACCGCTGAAATCCAGAGAAAGTTCCTGAAATGTTTTCCTCAAAAAACATAATTTCTTTGTGACTAAACTGTAATCAGTCAAGTAGGAAAATAAATATTTTTCTGTGCTAAATCGCATATAAAACAAATATAATTTTTTTTTTTTTTGCATAATGTATGTGTGTGTTCTATGTATATTTATTATTCATATAAATACACTTACACACAATACATACACAATACAAATATTTACATATTTACTATTTACATTCATATGATTTATA
>JAUMHP010000062.1:1835570-1849723 GCA_032361065.1 Enteromius trimaculatus | reverse complement strand
ATTATACACCACATTCCTTGTTTCACAGAGTATAATAAATGAGCTTCCCCTATTTGACAGACCAGTAGCCGCCACTGTTGTTATGATATACTTTAGTACTTGTTGCCTCTGGCTTGCTTCGTTTCTAGCGATTGTCATCAATTTGATTACAAAGATCCTATTTAAACTGAGCTGATCTAGACAACAGCTTCTCTGCATTCAATAATGAGTGTTTAATCTTGTCTTATACATTACTGAAACTCTATTCTCCAAACTGACACTGTTCTATAAAAAACTATAAAAATAGAGGTGATTTACGGATTGTATTTATATTTATACTTAATGAAAAACACATATTCATAATATCTAACACTATTTTTGCATCTGACGTACTGATAGTAGTTTTAAGAACAGTCAATGCCAGTTTCTTTTAGTTGAAACGGCTCAGATTTATATTGGGGGCAAATATTTTAGTTTTCTAGTCTGTTTTCGTTCCAGTACTTTCTCTCTCATTGAGAGAATTGCTTAATAAATGGTAAATAGCATGCTTGGGATGATCTTTTGTCTAACTGTGCAATGGGGATGCTAGTTGATATTAATGGTTAATCAGTTTTAAACCGCAAAACAGATGACTTCTTCTCCACCAGATGGTGCTGATGAATAAAGAAACAACTTTTATTTCATCACATCTGCAAGCGCTTGCTGCTTGGCTGATCTTTTAAATCAGAGAAGTGGAGCAGTCTGGGCATTTCGGGTTTTTTTTTTTTTTTTGCAGAAATGTATTACTTAATACTCAATGCTTTATACATCCGATCTGCCTCTCAATCCAGTAGTTAATAAAGACAGAAGAGCTTTTTGAATCCATGCATTTAGAGAGCACTCTGCTATTATTCCCCATTAAACATATTGTTCTGCGTCTCAAATTCCATCGGCTAATTATATACAGAAATACATAAACATTTGACAGTCTTTAGAAGATATTCATAGAGATGAATGAGCTGTTCCATGCATTTGAGAAGATTTTTCTCTCTGGAAGTATGAGGTGAAATTCTTGGCCCGCTCGAGTCCGAAGCTACAGGCTCTGTTGGCACTTCTGTAAGCTGTATTCCTAATAATGGCCTCCCCCTTTTGTTCAACATCTCTTTGGGCCCAAAAGAGAACAGATGGAAGAAATTAAACAAGCACCAAGCCATTGCTGCCGTTCTATTAGATATCTGAAGAGAAAATACAATTATTGCTAAAGTGGAAACATACCGCTGGGGGATTACGGGAGGCCTGGTGTTTTATGTTTTCAGAATGATTGAATTTTGCTTGACCTGGGGGTGAGGTGTTTAGGGCTGTTTGGGTTAAAGATGAGGACGGTGAAGGGATAGTTTACAGGAGCTGCTGTTTCATTTCTCATATCTCTGCCACTTAATTCTCATTTCCGCTTTTGAGAATCTGTTATGCTTAACAATTAGCCAGTTTGTTTAGTGGTGCTTTCTTGGAAATTGTACAGGTTTCAAGGAATAGTTCACACAGAAATCAAAATGAGCTTGAAATGAATTCAACCTAAGGCCATCCACGATGCAGATTAATTTATTTCTTCCTCATCAGATTTGGAGAAATGCACTGCTTCAGTGTCTCAGCAATGGATGCTCTGCTGTGAATGGGTGCCGTAAGAATGAGAGTCCGAACAGCTGATAAAAACATCACAATCATCCAAAAGTAGTCCATTCTGACGGCACCCATTCACTGCAGAGGATCCATTGCTGAGAGAGTGATACAATACAGTACATAATTTCTTCAAATATGACGAAGAAACACACTCATCCTTATCTTGGATGACCTAAAGCTGAGCTGTGAACTATTCCTTTCAGATCTCTTTCAGGACAAACAACTCTCGAGAGTACATGATATAAAACGATAAACTCATGTTGAGAAAATGAGTCTAGGACTGATTTTGTCCAGATATTGCAAGCCAAAGCAGGCATGTCTCACGTTTAGATATCTTCTGACTTATAAAATGATGAATGCGTTGAATCAGCTTTTTACTGTAAGATGATATGTTCTTTTAATGGTCGTAGAAATTCTTCTCTAAATCACGGTCAGAGCTGGAGAAATTGCATTCACTGGCCAAACGCCTGTTTGGAATATCTGACATATTAGATGTGTGTTAAGACCAAACCAGAGATGCAGTCATCATTTTATAGATTACAAGGGCATATAGAGAGTCTTGTGTTTTGTTGGCTTGAAAACAGCATATATAAGATGATTTAATGATACTGTATGAACGTTGTCAGAAAGTATATCATCTTTACATCCTCAGGGTAAGAGTTTTCAGGTCTAGCCCATCTTACAATCAACCCTACGCTGTAAAAATAAAATAATAATAAAAATAATAAATTATAAAATGTAACAAAAAAAAAAGGTTAAGATAATCAACAGATTTCTACACTCAATCCAGCACATGCTGTTGTGTGTCATCTGATTGATAGTTTAGAGTTTTCAACAAATCATTTTAAAAACTAAAAAAAAATATGTCTGGATCATTTCAATCTAATCTCACTAAGATATATTATAGGAGTGACCACTGGTATGTCTTTCATTGTATGTCAGTGCTGTTATAAAGATCTCATTGCTTTGCATCACAAGCATCAGAATTTCAACATAGAAATATCAGAATTTGCACCCAATTGCATTTTTTTGCCGAGTTTGAATCTCTGAACAAAACTAAGCTATTTTTTTTTCTTTGAGCTTTGAACCCGATGCATCAACTTCGAAACTCCCAAAAAGATTTTTAAAAAAAGTTTGTTTAAAGAGTCAAGATAAAGTAGATGTATTTTCATACTTTCATACAATTTGTCGGACTTTACAGGGTTAAGTTGGTGGAGCTATACATTTCCAATGATGTGCAACGCAAATGATCATCAAAACACAATAATAATACTTTTCTGTAGTACTTTTAACATGCATTCAAAACACTTAGATTCATATGAAATTAATATAAAAATTCAAGTAAAAGCTACCTTAAATAAATGAGTTTAAAGGCAACATTTCAAAATATGAGATTTTGTCTGAATAAGGAATTGTCTCGTTCTGCATTACTCTGTATTTTTCACATCTGTTGAGACGCAGCTGAGCTTCCAGCTCCTGATGAGCGCGTCTCTCAGTGACAGAGGAAAAGCCTGGGTTAAGCAAACCCTCACCTGATACTTCCTCTCTCCAAACACACATATACAGTCCCGTGTGATGCAGCATGTGCTGACTGATAGATGTGGCATGCTGTAATCAAACCACGCTGACAGACAGTCGCTGGGACTCAGGGTGGGTGGTAAGACATCAGTGATCGTACACTGAGCCATTCCTTACACCTAAGGCTGAAGTTTATTAATATTAATGGAATTGCATTTTCGGTAGACGTGTATATCTGTCACTATCTGAACTTTTTGAGAATTAAATATTCAGAGAGAAGAAAAGTACAATTACATGAATAAGGTCATAGCATTTTCAGTCACTTTATTATGTGAATAAATGAGAATTATGACTTCAGTTATGAGAAGAATGTCCTCTTTGGTGTTATTTTTATTACAACTTTAATTGCATGTTATTCTGGTAATTCTAAATCTGTTTTTAAAACATTTAAACGTGCAATATTATGACTCCATTCTCGTAAAGGGCCTATTATTAAATTATCCTCAAACCATTACGTGGTTATTCTAGAAATCGTCATACACATCTGCTATTTTCTGTCTCCTAAACTTTTTCAGGCTGATGATATTTTGCAAGATATTGTTTTTACATTTAGTTTTTAATTTCACACACACACACACACACAGATATATAATGACTTTTGCATAACCTGCTGCCCCGGACAAGAATGTTGATGTTTTAGACAAAAGATGTGGTTAATTAGGCAGCAAACCCATCAATTACAATAAAATGGATACGGGATGGCAGGCTGAGTTCTGTCTGAATGTGTTTTTTCAATTTATATGTGTTTCTAAAGACAGAAGACAGATGAAAACTTACTGTATGTCAAATATTGATTTCAAAGCTGCGCTTCAGACCTGCCAGGTTTACAAACATGCTAAAAAGCTTTGGCTCTGTGCTATTACATAAGAAACACTTCCACGAGCCAAGCTGGAGCTCCTCTCTTCATTCCAGGCCCATCTGTCTGTCTTTTTCTTCACTCCTCTCACTCATCTATTCCCAAACTGCCTGTGTTTCTGTACGTCACGGCTGTATTTTGCATCGCATCTTTCTGTGTTAAATCAGTGTCAGCAGATCAAGACAACACTGATGTATCTCGCCAGTTTTGAGAGGCTGACTTGATGTGAAATGGCACGGAACTGGATAAGATGATTCCTTTAACCCCAAACACATGTATTAGAAGAGGAAGCAGTCTCATTAGAAACAAGATGAAGAATATCTGATATAAAAATGGCTTTCTGCCCACACTTTCATGTAGAAATTATGCATCAGTATGCACTTTAAACGCATTATAAATAAATGTAAAATATATAAATGCATAATATAAATATGTTTCTATCTACCGATATCTGTCCACATTTATAAATACACACACACATAGTATAAACATAAAGCATAAACAAAACACAATTACAATCACTTATTAAAAGTTATAATGCAATATAATGTAATACAATAATACATTGAATCATGAAACCCTGCAATAATATGGATTTTTTAATATAAGTTTAAAATCAAATTTGCAATATACTGTACTATATGGGATATAATATACTGCTAAATGTATTATTTTATCTATAATAATAATACTGTTTATTATTAGTAGTTGTAGTAGAAGAAGTAGGAGCAGTAGTAGTATACAATAAAGTATAGTAATAATAATTGGAGAATAATATGCTGCAGTAATATTGGCACGGTATGAACTGTTTTTGTGCACAGCTCGTATGATTATATTATGTTTTTTGTCATTGTGTCTCTTCAGTTAATACATTTTCCAGCATGGTAAACATATTTCTCATTGTGTGTGATTTAGTTTTATCAGCCAGTTTTTGTGCGTGAATCTGTCTTTCCAGAGAACATGTTAGGTTTGTGGCCTTGTTCCTGCTCTCAATCCATTATACATGTGGAAGGGCTCATTTTCCAAACATAAATAGAAATACAGGAGGGCTGCTCCTTCAAAAAACAAGCAAGGTGCTCAGAAGAGGCATTCAGCGTATTCCTCAGTGTTGAGCTAAAATAACAATGGGCTTTGGTTAGTGTAAGTGCTAAATGCAATGAGACACCGGAGCGCGATGCTGTGTATTTTTCATGATTCAGCTGGCAGCAGCTCTATGAAACCAGAGTCCTGCAGCGATGGTCCTGTGAAAACAGCAGAGACGGAGTGCTTTAGTCTCGTCCTATACTTTCAGCAGGTTACAGAACATCCGGGACGCAGGCTTTCTCTTTGAGGAGCTCATAATAATTAATAATTATAATAACTAATAATTTTCGGATTTTATAATTAGATAGATAGACAGATAGATAGATAGATAGATAGATAGATAGATAGATAGATAGATAGATAGATAGATAGATAGATAGATAGATAGATAAACCCGCTGTTTACTCTACCTGTGAATGGGTACCTTATTCCAAATCCCTGACAATGTGACTTGTGCTTCACCATTAGCTTAAAAAAAAAAAATGAATAAATGACATTGTGTCCTACAGTATATGATCATTTGTTTAAAAAAAAAACAAAAAAAAAAACATAAAAATACAATAATTACAATTACAGAGAAAAAAGAAAGAGGTATTATTTTTACCTCGTCATGTTGTGACAGCAAATTAAATTGAAAGAAAATTGAAAAAACATTTAGTTTGCTTAAAAAAAAATCCTTCTCATTCCCCACTGTTTTTGAAGGACATTCTTGTTTGCCATTTCACCTCACTTTTACTTCTACTTAAAACAAAACGCTAATTGTTTTTTTGTTTTTTTCCCCAGCCCTCTTTACGTCTGACTGTTTTGCATAGGAGAAAACTTGATGAAGAAAGACAGAAAGAGAGTGAGAACAGACGAAGGAAAGAGAGCGAAACGGGCCAAAAGGCTGCAAGTCTCCGTTTTGTTTCCCTCTCCCAGGCATTTTAACGGCCGCCTCACCTTTTTGCCATTTCAGAGGCCAGACACTACTTCATCTGGGAAATTATTGCAGCTCAGATGATATTCCCGATCGCTGAAATACAGAGTGCTGCCTTTCTCTCTCTTCGCAGTTTTATTTCATTATCACCAGTCTGAGTTATTGCGTTTTCCTGTTTCTCATTTAGTGGGTAATTATGGAGGCAGACGGGTGGAGCTCTGGAGAAGGGTTCAGGGTGAGTATATGAGTACAGGGCACTCTGAAGGGTGTATGGTGGGCACTGCGAGTGACACAGATTAAAGAGGACTGCACAAACATACCCGGGCAAGCCATTATTCACCGTGTCTCCACTCGTTTCTCAGTCTAATGAGCTCTGCCTACACTAAATCTTCTCTTATAATAGGGGGCATTTTCTCTGACCCTTTTTCGAGCGACTGTCGTTGCGTTGTTTTGTACATTTACTGTATGTCATTCGCATGGCGAAAGTTCACCGGTTGCAAATAATCTTCGATCTCATTCCCTTCGGTAAATGGTGCTTTCACAATGTGGTCAGAAGTTTACACTTGGTCTCGTCTCAGTGATGCAAGACCGCTTTCTGACCGAGATCTGGAGTCCTGCCTATCGTAATTGAGATATTAAATACATTATGCTTTTCCCCTGGAGGAAAGGTGCTTGTACAGCACTAAAAGATAATTATGGGAGTTTACAAAAGCAAGGCTGTGGTCATGTCTTTTTTTAATAAATGATAATGATATAAAAAAAAAGTGCAATTAATTTTAATCAAATGCATTTGATAGGATTAAAGAAAAAGGGAAAATAACAGTTTTTGTAATGTGATCTATGTTTTTACTTTAAAATATGCCTTTTAATGCCTAATATGTGAAAAATGAAAAAAATTATGAACTAGGCTACATGAATAATGTCAAATGAATAATAATTTACAGTTCTAAATGTTTAGCATTTGCTATATGTGCTGCGCTGGGTTAAACAAGACTTTTTGTAACACTTGCATATTATTGCTCTTTTTTGGATTTTGCTTGCTTCCATTGTCATCATGTTTGGATAAAAGCGTCTGCTAAATGACTAAATGTAGATAAATGATCAGCGAAGGCAGCGCTCTAACAGTAGGAGGACAAACGAGCCTCCTTTAATGACATCAGCAGCTGTCCACCAATGGCTAAGCAAATCATCTCAGCGCCGCGTCCCACAGCTGCAAGCGTCCATCATGCCTCAGGCCGAGGGGTTGCGGCCCTCATATGGAAGACATAGGCTGTAAACCTTCGCATTTTTCATCTCCTCTCACGGTTACGGCCCTGATGTAGAGCTGATTTTCTGATGGGTCCCTCATCGGTTGGCCTATAGTTTATATGCCATGTGTTGTTCTCTTGGATCCTCGTCAAACTCCCAGTCTCAAATGAGGAATGAAGACGAAGCTCTGAAGTGAACGATGGTACGCCTGAGCAAACCTAAGGGGTGTTTTTAAGAGTTTAAGGGTCAGTGACATGACGCTGTTCAATCATTTATTAAAACATGTCGAAATGCAGCTCACATACAGTAGTCAACATTTGAAGTGGATCAAAACCTTTCAGCAAAGCTGTTCTAAAGCCAAAAAAAAAATACTCTGATCTACTTTAAATGTTGACTGCTGAGTATAGTGTTCAAGCTTTTATTATTTATTAAAAAATGCTTCTCTGCTTAATATTTCAAAACATGTCTGAAAAATATGTATTATTTTACATTCATAATTCCAGAAATGTTGAGCTCTTTTCAAATTTGATGTCTGCTACTGGTCTCAAAAGTTGGCACAGGAGCATCAAAGGGCTGAAAGCAATATGTTTTGAAAAGATTCAGCCGGGAGAACATCTAGCAACTAATTAAATTAAAGATGGGGAGAGGGGCTTCAATCTGAAAGAGTGCATAAAAAAAAATATGTAGAACACTTGCAATACATTATCCTCCAGATTGCAAATATTGGTATCTACAGTGCATGACTTCATCAAAAGGTTCAAAGAAACTGTAAATCTCTGTGTGTAAGGGACAAGAATGAATCTTTGCTGGATGTTCTTAAACACAATCCTCCGAGAATGAACCAAAGAATGGGACCAAATTCTATCACCAAAACTAAAAAAAACTTGTCAACTCAAAATGCCCAAAGTTTTCTGAAAAGAAGAGGAGATGCTACACCATGTTAACATGCCCCTGTCCCAGCTATTTTGAGACCTGTAGCAGGCATCACATTTCAAAAGAGCTCATTTTGTGCATAATATTTCTTAGTTAAGCAAATAAAAAACAAAACTTGCTCCGGTCAAACTACACCACACAAAATTCCAGAATGAATAGATTTCTGTTGAAATTGTTGTTTGACACACACATTTTAACAGAGCAATGGTGAATGTAATTTTAATACCTTACGTCATCGACCCTTAATCAAATGTTGTATTTTGCGAGTGAAGCTACCTCCTTAATGACCTCATTTGCACTACATATGACAATGTGGAAGACATTATCCTCTCATTTAGAATACCATTCTTAATGTAAATGAGAAATAAATGCTCCATGTTGACATCGTCAGCGCTCGGGACCGTGACCGATCTCCTCCAGGTCCTCAGCGGGTGATGTACAGGTAGGATGCAGTCGCCTGAAAGGCGGATTTGTAATTTCCTGCTAAACGAAGCCCTAATTTTGAGTGTCGCTGGCAGTCTCTCTCAACTTTCCCCTAGAAATGAAAGATGTATATTTTGCTTAGCGCAGACAAAGGCAATAACTCCATAGGCCAAATCAAGAAATCGCGATCCAGGACTTTTTGTCGATGGATTGTGGTTCCTCAATAAACTATAAGAAACATCTGAGATGGCCTCATTTTAAAATAAGCATGAAGAAAGAGCTGCAGGCAACAGAGGCTCGGTATGAAGGATTTATAAAGTGTTTATATAAACGCCGAACTGACCAACACAGCATAAATGAGTGCGGACTCTCAAATTTCATAGCAAATTGCTTGTTTAAGGAGAAGCCGATAACAGCTAGGTTAGCTGCAATTAGGCTTTATTAATGACCCAAAAACCCTCTGTGGAGTATTTTTCCAAACATACCAGCGATCCTTTGCCAAAGGAGATGCAGGCTGGATGGTGACCATCTCCAGAAATGGACGGGGGAAAAACACATCTATTTACTTGCTTCCATAGTAACGTCTTTGAGAAGGTTGCAGTGTTTTATGAGACTCAATATAAAGTCAATTCTCCGTGAAGAGCACAACCCCTCCTTCTGGCCGGCGGTGAATGGCCCCTGTTACCTGTGATTTCTTGGCTCAATAACAAACAGTAGTTGTAATACTTCATCCGAGGAAGGAAGCAGAAGCTTTAGAAGCAATAAAATATTGACCTCTTCATCAGCCAAAACTAGCACAATACCAGCCTGCACGTCTGCATGCTAGCAAAACACATCAGTAGCTTTCATAATGGAGGACAAGACCAACCGCTGGGCTTTACAACGCAATCTGGCCTCGACGATCTATTAAGATTGAAGCAGTAGCATTTCTATCGTCAGAATGATCTGAACGGAACGAGGGATGAGGGACAAAAGCAAATTAAACCCTACGACTTGTGACGATACATTGATGTGCGAAAACATGGAACGATCGGTCTGTGCTAAAAACTGAAGTGGTAGTTAAATTGTTTTTTTTTTTTACCTTTGATAATACACAATGTCCGACTCATTCACAACTTAAGCCCTATTCACAACAAGCACGATAACAATGAAGATAACGATAAAGATATAATCATTCTCAAAGTTAAAATAAATCTTTCAATTTTTTTCCAGATGATGAACGATACAAACACTGACAGCCAATCAGAATCCATCCTGTTCTCACAAGCTCAAGAATTTAAAGGGACAGATGCATGTAATAAAGAGACGATATCATTTGCCGGTGTGGACGCTAATATCAATAGCCTCATAGCTACCGTGCTTGGCGTAAATGGGCCGTTAGCTGTGAATTACTGCCGCCTAACACCTAACAGACTTTAACAGTTTGAGTTTAAAATCTTGGTTTGTGTTCTGCTGAAGAAACCGGAAAGTCAGCGGATGTCCTGGGGGTCAGCAGATTACGCTTTAATTTTTGAGTGAACTATCCCTAAATTGAAGTTGAACAATTCTAATGAAGTTGGAGGTTAAGCTAAATGCAGTCAATAATTTTTACAGTTTATTTATTATTTAACTTTAGGCAGATACTTTTATCCAAAGCAACTCACATTGCATTGAAGGTATACATTTAGATTTGAACGAATCTTGCTCCCCCTGGGAAAGACAATGGCATTGCTATAGAAGAGGTTAAGTGAGATTAAAACTTCATCTTGTCCTTCTTTGGCTTTGTGTACCTGCCTCCTGACAGCTTTTAATCCTGCCTCCTCATGTGCTCAAACGTCTACAGATAACCAGACAGTGAGAAATCGCTTCTCTGTTGCCAGTGAGATGTTTAACACACTCCAGGGCAAGAGAGGACCTTTTTATTAGCCATCACTCATCAGTAGATGGGGCCAGGGAGCAAACAGGGGGTCAGGAGGGCAAAAAACGGGACGCGGCGATCCCCACAAGACTCTCAAGCCAGGTTTGAGTGAGTGAGAACACAGGGGGAGACATAACTCTCTCCTCTTTCGTTCTGTGAGGGTTGAGAGGGAGACAGACGGAGAGATGGATGGAGCTAAAACAAAAAGCTGGAAACGTCTGCTGAATGTCATCGGAACGATATGCGTGCTTCGGCCAAGACAAACTAAACATAAAACCCTCCAAACGGACAGTGGCGCTTTCCCTCGTAGACTCGCGGCCTGCTCGAGGCCAAAAGACCCACCGAAGACGTGAAATATCAAACAGGACCTTCTCCCTGTGGTGTTGTGAGCCAATTATGTAATCAGAGAAACTCCTCTGAAGTGCCTGCTGAGAATAAGCTATCCATCACTTCTGTATATGAGGCGGCGCAGATATATGTGACACTCCCAAAAAGTCAAATCGCTCCAGATGACTAATGTAGTCTGTATAGTGCATTTGTATCTACTGTAGTTGTTCTGATATGAATGGCTAGAACCCATTTAATGTTTTTTTGAATCCATACAGACTTGTATGAAAGTCGTATAACAGCTGTCAGATTAATACTGGCCCTACACTTGTTTCTTTTTATAGCTGCCAGATCTTTCTTATTTAGTCTTTTCTCTTTAACAGTGGTATAATCCACAGGTGGGCCTTGTTATAGCAGTCTCAACACCTCAGTTTTGTGTCTGACCCTGTCTGACATCTTAGCCAGTAAACACTTGAGGAACTCTTAATGTAGAGAACAATCGTCTGAGCTCATCTTTGTAACTTAACACAAGTGGATATAGCACTGAGGTCCACTGAATACTGGATAATGGGTTCATAACCTGGACTGCTGGATTTCTTTAACTAATGGTTACTATTAGTGAATGCTAACATTTTGCAGCTAATTGTGTGAAAATTAGCCTTTATTAATCAAAAATGTACCTGTAAATCAAACTTTTGTGTAAAAAGGAGTTTTACTGCCTCTGGTGTATTTAAAGGAACATTTTTTTTTCAGTTTTGCATAAATGTATGAAGAGGCACTTATTTCCAGTGAATATACTTTAAAAAAAAAAAAAAAAAAAAAAAAATCTATAATTTTTTTTTCGTATTTAAATTTATAATGTTGTGAAGCCTGAATTTACTTTTAGCATTACAAAAAAATAAAATAAAAATAAAATAAAAAATATTTAATTAGAAATTATCATTTGAATATTATCCTTTTAACTGAAAAATACATTATTCACGTAAATCTCCAGTTCAGTTTTCTGTAGGATATTTCATAATGATTGGTAGCAACAGTAACTGAGGGGCGGAGCTTAGTGAAGGGTCAAATTCATTTCCGAATGAACACACTCCACTCTGCTCCATTAACTCAACAGACATCAGAGCACTGTACCTACTGAAAGCATCAAGAAAAGAGGGCTTGCGTGGTCGAGAAAGACAGATGTATGCTTCTATGCTGAAAAGCATAAATCCGATTTAATCTAGCATTTACACAACTATTCTCTGTGTTCTGCCAAGCTGTTTTTGTCATTCTGTGCTTCCAAGAGATGTCACACCTGGAAACCGTGCCAAATCAGCCCCCCGCACCAAATCATGGCCCCTTGATGGGCTTTGATTTAAAAGCAACTGGTCCTGAATCTGGGCAGTTCTGCAGTGTCCCACACCCACAACTTCCTTACCCCTCCTTTCCTAAATTCACTGTAGCCTTTCACTTCATCCAAAGCATTACTCACGATGATAAATCGCCCCAACGTGAATGACTTATGTGAAGCCGGGAGGAGGGGGGCACTGAGACACGGTGAAAGTGATAGTCCTGTGGATAAACATAGTCCATAACACCACCTCGAGGAGCAGCAAAGGGGATCGTATTTGCAACCGACTGCAAAAGGACAGTAAATATATGACATGATAGATAGTATTTATCCTTCGTCTCTTGCCCGAGTTTCTTCAGGCTGTAAACGGCAGCTTCTCTTTGGGGATCGGAGCTTATAAACATTCTTTTTTAGCCACAGGTGGTAATGAGCCACAAGAGGGAACTTATATGAGGTTTAGGATGTGGGATAGAGGGAATTATGTTATTGTAGCACATCCTAAAACCTCACGGTCTTCCAAAGTTGTCTCCAAAGTAAAATTTCATGCTTGTCGAATGGCGCCCTTATTTCGGCTGAATCTTACGAGGGAAGGACTCCTGAGATACCTGCTTCGATGCTTCACTGTGCACGCACCCCTTGGCCACCTCTATAAACTAGACTGTAAAATTAGTAAGGCATAACGCTGGCTACCTCAGTGGGTGTGAAGAAATTTGTCGTTTTCTCTTTTGTTATGCCATCGTCCTTTGAGCTTTGGGTTCACTGAAGCATACAAGCATCCCCTGTTCATTACTTAAATGGACAGTTCACCTCAAAAATGGATATTCTGTTATCATTTTCTGACCGTCGTTATTGCAAAGTCAGCCGCTTTACAGTTATTAAAATAACGATTTTGTGCAATAAAAAGATTCAAATAATATTAAAGGTTCTTCATGACAAGAATTAAACTATTTATTTATCAAATGCAGAGACGGTCTCTGTAGTCAAGACCATGATAATCACCAGAAATCAGGTGTCCCCAAAGCCACTAAATAACTTTTATTTGTAAGAATGTTCCTTAGAAGAAAGGTAGTTTAAAAACATGTGGGTGAATAGATCTAACAGAATGTAAAAATTTTTTGGTGGGGTGACCTATGCTTTGAAGTTCACTTAAAGACATGAGGTATCATTTTATGATGGATATTAGATACAAAACCATAAAAACAGATATGACAAATGTGCTTTAGCTACTCTGTTTAGCTTGAAAGAGATGACTCTTTAGGGTGGAATAAACATGTTTTGTAAGCTCTTCAGATGAGACGCTGGAGCCAAGAACTTTAAGGATGACAAGTAAACATACAGATGCTTAGAAGTTGTAGTCTTTCCTCTTGACCCATCTAACTATGGTTGACAGAATGATTGAAGAAGAAGCATGAAACACATGAGGTACGGAGAATTTGCACTCTTCCCACAGTTCTTGGCCCAAATTTCAACCATTTTTTTGGATAATGGTTCCTCTTTGTTATTTGTTACCCTTTGAGCTCCAACATGTATAAACAGAGACATTGCATTTGTTACAAAGGAAATATCATATCATATCATATCATAGACATACATATAAAGGCAACATATATTTGACACTGGACACGAAAGTTCATCAAAGCAGCACGGGTTTATCTGTAGCAATAGATAGCAATACATTGTATGGGTCAAAATGATTCATTTTTCTTTTATGCCAAAAATAATTAGGACATTAAGATCATGTTCCATGAAGGTATTTTATAAAACTTTGACAAAATAAAACTTTGATTAGTGCAACACAGTCTCACTCCAACTCGTCACATTTTGACGCTTGGTCAGGACCCTTTTGTGGCGTTTTTCGATGCTCAGGGTACCCCTTTTCAGGCACATTTGGACGTGAGGGGTCCTCCGTTGTTTTAAATAGGAA
>JAUMHP010000062.1:1801366-1818449 GCA_032361065.1 Enteromius trimaculatus | reverse complement strand
TGTTTACCGACAGAGGTTTCTGAAAGTATTCCTGGGCCCATTTAGTAATGTCAATGACAGAATCACGTGACGAGTGATGAGTGTCGTCTGAGGACCTGAAGACCACGAGCATCCAGCAAAGATCTTCAGTCAATTTGACGTTAAGGAATGTTGTTTTTAAAGTACTCCACTATATTTTTAAACACTCTTTCACAGATTGGAGAGCTTCTGTCCATTTTTTACTCCTGAGAGACTCTAAGAAACCCATTTTACAGCTACTCATGTTACAGACCTGATGTCAGTTTTGCCAACTTTTTTGAGACCTGTAGCAGAAATTACAATTTGATATGAGCTTGTTTAGTGGATAAAAGTGTTTAAACATTTATGTCATCTATTTATATATATATATATATATATATATATATATATACATATGTATTAATGTTCTCTCTGTTCTATTGTGAATGTGATTTTATTCAAAAAAACAAAAAAAACATCTCAACATTTCAGGAATTCAGCTTATATACAATTAATAATACTAATAACATACAGCAGTGAAAGCTAAAACTTAAAGAGAACTAATAAACATTTTTACATGCATCTATAACACAGTGAATCAGTGTTGGTTTAAAATGAATCAGATAAATCTGAGGGGAGTGTATTGTGTGTTTATATTAGCAATGGAGTATAGGAGTTCGTTCACCTATAAACAAGCCTTCTGTTTAATTCCCTTGTGCTCTGTATAGCTATTTTTAACAAGAATATGCCCTGTGTTAACGGCTCTTTTACACTGTTTGAAGAAGATCAGATACTAATACTACTAATCTCAGATTACATATAAATACATACATGAGTTCACTGTAATGTCACCGGATTTCTAAAATTTGACATTTCCTAGTTCAGTGATTAATATATAATTGAAATATAACTTGTCTATGGAAAAAAAAAAAATACTGGTTTTAATACTTTATTAATAATTTAAAATAATAATTCAGCAAATAAATTCACAATATGACAAATAGTAAACAGAAACCACTACAAACAGCAAAACACTGAATGAAGCAGACGCTGAGCTCGCACTCATGCACCGGTCAGTAACAGATGCAGAATATTTTAGTTTGCTACAAGCAGGATACACAAGAAGCACGTTTAACTCGGACATGCAGGTGGTCGTTGTGGTAATGAACACCGTAAATAGCAACCGTTCGCGTGTCCGTGCTTAATGCGCATCTCGTGTATGAAAAGCATTTCGGGGGCCCCTTGGCTTTCAGGGGCCCAAGGCAGTTGCCTACCTTTGCCTAATGGGTTTATAAAGTCCGCCCCTGGTTACAGTAGTAACATAAACATTATCTATGA
Organism: Enteromius trimaculatus; assembly: GCA_032361065.1. Taxonomy (NCBI): domain Eukaryota; kingdom Metazoa; phylum Chordata; class Actinopteri; order Cypriniformes; family Cyprinidae; genus Enteromius; species Enteromius trimaculatus. The sequence goes on along the minus strand of JAUMHP010000062.1, from coordinate 1,817,114 downwards.
CACTTTTGCAGGAACTATGGTTAATGTGGTATGGATTGAACAGACTGAAGCTTGTGCAGAGTGATTGATCAGTAATGTAATCCAAAGCAGTGTATGTCACAGTGTGTGACACTGAACCCTGTCCTCGTCTCTGGTCCACAGCTTCTATAAAAGCCCTCAACTGCCTTTTACAATCTCACTGTGATTCACACTCTCTGATTCCATAAATCTCCCAGCATTCAATGCTGTAGAAGGGTGTGGGTCAGGGTTCACGAGGCCATGGTTTCGCTCAGGCGTAGTTATGGCTTGCTCCAGAGGCTCCGCGCTGTACCTTTAACGCCTGGCCGTTTAATGAAGACCACAGGCGTGCACTGACCGTGACTACCCCAAGCCCAGCCAAAAGCCCCTGCAGTATAGAAATTGGCCATGTTTCAAAAGTTTATAAAAACAGTGGGACCTAATGGGTCAATTGCTGTGAACGCCGAGCGCAGTATTATTGCCAGGCCGCTGAATGCATTAAAGACTCTGATCTGCAGCTGCGTGTGAAGGGTGATAATGGGCCTTTGCAATTGACCTAAACTTTCTCCATCAGATGTCTGACACGATACAATAAAATGTTGAAGAATTCCTTAATGCTTTCGGACAATACCACATCAAACAACCACTTAATGCTTAAATAGTGCAAATACGCAAAAACCTAACTCTGCAGGGGACACAGAGGAAAAGCATTTGTCTTTGGAAAGTGCACCATAATTTCCAGCCTGTCATGCCATTCCAAACCGATATGACTGTATTATTTCCTAGAATTTTATTACATACAATAATAAAATAAGAGGATTAAGAGGTTTACATGCAGAGATACTACAAATCTTCTTTATTCATATATACAATTCTCATATCAATCTTTATTTATTTATTTAGTTGCTCTTTGGTGGATTATTGACTTGAAATAATAGTGTTTTTTTTTTGTTAAGTTTTTTTTTTTGCTCTTTGCTATATTCTATTATTGACTTGAAATCGTGAAATACAAACACCTTTCTTTTTTTCTTTTTTTTTTGTTACTTGCTAGAACAGAAAAGGAGATAATGACTAAATTATGGCAGATTTGTCATGTTTGGGTCATGACAAATCTGTTTCTATGCTACGCTGCCCTTTAAGCAAAAGACAAAGAGGACAGAGGACAGTATTATGTCTAATCCAACAAAATCTGTCAGCGTAAATTGTCCAGTGATCATATTTGCTAAGATTAATTATTGGGGAATATGTGATGATATGTGATTAATATTTTAGTTGTTAATTTAATTGTTATATAATTATATGAAAAAAGATCTCAGATGAATGAATGAATGAATGAATGAATGAAGCAATCAATCAATGAATGAATGAATGAATGAATGAATGAATGAATGAATGAATCAATCACTCAATCACTCACTCACTCACTCACTCACTCACTCACTCACTCAATCAATCAATCAATCTTTTTTTTTATATTCCTACCATGTTTTCATAACCTAATCTGTTACTAACTTTGTTGGAAATTAAGGATTTTGATTCTTGTGCATTATTATTATTATTATTATTTTTTTTTCCACAGAAAACTCAATTTAATTGCTAAAGGGAGATTTGGTGACACTTTAGATCAGTGTAGCCATTATTAACTTATCCATCAACCAGTCGCTTGCTTATTAGCATATTACCAGTATATTAGCTGTTTATTTTTACTTATCTAGCACATATTAATGCCTTCTCTGCTTTACCATATTCTACTTAACTCTACCCTCTTAAATATAACTACTACTACTGTAATGGAAAAGACGGAGGTGTGCGTATCCATGCGCAACATATATTTTCAATCCAGAGACATAATCAGAAAATAGAGCAGAGGGTCGGTACCAGGCAGCAAACAATTCTCTGGCTGGAGAGACTCGCCTTTATACAAGCATTAATGAGAGAGAGTGGGCAGAGATAATGAGCAACAGCTGTGGGGGAGTGGTGCGTTGTGGGAGTTTGAGTCCGGTAACCAACTGAGAGTCCTGGGTGAAACTGCAAAGTACAAGGTACTGACAGTACTTCCGGCTGGAATCGTTACAACTACTAATACTACAACAACAAAAATGTTCACTATCAATGAGCAGCAAATTAGGAGTTCATTAAGATAATTAATGAATGAATTACTTTATATCTACATGTGTGAACAAGTTTTGCCTAAAAGTGTTACCAGAAATTTACTTTATTTGGAAAATCCAACCTGGCCTCATACAAATACGTACCCCTTTTCTGCAATACCATTTTTACGTACCTTGCTGCGGTTTCAAAGAGAAATGTCCAATAAGTGGCACTAAAACACAGATCCAATATGTGAACCACGGCACATTTTATTAGGCTGATATAGGTATGCATATGCATTGAGTTTCAGAATTAAAATATCCGTGAACTGTTTCTAAAAGTTAGTGCTCATCATGTTAGAAACATGCCCTACACCAAATCCAACCCTAAACCAACCTGATAGTGTTAACAATTGCAAAAATGATATAAAAAACAGATTTGTTTATCATTTCAACTTCCTTTTACACAGGTCTTAACTGCTTTGTTGGAGCTTAGTTACACAGGATTGAACTGGAGCTCATCTCTGTACTCTGTGTGAGCTACCAAACAAACCTACCGTCAATGAAAACGCATAGATATGAAGTTGGATATGCGGGATGATAACTTTCAAAAGCAAATTTGTGCAAAAGTTCCGCTTTATTAATTGAAAATTTGTGTGGGGAAAAATAAACGTGTCAGAGTTTTACTGCCTCTAGTGTTCATTTCTTGAAACGGCAATGATATGTACTTATTGGTACATATTTCGTGTCTCGCATATCATATTTTCTTATGTGCATTTCAGCAACTGTGTTTGTGGTTTTAATGCTTCGCTCCTACACAGTAAGCAGAAGTTGTTGTTTGCCTCTTGATGTGTTTCTCTCCTGGGCCTTTCTGAGGTGTAATGGAGATAACACAGAGCCGTCTGGATCTCCGAGTGAGATCTCAACATCACCTCCCACAGTCGCGAGTATCAGTTTATATGGACACGTTAAAACACTTGAGCTCCGACTATGAGCTCATCAAGGCTAATGTCAGCCACCACACAGTGTGAGTCCAGCATGAGCAGAGAGACGAGGAAAACCGAGGGGAAGAAGAAACAACAATGTTTGTTTGAACAATGACTGGCCAGACTGTTCATCATAGGGCTTAGCTCACGGTGAGATATATATTCCCCCGAAAGCGGCGGATTACAAGCACATAAAACAAAGATCGGAGCCGCAGCAGAGGGGGGATATTGCTGTGATTTCCTTCGGAGGGCTTTGGCTGGAATAGCTCAGTCCTTGTTTTAATTATTTCCTTAAGAAAACACAGAGAGCTCGTTGGAGAGCGGTGCTCCCGGGATGAGAGAGGAAGGCCACGTCTCTGTGACTCGGAAGGGTCAGGAGCAGATAAACGTGCCCGAGACTCGTGTCCCAAAGCATTCTTAGCTTCCCTGACAAGACCGTTCCAGAAAAGAGCCTCCGTTCTTAACCCTATAAAGTCTACAGTCTCATATTTGACTCAAATCTGAAGGACTGATGTGATCAAATCTTTGCTGCCTTACACAATCTACTCCATGCCTTCTCTCTCTGATTGAATAGTTTTTATGAAGTCAATGTATAATGGTAAATATTTTTTACAGTATGTCAGGCATTACAGGGTTAAATGATAATCATTTATTTATCCAGCTGTTCCAGTGAATTTATCAATTTGACCAATTCCCAGTGTGTCATATTTGTCTTCCTTTTTCGAAAAGCCTTATAATCTGAATCGGCCCAGACGCCCGCTGCAATCCACTGGGGTAAAATTAGGTGCGAGGACTGGCTTTACTTTCGCAAGGTTTTTACAGGATTAGATGACGTTTAAATTATTGGACAACTAATATGCATGATTAAAGCTGTTGATGGTTGCACAAAATGGAGAACAATTTTATGGGCCTCCCTGGAGAATGTGTTCTTAAAGTCGTTTGAGTTGAGGTGGAGATTATAATGCTTTATTTAACACTTGATCTCTGGATAGCTGAGTCTGAACTGCCAGTGAACCTCAGACAGAATTAGCTCTCTCTCGGTCGGACCGCATGCTAATGAACAACACTTTGTCCAAGTGAGGCTTTATTTCTTTCTTCCTTTTTTTTATATTTTAAGCACTAGAAGAGAAAAATGAAGATGAGAATATTGGATAAAAATAGTCAGGTAGAAAGGACTTACAGGTCCAAAGTTTCCTCTTCGTAAATAATAATAATATTAATAAAAAAATAGATAAAACAATAATAAAATAAACAAACAATAATAATATTAGTTTTATTATTATTATAAACAGACAGAGCAAGATTCGTACATTAATGCTCATTCGGACATTTATTTATTTAATTATTTGTTTTATTTATTTATTTTATTTTATTTGTTTGTGTATTTTGTTGATTTTCAACCTGAAAGAAAATGTACAAAATGTTTCACCATTTTACAAACACACACACACACACACACACACACACACACACACACACAAATAATAATAATAGCTACTTGTCGCCACCTACTGGAATATCAGAATATCGATGTGCCTATATATATAGGCACATTGATATTCCAGTAGGTGGCGACAAGTAGCTATTTTTATGATTAGTCAGTGAATCATATCTTCAGGTGATTTGTCTACAAATGTTGATTTATTCAGAAATTAACCGAACTCTGTCAATAAATTCAGATCCACATATTAGCATACTCTTACTATTTTTACTGTGTCTGTCAATGGCTAAAATGGTGTAGTATGCTAGCGCATGGTTTATTTGACTCAAAGTCACTGAATCATTTACTGATTTGTTCAAATCTGAATGATTAATTTTTGTGCTTCTACTGCGGCTTTTTTAAACTAGTTTCACTGGCAGAGCAAAAACAGACAAATAAACTGACAACATTGTATCTAAATTGGAAGTTACTTATTATTAAGTTTTTCTTTATTTTTACAGTAGACAGCACTTAACTACAATCAGTTAGTTTAACCCACTCATGCTTGATAACACTTGATGGTCATTTCACATAGACTTCAGGGGGTTTACATTTTCAGCCAAACGTAAAAATAGATTGCACCAATATTTCACAACTTCCTTTCAACAGACTTAGGGAAAGGATCGGTTTTATTCACACATTTGTTTATACTAAAATTAACTGAGCGCTTTTAGAGAAATATGTTTAGGAGCCTGAAAAACACTGAGATACAGCACCAGGTGTCTATTGGCCTAAACGCCGGACTGCCTTTCGAAGAATATCAGGACTAACATCTTTATCGATATGAGCAGCATCATAATTCAAAACACACGCTTGTATGTTGTAAGCAGAACACAGCGGTTATTACTGGAAATAGTTCATGCGGCCATGAAAATCCATCAAGCTGCACATGATCGCTTGGACACTTAGCAGAGCAGCTCTGTTTATTTCCCTTTAAGTCTTGGTCTATCAAACTGCGACTGGGTTTGAAAGGAACCTCAGAACCGAATCGAAACCGCAGCCAATGGTAACATCCAGTCTTCACAGTGGTGGTGTCTCCCTCCGTGAACTTTTGGCAGACTGAATCCAGAGCTGACACGGTCCCTGCCAAGACATCTACATCACAATATGCCATTTTATTAGAGTCAGATAACCCGCTCACGTTTAATGAACGCAGCATGAAGCACTTGATAAACCAGCGCATCGTTTATAACTTCAGAAAGCATCTCTTAAGGCGAGTCCATCTTTGTGCTGGCTGGCACCGTTGTTCAAATAAACACAGCAAGCCCATGATAATTGCATTGTTGGGATCTGGCCTTTCCAGAGCTTAGAGGACACGGCCAATTAATCAAGTTCTCTTTGTGCGAGTCTTTATGGGTAATGACCAGAGCGTTAACATTCACACATGTGGGAACCATTTTGCCACCCCTGCCGCCCCCCTTTCATCAAAACGGGGGTAAATATCATTTTTAAAAATGAGGCTACCTCTGGTTGTTACGCCTAAGCTGTATTATTAATAGCAATAATAAGAGTCGCTCCTCCAGGGTCTGCCTAGGAGGTTTATTTTCACTCATTTCTGTCTAATGATGGCCCTGCCGCTGGCCTCTGTCCACAGAGCACCCTAGTGTGTGTGTGTGTGTGTGTGTGTGTGTGTGTGTAAAGAAAACACCAATGATCCAATGTATATGCCAAATCTAGTATATCTATTTTTATGTACTGTACATGAAAACTTTGACTGGGCCTTGTCAGTATACCTGTTTCATGTGCAAAGAAGCATGTAACAACCCCAAAATACTGTATATCAGACATATATGATGTAAAGTCAAGCACTGCCCATAATAATCATAATAATAATATGAATAATTCATGATTATATAAAATAAATAACTAAAGCATTGGCATGTATTGTCATTATACAGCAAACAAACAAGTGTTTTGGTCTAGTTTTCCAATAAAATTATCAAAAGACAAAAATTAAAATCAATTCAACTGCAATACAAAATACAAAATAAGGGCATATGCGCATCAGTTATATATATTATATATATATACTCAAAAAAGTAATTTTGCTTTTGTTTTCTAATAATAATCATAATTTACAAAACTAATTAATTAAATGATAAAAAATAAAATAATAAATTAAATTGCAAAGCAAAATAAGGGCATCACACTGTATAATTTATTTTATTTTTATTTAGTTCATTTTCCTTAAATAAATAAATACATACATCTGAATATACTTAAAAACAAAGATTCATGGCATATAGTTGCATTAGACCTCAGAAATTAATTTGTATTTGGGTTAAATATTTCAATAAAAATAGCATAACACTTTTAAAACAAGACACACACACACAAAATAAACAAAAAATAAACATACAAATAAATTAATAATTAATAAATTTTTGGGAAATATTTTATGAAAATATTTCTTATTTAGTAAGAAACAACAACAAAAATGTCACATTTAATATGTCAAATTTTATTTATTCATTTTTACAAGCTGTTTAGGTATTTATTTTTTGTATTTTTACTATTTAACACCATGATTTTGCTTTCCGATCTCACACGATGCAGTGCCGAACAACAAAACTGCTGTGCATTGATTGTAATGAGACAGATGACCATTCACGTGGTCACCAATATTTTGCTAAGCCCTTACCAACACACGACTAATTATGAGGTCTAGGAAAATATCTGAATGCAGGGAAGAGGTCAATTCCGTGGCTTTTCTTTTTCGCCCGAAGTGGCCGCGTGATTTATTAAAAGGGGGACTATATAGTTTGACCACTGAATATGCATGTCCATGTACTTTTGCAGGAATATGGAAACAATCTGTGCATGCATTATCGTAGCTAATGAAAGCAGCCACCCAGATCCACCTCAGCACTATTGCTAAATATATGTGGACAAGGTGGGCCCAGTCTGTTTTGATATGATCCAGAGCTAAACTCTTGCTGACAGCTATTAATTTGGCCAACAAGGTAGGTTTTTATTTTAGATTTCAGTAAACAGCTGTGGTTATAATGTCAGTCTAATGAAATGCTAATGTGTGGGTGCAATGATAATTTGCTTGGTTTACTTCAGCATAACTACTATTACCATGTTTTTTAATTTTTTGCGGCGACTCTGCAAAAGCTTATTTAGATTTTTGGGGGGAACAGAGCAACTGCTAGTTTGTTTGACTAACAGTGAGTTCAAGCGTCCAGCAGCGGTCAGTTCGAGGACTGATGGGTTTTTGCTGCTGAGCGTGAGTTATGCACAGTGAATGTGAAACTGTACCCTAAGTGCTGTCCGTATACGCCGTCTGTCAGACTAGCAGAAGCCTACGGTTCAAGAGTCAGAGGTTTAAACGTCTAACAATGTCTTGTGGAAAGAAGACAAAGAGAAAAAGCACAAAAAGTAATGGCTGTACGCTGCTTTATAATTGGTAGCATATGTGCGAACGAGAAGGAGGCAGACGTGAATGAATCAGAGCTGGGGCTTTTCAATGAATTTAAAGCTCATTGTCAAGGAATGTAATCAAAAATTAACTGCTTCCTTTAAAGAAGAAGAAGAAGAAAAAAAGACTCATTTAGAAAACAATGAAAGCTGGGACACAGAGGAACAATGGGGAGGTGCGAGTGTCTGATATGATATAAAACATGCTGGATAAAAGTCATCTCACATCTGGCTGCTTAAATAATCCATGGGAAAAGAAGAGGAGAAAAACTGCAACCTTGCAACCACAAAAATAATCCTCAATTCTCATAATCCTTAAACCCATTTATATATATATATCAGTTTAGTTGATGGAGTCATGCTGTTCTAATAGCTGCAGTATGTGATTTCCAACAAGAACGGCAAATTTGGTCTGCTTCTGCTTGTGGACCTGAAGACCACTAACGTCCATCAAAGATCTTCGGTCTTGTCCCGTACACAGAGATTTCTCTAGTTTCTCTGAATCTTTTGAAGGTCATGCACAGTTGGTAATGAGTTTTTCAAAGCCTTTGCAATTTGATGTTGAGGAACGTTGCTTTTAAAGTATTCCACAATATTTATCATATAAATCTCTTAATTATCTCTTGTAGCTAATCGTGTTACAGACCTGATGCCAATTCACTTAATTAGTTGCTAGATGTTCCCGCAGCTGAATCTTTTCTAAATATATTGATTTCAGCCCTTTGTTGCCCCATGCATCAAATTTGAAATGAGCTCATTTAGTTAATACATTTCTCTGTATAAACATGTCTTATATTCTCTATGTTCTATTGTGAATAATATACCCAGAACTACCTGGTTATCATTCTTCAAAATATCCCTTTAAAACCGTTTTTAACTTTTTACAGAAAACAAATACAAAAAAAAAAAAAAAAAAATACTGACAAAGAAAATAATTTTGCTACAGTTCATACAAATGCCTTTTAGTTCAAGATATCGTTCTCATCTCTATCACCCAAAGACCAATGAAATATTATTTAGATCCATAAAGGGTTTTATATGGCAGATATACAATGTGCTACAGATCAGGTAACGTATTTTTAGGCCCCTATAATCAGGTCTGCCATCGCTTCGTTCTCCGACAGCAGCCACCTGATTTAGAGCGAGGCCGTTTTCTGCGTCAGCGAGCGAAAGGTATCAGGTTCTCATCGTTTCAAAAGAGAGGCTTGTATTTTGAGACGTTGGATAATTTTATGTAACCAAAACTACCTGTAAATGCAAATTTATTAGAGCAGTGCCACTGATTCCTTCATTTAGAAACGAGACACTAATGGGGCTACTGGAGTGTTACTCGTTACAGAGCAACACACTGATTGTCATGTATTGGACCGAGAGCGATTAGTTACAGATGTGTTTAAATGACCAGTTTTCCAGTGACCGGGGTGAATGTCCAACCGTGTTTGATCGGCAAACAAATTACAGCTTTGCAATAGTGCTGAAAGGACGTTTATGCAACATGGCTTCGCTTTTATATTAGAACAGAGATCGCTGTCCCCGCTAACAGCTGTAACTGATCTCATGCTACTCTGTAATTTTATTTTTGTATATGCACTTCTTTCTTCTGGCAGCATTTAGGTCCTTTGAGCCCCAAAGAGAAACAGGAGCCTCAAACCGTATGATGCAACAGTGTGAAACAGCACAAGCTGAGCGCAGACTGAAACTGGATCCATCGGGTGTCTGTCTGCCTCTTCGTCTGATTTCCACATTCAGATAAAAGAGTTCGCGAATGGCACATGCTTAAGCCTAGCAGTACAGGCCTTCTTCTTTTTCACACCATCACCTTCAAAGAGTTTAATGAGATGTTAAAATAAATTTGTATACGCCTAGCTGGGTGCTGATTACCTGTGATATGGATTATGTAATCAGATTCCAAAAAAATTAAGCACTTGTAATTAGGTGATATAATGTTTTAAAATGCTCAGATAATAGTTTTATGGATTACATGATTACATACTGTATTATTCACACAATAACAGTAAATTCTATCATTCGTTCTGTGTTTCTTTCTTTCTATCTAACATCCCTTCAGCTGTGAACAAATCATCAGTGACTGTGCAGGTAACTCGTTAATGCGGATTGTAACAGAGGTTGTGTAGAATTTGGCTACACAAGGGTCTTGCAGTTCTTCTGCATCCGATAAAAGCATTTAACCTTTTATAGGATGTGATATACGGTTTCTGGCATTTTTGGTGTCCGCCTCTCTGGATTATTTCCTCGTTATAAATTACCTCGATGAGGTCTTTGATTCCAGGAAACGAGCGTGCAGCTGGCATACAGGCCTAAGATTTACATTTATTGTTCCTGTTTTGCTTTTTTCCCTAAGCCTCTTAAATGAGACTGCAGGCCTCTGTTTAGTAAGCGCTGCTTCATGTCTCTAGACACCAATAATGTGCAAAAAACCCCAAAAACCTCTGGCTGATTCATCTCAGATTCAAAACTTTGTCCTACAGCAGTTTTCACCTGCATATTTAAGCTGAACATGCGCAAGCAAATGAAAAATACTTGTATACAGGAACACATGCACATAAGAATAAGCAAGACATATGTTTGAAATCACTATGAACTCCTAAGAGCAGAGCGATCGGGGGAAAGGCGTACAGATGAAGCCTCAGCCACATCTGTACCACGGCATCCAGTCCCAGTCTACAGCTGCGAAGAGGTCCACCTCTGCTCAGAAACTCTCCAGATCTGCTCCACCACCTTGGAGGAACATCCATTCCCGAGCCTCAGCCCCTGCCTGGACAGGTTGTCTGCTCCTAGGTGTAGATGCCTGGGAATGTAGACGGCTCTCAGTGAAAGGAGTCTGTCCCGGGCCCACACAAGGATCTGGTGTGCCAACTTGTATTATGGGCACGATCACAGATCTCCTTGGTGGTTTATATATGACACCACTGATGTGTTATCGGTGGGCACTAACACATGTCGATCTCTTACGTCTGGGAGGAAGTGCCACGCAGTGAGATGGCACTGACTGTGCTAGAAACAGCCAGTCTTCGATGTAAGAGTATGCGGATGCCCTGGAGTCACAGAGGAGCCAGCACAACATCCATACACTTCGTAAGCGTGTGGGGTGAGAGTGTAAGGCCAAAGGGAAGAACCCAATATTGGTACACTTCACCACCGAATGCAAACCTCAGGAACTTCCTGTGTGAAGAATGGATGGACACATGGAAGTACTCGTCTTTTAGATCCACTTTGACAAACCAGTCCTCGGACTTGATTTGAGACACAACCTGTTTGATGGTGAGCATACTGAACTTCAGTTTCTTCATTGAGCGGTTCAGGAACCTGAGATCTAAAATGGGCATCAGCCCTACATCCTTCTTTTGAACTATGAATCACCAGCTGTAGATCCCGGAATCTCTTTTGTGAGGAGGACCACATCAATGGCCTCCTTACTCGAGAGAGTATCTATTTCTCGTTTCATAACCATAACCAATCTAGCTGCTCTAGAGACCTCCAGAGGAGGTGGCGAGCCTCTCAGCTCCGCTACGGTTAACAGATCGATCTCCCGAGGGCACTGAGGAGAGATGGGCACCGCGTAATGCGTTGTCATCACTCTTCCCCAGAGTGGCCTGCGCTCCGAAGTCCTGAGCAACAGGACTACTGACGTCTTCTGTTGAAACAACTGTCCTCAGACCGCGTCATCACCAGGAAGACCAGACTTCCTGCTAGGCAGGGCTCCCACACCGCCAAGCGACGCATTACGGGAACTCTTCAAGACTGGTCTCTGGTATTAGTAGAGCTGCTAACTCTGTGCCCTGAAGCGGAGGACTGGCAGGAGACGACCGATCTTGCTGCTCTAGAGACCTCTAGAGACCTGTGGCGAGCCTCTCAGTTCAGCTACGTTTCCAGAAGGAAAAGACTGAAAGCCGCGCTAGCTGTAGACCGCTGCACCCTGTATCACTGGCAGGGTTAGCAGATCGATCTCCTGAGCACACTGAGGAGAGACGGGCACTGTGTAATGCAGCGTGTGCCTCTCTTCTCTAGAGTGGGCTGGCCCTCAATAGTTCTGGTCCATAGGTGTAGAGTGAGTCCGTCTCCAACCCATCCACCAGATCCAAATGCGATCCTCGCGATCTCAATTGCCACCGTTCCTCAGCAGCGGGAGAGAACCGCGAGCTGGCATACGCAGGCACACTCCTCGGAGCTTGTCAGGCAGGTGCGGAGCATTTGCAGTGGAGAAAAGCGTGATCAGCCCCCTTGAGAGCTGGCAGCGTGCGCTCTGCTCCCCAGAATGCTGCTCATTATTCATTGTAATGATAGACAACATGCTTGAGCACATAAAGTAGATCTGGTGAAAAAGGAAGATTATAAGGATTGCCAGATAAGACTGACACACACAGAGTGCTTGCTGAATGACAAAAAGCTGAAGACGGCTGCACTCCACGTGCTTTTATACTTCCTGGCCAGTTACGTCATCCGCCTATGACTATGATTGGACTGATTACACATACTGTACTATTCAGAGCCGTCACGCTGGAGGCGTTTCCCATAGCGTCTTGTCAAATTTCTTTTTTCTATTCATTTGTGGATCCTGAAAAATAAATTGTATGACAGTTGCACAAAAATATTGGGCAGCAAAACTGTTTTTAACACTGATAGTACAGTTTTTCTCAGTGGCTTTGGTGCATTTCTCAGATCAGAAATGACATTCTCAAAACTACAACATTTAGTCACTTGTGCATGTCATAAAAAGTAGAGATGGGGAGTGGACTCCGTGGATTCCTCGACTCTCACTAGCCCTAGTGTCGGAATCGACTCCAGGTAAGGAATCGACTCCCAGTGTCGAGTGTTTAAGTTCAACAATTTGAGAAATGCACCAAAAGTGACTGAGAAAATTAAGAAGTGCATCATAGAAATAAATTACATTTGGCATTATATTCAAATTAAAAATATTTTGGCGTTTTACTATATTTTGCAAGCAGCCTTAATAAGCAAGTATTTCAAAAACAAAGCAATTGCATTTTGTGTCTGTCTTTCCCCCCCAATGGCTAAAAAACAAGAAGTCTATTACATTGAAGATCATCACATGTAATTAAATGAGATATTATGCTGTATAAGGAGGCTAACGCCTGTCTGGGACCCATGCATCATCTGTGCCATGCACAGAGAGGGTGAAAGTGCAAGTGTGTGCATTTTGTGCAGCTGTAAAGTCACACTAACTGGCTGAGCGCAACAGCACAAGAGCCAAAGTCATGCACATAGACCCAAGCTGCTATAAAAGCACACAGAATTAATGTAAATGCATAGACTTTCACCCTCGCTCCCCCGTTTTTAACTCATATATGCACACACACACCGTCTGCAGTGGCATTCACAGTCTCCAAGCTTGAGTCAGCCATTAGCCAGTAAATAAAACAGATGTTCTCACAATGAAAATACAATAGTTAAGGCTGACTGCTCTGGCACTGCATCACAGTGTGAAAGAAGAGAGTCTCTCAGACACTCAACATGAATCCCATCGCGCTTTAAACATGTGCCTGAGCGAGTCAATACAAGAAACCCTAAGCTGACACGTTCTCACAGTCTGGCTACACGACAAAACCTACCCACACCCAGAGACATGCACACCGCGCTCACTTCAGTGTGTGCTGCCAGCTGTATTTCGATCCTCAGCTGACTCCATTCGCACGTATTGACAGGGCTTGAATTGAAAAAGACAGAGCTGACACAATCTGACGCCCTCTTCTGAAGTCATTACAATGATTCATTTCACAGCTCAACAAGTGATACGGCATCTCCCAAGTTCCCAGAAACAGGCAAAATGAGCACTGGATCAAGGGAAAAAAAATGAAAAATGTTGGTTTAAGCACCCAGAGGAAAGTTCACAGGTTGTCTTTTTATATCTCAGCTGACTTTAATCATTGCAATAAGACAAGCGGTTTGGAAAATGAATCTTTGGATAGAGTTTAGATCTCTGATTGCAAACAAATCTTCTGACGTGGTGTCTTAGAAAACTCTAGAGGAGATATTAAGATTGACTGTATTGTATTGTTGTGGCTAGCAGAATTACAGGAGCATGTTCCTCTCAAACTTTCATTACTCAAATGTTCATTCAATGCATAAAACAGATCGTTCTGGGCCAGGCTTGCTTTGCTAGCTGTAATGAATGATAATACCATAAGTGTGCATGCTGGTACACTGTAAAAATTGTTTTTTTAAGATTGCTGGAGTACGAGAAAATGCTATTTCAGTTTTTCTATACTTCAGAATTTGATGCTACCATGGTCTTTGATATACAGTGCCCTCCACTAATATTGGCACTCTTGGAAAATCAGACGAAAATAAAATAAATCTGCATTTTTTAATCCTTTTGATCTTTTGTTCAAAAAATTTACAAAATTCTAACCTATCATTGAAGTAAAACAATTGAAAATGGAGAGAAAAACTCATGATGAAATAAGTTTCTCCAATACATGTTAGCCACAAGCACTCAATTATTGCTACGTCCTTTTCCCAGGATAACAGCTCTGAGTTTTCTCCTGTAATGCCTGAAGAGTTTGGAGAACACCTGAAAACCAGAATCACTCCAGGTCCTTCAGAATACCAGCTCCATGTTGGTTCTCCTCTTTAGTTCACCTCAGGTCAGAGGACTGGGCCAGCCATGGCAAAGGCTTCATTGTGTGCTCAGAGACTAATTCTTGTGATTATTTTGCAGGTGATGATGAGAAAATCACATGATGAAAAAAAAGCTCATCTTAAGAAGCTTTTAAATAGTGACATAAACACTAAACACCATCATGGTAAGAATTATTAAACTGAAACGTGCAATAAATATTCATTTAACAACATAACATACAACCCTAATAAATATCACTGATACAAAAAATAAACAAAAAAAAAACGAAGAAAAAACATCAAACTCAAACAAAATTTTCAATCCAATGCAGGGAATTCTGGGAATGCCAGTTTACGGTGTTTGCCTGTAAATGGAACAGGAATTCGCCATTAACCGTTTTTTACCGTAGCATTTTCAGTTTTTTACCTTTAAAATCGTGGCCATGATTTAGACACACGTCCTCCTCCAGGCAGCTTCCTAACTTTGTGTGTTGATTGGAAATGTTTAATTATTTCCCTGATGGTGGAAATGGTCATTTTCACTGCTCGAGCTCTTTTCTTAAAGACACTTCACTAAGTGGTGAAGCTCAATTTTCTTTTGCTGCACATCATAAATATTGTATTTTTTTTTTTTTTTCTCATAGTGTTGATGATTAAGAGATTTTGGTCTTTTTTTTCTCCTCCTATATGTATTTCTGTGAAACAGGAAGCCACTGCTGGATATTTTCATGTCCATAATCACCCTTCAAAATTTTGAATATGAATGGAAATATTCTTCAGAGATATTTTACTCATAAAAAACTCTAGGGGTGCCAATAATTGTGGTCAACAAGTATTGGAGAAAAACATTTATTTCACAATCGTAAAAATACAATTACAAAATTACAAAATTACAAAAAAATACATTGTGAATTTGTTCATTTTATTTTTGAAAATACCTATAGGCAATTACATTTGTAATTAAGTCATGCAATTACATTAATAATTACACTATTGACCCATCCCTTACATCTTAACCCACCAAACCTGTCCCTAACTTACCTGTATCCACCTCAAAAGAGTTTTGCAATACGATATGAACACATTAAAAAATGTTGATGTCAGGGGCGATTCTAGGTTCAGAGCTTTGGGGGTGCTGAGCACCCAGAGAGCTGCCCAGATACACTTTACTCGTC